>JAOVVA010000051.1:9074310-9093819 GCA_028565275.1 Leiocassis micropogon
TTATACGGGTTTAAAACTAATTAACAAGACCGAGCGCACGTCTCCGCCTAAAATGTATTTCGTTTCACCAGCAAAACATAGAATAAGTAGAAATAAAATGTTTAATGTTACCAATTAAATCAGACTTCATAGCTGGATTTGATACTTTGAGTGTAATTTGCAAATTTACCGAGAATATTCAGATTTTGTAAAATAACGACAACCGTTTCTTTTCTAGACCTTTTGTCCACATCACAATGAACTGAAGCTCAGCACATCTTCTTTACTTGTTTTAATTTGTAATACTTAAGTAAAATATATTTAGCGTATATGCCAAAATATTCCTTTTTATTTAAGGACAGGTGTATTACAAAGAGAAAACCTGTTGTTCAGTTGTTCCCTGCACGGTGTATTTGCACGGAGAGTTTGTGTGTGTTTCTGCGCGTCTCATAGGTGTGCGTGCATGGAGAGTTTGTGTGTTTGTGCGCACGTCTCATATGTGACATGCATATGAAATGCAATTCTTGATAATTGTTGATAAGTGTATGTTGTCAAAGTATTTGTGGACATATAATTAGGAGAAAAATGTCAATTAAGGATGTGTTAAAACATAATGCAGTAACTCTTTATTTATTTGAACACGGTAAAGATGTTAATGTTTTGTACATTCCTTTATTCGTCCTTTCTGTTTGTGTTTAGGTTTCACTGTTTTCCATATACATAAAACGTATGGACAACAATGTTCCGGAGGCTTTATTAAATATTAAATAAGGAAAATACACAATTTTGTTTCAATACAGTTTTATTAAATATAGACTATAGCAGACAGTATATGGCAAATGGTCACGCAAAGTCTTTCCAAAAGTAAAAAAAGTATGCATTTAAAAAAAAAAAAAAAAGAGGAAAACTCGATCTTTTCTAAGAAGTTTGTTAATTCTTTCTCCTATTTGCTTTTTGTTGCGGGCTGTGGGGTGGAATTTCCTAGCAACAGTATTGGAAATTGCTTGACGCAGATTGGAGGGCAGTGCGTTTTTCCCCCTGGAACCATCATAGTTCACCAAACCTGCCCAGTTCTGGTAAACGTTGAGCGGAATCAACCTTTTAAACAAGCCAACAGCAAATCGCTCTGCCCTTGGTCTGTTGAATCCAGATATAGTTGTTTCTCTAGCTCGATGGTCACGTGATTTAAAGTCACATCGGGTATGATTACTCCATGTATGAGAGACCGGCGAACAGGATGGTGAGAATACGAAGCGTTTCTTGGTGTTTCAGTCAATCTCAAACAAAATAATGAAACTGCTGAATGTTCTTGTAAGATGTTGGGCAGGGAAGACACTGAATGTTCCAGAACTGGTGAATCGAGTATTGAACCAGTTGCCGGCCAGATGGTTTGCAGGTCGTAGGTGAACTGTCGAACCCACTGATGCAACATTTTCCGTATTAGTCTGCAATCTGGTACAGTCAGTCAGGGGTGTTAAAATGGCTGGTGGAAAGCCAAAATCAACATCGTCCAATGGTTGATGTGGAATGGTCTTCAGCAGTGTCGTGGATTAGAGTCCAATTTGCAGACGACTGTTGAGTTGGCATCAATAGAGGAACATCGACTGGACTGTCTGTGGACATAGACTGATCTACTGTTGGCGGATGTGACGTTATCTTCTCCTTCAAACGTGCAACCAACCAACCAACCCTGGCCTCCAAACTCAGAAGGCTACGTGTCATAGCTGATCACTGCTCCTTTGATCTGCTGGTTACAGCGGGGCGCCAACTGTTGATCAGTGTAGCCTGTAAAAGCCAACATAAAAAGCATTTAATACCTTTAGCACGCCACTGACATGTACAGATTGTTTAATGGTGTTGCAAGGAAATACATACCGTTTTCTTTTTTACGAGCAGGGTGTTCAGAGTTGCTTTGTGCTTTGAGGTGACTTGTTTTCTTTTCCAGAATGCTGTACAGACAGTAAAGAGTTAGGATACAAGTATTGAATGTCAAATAAAGTCAGTGAAAATATATGATAACTGAATAACTACTATATATTATTAAAAGGCTTTCTTACCCTTTGTTTTTTGCCCGCACACACGGCAGCATTCTTCGTGGAATAAAACGTCTTTGCTTCTATTTCTGTTGCTACTAATATCTGTAGGAACTGCAAATGCCCACAATTGTTTCGTTTAATTTCTTTTATAGCTTAGCACCCTCCCTTCCCCCCAAAATAGCGTGAATGTCTGCACCGATCACTAACCATTAAAATGTTGGATTTGAATTAAAATGCCACAAATGTTTACTCCATGGGTGAACATGACCAAATTATAGCGTTTATCAGCCTTTTGATCAAAAGCATGCACGCGCAACTCACTTTCACTTTGCAAAAGGCAGTGTTTATTGTTTAGTGTATATTTAAAGCGTATATACACAATAAAAACAATATTGTTTTAGGCTAACTTAGCATACATGTTTGTATTCTTTGTTGTACTTCGTCTTTTTGCACACACTCGCAGGTGCCTTACAATAATAATAATAATAATAATAATAAATTCGGAGCAGTACTACTAATAATAATAATACTGAATGAAAAAAAACGCAGTCAAAGAAGTATAATCATTGAAGGAGAGAAGAAAATGAAGAATAAATACATATTAGTATTTACAGATTGAGCTCGACACGTTTATGAGCTCTGTCGCTTGCTGTCAATGGGCGCCTAAGAAAGATAACACATTTTCGGCTTCAGTAGACACACAATACTTCAGATTAACACACGACTGCCCCCTACAGGTAACGAACGGCATTTTCACAGCTTGCTGTGTGCTGCCGTGGCAGTTCGCGAGATCCCTATTCTCGAAACATGCATTCTTAATGACCAGATCTGTAAGTAGGGGACGGTCTGTAGTCTACATCTGCCTGAAATAAACCAACACCAGTATGTAGAAAATTTGATGGATGTATCTAATCATAGAAGCTTTGCACTGTCCAAATCCTTCTTTTTTTAATGAATAATTGAAATTTAAATAATTCCAATATTTCTGTTATGAAGTAATGCTGGTTGCTGTCAAGAAGGGTGGCTGTAATGAAATAGTTTGGTTTGGTTATGTAAAGTAAGACACCAACTGACAGTGGTAACACTTTACCCCTGTGCAGAGAAGTGTTCTCGGGAAGGTGTAAAATAAATTTTTGAACCAATCACACTGTTTTGCATCACACCAAAATAGCAACACTCTGGAATTAACCTGCAAATAACATTTGGAATCAGTGAGAAAACAGAGCCTTTGATCTTTACAATCACACAGACAAGTTTGATTTTCATTTCCTCACTAAAATGCTGACATTTGAGGCTCTGCAGTTTCAAACGCTTCCAATAACTTCTGTATTCAAAAACCAAAGTAAAGTAATTGAACCAGCATAACATTGGGTAGGATATGTTCCTGTCAAAACAAATCTTTCCTTCAGCAAATACATAAGCTGAGTGTGTAGGAAAATAGAGAGATAAAATATAAAGGAGATGGAAGCTGGAAAGGAAGTGCAAGATACCCAAACTGCACAAGGGATTTTCAAGCTAAACAGTGGCTCTTATGCAGTATTTTATAAATGCAGACAGGAGACTGTAAGGTATTTTCAATCAGGAGCAACAGCTTTGTCAAAACAGGCATGACTTGGAGGTCTTATGTAGAAAAAAACTAAATGCATAAGACTTGGATTTAAAACTGTCACTGGAGATTTTTACAAAATATTGCATAATACTCACATTAGGACTATACACAGTTATTGTGGAAACAGTAGCTTTTAAGAATACCATATACATAAGATGGAGTAAACTGAGAGATCTGTAGCACATTGTAATTTTATAATTTTATATTGTACAAGTGAATATTTTCTAATCTATACATGATTAGTAACATAATTAAAACCAATGAAAGTATAAGCATTCAAGCAATCTTGACATGGGCCAAATTGTGATGGCTGGACAACTGGGTCAGAGCAATGTCCAAACAGCAGGTGTTTTGGGTGTTCCCAATATACAGTGGTTAGCATTTACTTGGGAAATGTGACCAGGCTGCACTATAGGAAGGCGACAAGCTGACAGAGGACATTCAGTCTGGGGATGCTCAGGGCAATGTCCTGCTGAGAATCCTTGGGTCATGGCATTTATGTAGTTGTTACTTTGACATGTACCAAATACCCAGTTATTCTTGCAGATCAAGTACCTTTTCATGGCAATGGTGTTGGCTAATGGCGGTGGCCTCTTTAAGCGGGATAATGTGCCCTGTCACGCTGCAGAAATCTTCATGAGTGGTTTAAGGAAACTGACCATGGGTTGACCATGAGTTGTTGACTTGTCCTCCAAAGTTCTGAGGGATGTGCTAGACAAACAAGTTTGATCCATGGAGATCACACCTCATACCAACTTTCAGGACTTAAAGAATCTGCTGCTAATGCGTTAATGCCAGATACCACAGCAACCTTCAGAGATCCTGGCTCAGAGTTGTTTTGGGGGCACAAGTTGGACCTACATAACATTATTCAGGTGGTTTTAATGTTATGGTTTATTGGTGTATATAGACATTTTTATTTTATTTAAAAAAAAAAACTGACAGTTTCTTCACCTGTTAGATTTCCAACTTGGCCTTATCTTGGATGAACTTAAAAACAACATGGCATACCAGTAAAAAAAAAACTTGCATTGCAATCTTTCTGTGGATTGAATACTGTGCCCTTCACATGGAGGTGATGATCCAGAACAGTATTGCATAAGTGAAACTTGATAAACACATGATAACTTACCACTATAGCTAATATTTCCCCTGTAGATAAATAAGATTAAATAATTACTGATTTGTTAATAACTGTCTACTAAACCATTACTTTATAGGCACTTTCTGAGTAACTACCCAGTGTTCACATGGACCTATTTTTCTACAGTATGTACCATGTCCCATGATATCCTTGACATGAAATTTTATGCATCTTTCCTGAACTTGCTGAACATGATATCTGACTCTGTTTGGTATGCAAGCACTTAACCAATGATAGATTACCTGGAAAGAGTTGAAGAAGAGCTCACAGTACATGCGCACTTCCCAGCTGGGTCCCTTGAAGGTGTGTGGCATCCCCACAAACACAATGTAGTGTACGCCAAAAACGAACACCAACACCAGCGTGGATTTTGCCAGCTTCCTGGTTATAGACACAAGGGGCGTGGTGTGGAGGGTAGTCAATACATAGTTTATTATCTTGTTAATATGAACATGTAAATTAAATCACCTTGTAAAACGTGGACCAATATTCACTATACAAATTAGACACTTGCATGTGTTCAGAGCTGTAGTTAATCTGGAACCAATCCCAAGACTCCTGAGTGCAAACACTAATATGAACTTGATGGGAAGCCAGAGAGTCTGTTTATAATAGTTAACCTTATTGGCATGGCTGTGGAAAGTAGCACAAACATAGTGTACCTGGACGAAATCCACATTTGAAACATGTAACTTTACCTCTGTGTGACCCCACCAATGCACCAAATAACAGTATATTTTATTCAAGGTACTGTATTATCAGGTTATTTAATTAAAGTTAACACAGTATTAAACAATTTCTGTGTGACATTTCAGGAGTCATCTTGGAAACTGTAATATGGCAAGTGTCTAGAGACAATATTAGCCTCAAAAATGCTGAAATTATCCACCAATTCTCCACCAACACATTCCCACAGAAGAATGAAGGAGGTATTATAATGATCCCACTTATACACAAATTTGAAAACTTTAGTAATAATGGAGAGAGTTGAAAGCTGAGAGGAGTACATCTAACAAAGTAAAGGAATTAAAAAGTGTTCATGTCATCATATAGCTACCATTATATATTAAGAGGTCAGAGATGGAGCCATTTAAAAGCAATTAAACAACGAACTATGTACTGCACCCTCTCTTATAATTTTGTAAACATGAGTGATGCGGCCTTGATGAAAAATTCCATCTGGCCAGACTAGCACCTGTGATATATTGCATACTGCGGTGACATAGTGTCCAAAAGCACTGAACTGATTACTGTTATTAACCACACCAAATTGCAGGCCTTTGCTGTTTGCTTGCTCCCAGACTGGATGCTCATACTGACAAATAGCCCTTTAACACTAGAAAGTAAAAGGTAGTAATTATTATTACTTTATGCGCATGATCTGGGATTTTTCAATGAAAGTGCAGTTAAACCTATTGCATTGTTGATTTATTGGACATACACTCACCAGCCACTTCATTAAGTTCAACTGCTTTTTAAAGCAAATATCTAATCAGCCAATCATATGGCAGCAATTCAACACCTGGGGCATGTAGATATGGTCAAGACAATCTGCTGTTTCAAACTGTTCAAACTGAGTATGAGGAAAAATGATGATTTCCGTGGCATGTTTTGTTGGTGCCAGGCGAACTGGTCTGAGTATGAATTTGCAGATCAACATGGGTTTTCAAGTACAACTGTCTCTAGGGTTTACAGAGAATGGTCTGAAAAAGAGAAAATATCCAGTGAGTGACAGTTCTCTGTGTCAAAATGAGTTGTTGATGCCAGAAGTAGAATGAGAATGGCAAGACTGGTTTAAGCTGAAGGCCACAAATAACACCTCCTTACAGCTGAGGTATGCAGCTGAGGCTACAATTGCCATGAACTCACCAAAATTGGAACAACCTTGCATGGTCTTATGAGTCTCGATTTCTGCTGCAACATTTGGATGGTAGGGGCAAGAATTTGGCATGAACGACATGAAACCGTGGATCCATCCTGCCTTGTATCAATCGTTCAAGCTGCTGGTGGTGTTCAGGCTGCTAGAGATATTTTCTTGGCATGCCTTGCGCCCCTTAGTTCTACTTAGGCATGGTTTAAATGCCACATCCATCCCTTTATGTCCAGTAGGATAAGAAGCCATGCCGCAAAGCTAAAATCATCTTAAACTGGTTTCTTGAACATGACAATCTGTTCACTGTAGTCAAATGGCCTCCTCAGTCACCATATCTTAATTTAGCAGAGCACCTACAGGATTGTGGCGGAACAGGAGCATTGCATCATGGATGTTCACCTGACAAATCCACAGCAACTGCGTGATAATTTCATGACAATATGGGCCAAAATCTCTGAGAGATGTTTTCAGCACCCTACTGAAGCTATATCATAATGTATCAAGGCAGTTCTGAAGGCATTGGTAAGTTCAACCTAGTACTAGCAATGTGTGCCTAATAAATTGGCCAAAAATGGTAAATTGGCAAATGCAACAAACCAAAGAGATAAGGGGATGCGATAGTGGAAGAAAACAGATTACTGACACTGTGATCAGAATCAAATGATGTTGACTATAAGCAGTTGAATTAAGAAGTCTATTTCTTCCTTGACTTCTTTTAACTAAAGTCAATTATTCCTGCACTCTCTATTGGATGAGGAGGCTTGACAGCATAAACAATTAACAAAGCCTGAAGATCTTTTTTTCATTTACAGCAAATTAATATCACCTGGGGCTATTCACTTCACAAACTTCAGTGTCAGTGTTTAATTGATTGTAACACTGTTTAATTGGATATAACTTATTTCAGTACCAATACTCAGTGAAGTTATAAAGTGCTGGAGATAAAATCTTAGTGCCATTTCACAAACCTGTATTGTTTTCTCGTGTCATATCTTCCTGCATTGGTCTCCCGAATCTTGGTTGCCAGGACCCGAACGATATTCACAAACAGGATAAAGTTAAGCTGTCGAAGAGAGAATGGGGAGAAAAAAAACTGAAACACTGGGGTTAGACATTGCTCTCAGAAGTGTTAATCAGATATGTAATTGTCAGATCAATGTCTACAACAGACCCTCCTTCCTCTCATTGCTGGCTGGGGATGAATTAAATTATTTTTGCTAAAAATAAATTAAAGACATCATAGATATATTTAGGACATTTCTATAGCAGCCAACGGCTGTTCCTGAGAAATAAACTCTTTAGGTCCAGTAGCTGTCAGAAGATCTCATAAGCACGAAACAGAAATCCCCTTGCTGTCAGCTACTATTTTAATAAATATAAAGGAATTAAATACAAGCTGTATATGTGGCAGGCTAACAACAGAATTCTCATGAGATCCAAGTGACTGTTAAGATCACACCCATAGACAACACATGAAATTCATTAGGATTTGACAGGTGCTGAGCTTACTAACCAATTCGCAAATATAATCACAGTTTGTGTATCAAAGCCAGTCACTGCGGGTTGCCACCAGCTGGGTATTTTAGTTTGAATCACGAGTGTTTTTTTGTTGTTGTTGGAATTAGATTAATGGTCTTTTTGTTGCTGGTTGAGCAATTATCTAAAAACTGCTAATAGCTTGCTAAATGTCTGTACACAGCTGGGTGCCTGAGAGTTCTAACAGGGTTAAAACTGGCCACTGAATTGCAATAAATAAATAAATAAATAAATTGCATGCTTTTAGTAAAAAATTAAGAAATTAAAAAACAAGTGAGCTGACATTTATTTGTGGTCTAATATGATACGGGCTTGGATTGTTGTCTGTGGAGTTCATTCATATTTGAGATTCATTTAAACACATGTTCTAACAAATTCAGATAAATGTTTATATATATTTATAGCCATAGACAAGGCTCATTTCACCATGCATTTTTATTCCAGTAGAATATGGTTTAATGTTGCATCTACAGTATTTCATCTAATATTTAAACTATAGATACCTATAGTATCTATAGTTTAAAATGTACATCAAAATGTACTACAAAGATAATTAGGAATGGGAATGTAAGAAATATACACTTCCTGGGCAAAAAATAAAATAATAAATAAAAAAAACTATGTTTATTTCATTGGTCTACATATTTCATTGGTCCACCTTATGCTTTGATTATGGCATTTGATTACATTCATTTTTCCACAAGATCATAAATTGATGATGGGAGAGACGGACTAATGCGTAATGTCTTCCCCAGCACATCCCCTCTGTGGTGCCCAATCCATTTGTCTCCTGCTCCCTGAATCACTTTTTCACAATTTGAGCCTGATGGATCCTGCCATCTTAGAATATGCCTGTGCCATCAAGGGAGAAAAAGTCCATTGATGTAAAAACCTGGTCCGTATCAACCATATCCGTAGTTAACTGACCTAATTGTTTTGGGCACAGAACATTGCTGAGCCTAGACCTGACCAGCTAAACCCAGATCATAACATTGCTCCACAGGCTTGTATAGTAGGCACTAGACAAAATGGGTGTATCACTTCATCGTCCTCCCATCTTACTGGGTAAATCTGGACTCATCAGACCACATGGCCTTTTTCCAATGCTCCACAGTCCACTTATTATGTTCCCTAGAAAACTGAAGCCTTTTTTCCTGATTAGTCTCACTGATAAGTGGTTCCTTGAGTTATCTTTGCATTGTGTATGTGTGTGCGTGTGTGTGTGTGTGTGTGTGTGTGTGTGTGTAAATGCTCTTATGTTCACTATTAAACATAGCTGTAAGTTCTACTGTTTTATTTTATTTTTTATTTTACTTCAATGAGCATTTAAGTCTCCCATCACACTCGTTTAGGATGTTTTTTTTTTCTGATCACATTTGGTCCATATGATAGTTCTCCAAGTTTTAATTATGCATTTTTCAATATTTAACCCAATTTCAGTTGTTTCAACAGTCTCCTTAGTTGTTGTCTTTGTTTGAAGCATTACAATAATTTGACTCTTTTGAAACAGAGTAACATCTTTGCCACAACCACTGGATATGTCTTTTCTCATGGTTTTTGAAGAAATGAGACGCTACTCACTCCATCATTCAGGGTTAAATAAATCGTTGCCAACTAAACCATATTAATCACTGCAGTAATTTTTCAATGGAAGACTCTTAACTATTTGCTTGGTAAAATTCAGATGGTGTCTTTTTGGTGTCTGATACTAGATAAATGAACACAATGCTTCCAAATTATATTCTCTAGTTGGTGCTTTAATGATGGTCCTGGGGGAGCAGTGTCTAACATCACACTCCCAAAATCTCCATTAAGTGGGTTGAGATGTGGCAGATAAAATGGCTTTCTATATGTTTTACATCATTTTTGCCCCCAAACAATCCATTCAGTGAGCCCTGATTCTCTATGGATGTACAAATTATTATTCTGGAAGAGACCACTCCTATTGACAAAGCAATGTTTCATCATATAAGGTGATCAGTCATAAGAATTTTTCATTGATTTACTGTGATGCTACTTTAGAAGGGAACACGTGGACGTACCAGAAAAATTCAGCAGCATATCCAATTTTTTCCCAAATTGATTTGTGGAATTGATTTCTGTGCATGCATAGGGTAGGCCTAAATTTCACTGATTAACTGTTTTTTTTTTTTCATGGTTCTATGTGTGAATCTTTTGGGGGTTTTTTTGTCTCTGTCTTGTGAAAAAGAAGCCAGAGGTGATTGAATGTAATACTTTCATTAGCTGATTATTTTGGACAAAAAGCTAGCAGGGGTCTAGCACATGCAGTAATCAGACGAAAATAATGGTTTGAAAATAAGAAATGGACCATACTGGGGTACATAAAATTGAAGGAAACATGTGGAGGACAAGCTAGAACATGCCAATTTATTATATCAACATTTCTTTGTGGTTGTGTTTTTTGCAATTTTGTGTGTTGCTAATCAAGGTATTCTCAAGGTATTTTATGAATTATTGTAATGCTTCATAAACAGGGCTTTTTTTTTTTTTTTTCTTTTTACCAAGAATGTCTGAGTGCGACAAGTTAATTTATAAATGTAACAAATTAGCTTTTTTTTGCATTACTGTGCATTCTCTGTCAGGCATGAAATAGTCCGTGGCTTACGTAAAGAGATTTCTATATGCTAATTACCTGATACCTGATTTGTTGTCAGACACTTACAGAGATTTAACAGTGCAAAATTCACAAACTATGTTTCTTAGTGACACATTATTTATGTCAATTATCCTAAAATACATGAAATTTTGTTTTTATGTTTTAGTATTACAATAGATGCTAATAAGTCTTCTATCAAACACTCCTGCTTGGGATGCAATATCCATTACCCATACAAGGTGATAAAAGGACGATTACCTGATAGCTGCTTTATATCACATGAGCACTTTACTTAAAAAACACTGCTTGTGGTCAGGAAACTTTACCTAACTGAAACCTAAATTAGCAGTTTCCTAATGTTTTTAATGCCATTGCTACACCGTATGGAGTCCAAATAACTTAAATTAAAAAAATAAAATAAAGTTAAGATTTGAACAGTAGAGGCTATAATTTTGTGGTCATGCACAAAAATTATGCATATGACCACAGTGATTTCAGCATTGTAAACTATATTTGGTATTGTTTGAATGACGACAACGTATCAGAGGCTTAGTTAAACTGCTACAATATTTAATCAGATCAGCTTCTCTCAGTCCCTTAAGCATGCATAGTACAGCAGTGATGTTTTTTTATAATACAATTGATTTTTTAATAATACGATTAGTATTATAATATGATTAGATCATGATAATAATATGATTAGATTTCACTTCAAGTTTTATGATACCCAGGTTACTGTACAAGCTTGCTTATTCTTGGTAAATATTTATTTAATCACTACACTGTTGATATATAATAATAAGGCTGAGTTATAGTTTACAGTAATTTATGCACTTTTCTTCCCCATGATTAAGCATCAGATTATGTTAACACGTGACTAACTACAGTCGATACCCATAGGTATAGCCAGGGAAGGCTTGGATAGCCATAGCACCCTGAAGGAATGTCTGTGGTTTATTTATTTATTTATTTATTATTATTTTTATACATGAATACGCACCCATTCATTATCTATACCACTTATCCTGTAGGTCACAGGCCAAGGCCACAGCGCTAAACAATACACCATCGTAAACAAACCAATCATTTTAATACTAAAATCATAAAGCCAACACAGGCGATCTGATTTAGCCAAAGGGTAAAGCATACATTGAACTTTTGGCTTGACTTTCACCTCTTGTTACCCGGAACACATTTTTATTTTCTTACTTAGCATTAAAGAGGCATTAACAATATTATAATGGATAGTTATTCCCTTCATAAACACAGTGCTTCATTTTAAAGATGTCTAATGGTAAGTGCATAATCCCCCACCCCACCCCCCCCCCCCCCCCCCCCTTCTGTTGCCTGTTATGCATTCGCAGATTAAGACATGAATTCTGACTGTTTAGAGTCATCTCTATTCGATGCTCATTCATAAAACATTATGTCTCAGGAAACAGAACACTTGCCTTCATGCAGCATGGTTTTGTGATCTCTGATTCTAAGGCGGAAATGGGCTGAAAATGAGTGACTTGTGGCTTACGTGGAAGCCCTGGCTTGGGCAAACTCATACAAAATATTATATTATACAAGTGTGTTTATGTAGCCTGGCTTGTGAACCTTAAATCTACATAATATGATCTGAATGTCTTACTTTGTCTTTAACACAGAATGGCATTGTAAATGTCAGGGTAGGTTCTACATATATGCATGTTAGAGCGATGCAGTAGAAACTAATCTGTGCCAAGTGTCACACTAATGGGAATCCCTAACTTGTGTGAGCATCCTTGCAGAATACATCAACCAACCACATAGCACCAGCAAAAGAAAATCTCTGGTGCTGCTCTTGTCAGCACCTAGATAAATATTCATGAGGATGAAGAACATGCACAGTGACCCAAAATGATTTTGTCTTGACATTTCCCTAATTAGCAACCAAGTTGCATGCAGCAATATTGAAACATAATACGCACACATTTTTCCAGTTGCCTGCATGTGTGTTTGAGTATATCCTCTCTGAGGAATTTCTCTGTGATCTATTAAACATCTGTATTTTTTTGTAAACTATTTGGTACTGGTGTCAGTCCTGTGTAGTACAAAAGCTTCCGTGAGAAAATTTGCATCAAACCAGCTGCAACAACAAAAAACTATTTTACATTTTCACCTGATTTTATTTATGCACCTGTACATAGTGGTATTTCAATTATCTTTTGAGAGGCAGTTCTAAATAATAATAATAATAATAATAATAATAATAATAATGATAATAATAATAATATTCTTTATCAATTTAGATATTATTTATCTAGTCACACAAACACAAAAAGTCAGAAAAAGAAAGTGAACTGTGTTAAGGATTTTTTTTTTTTTTACCAAAATCTGGGCCTGTGGAACAAATTAATTAATTAATATCAGTCTTATCACCATAAGTAGTCCAATAAGGTGGCCTGAGATTGCATGCAATTGCATATCAGGTCACAGAGAGCCATGTACTATGAAAGTGAATAATTTAAAAAGTCAAGCAATAAAGATCGCACCAGAGTTCTCTGAAATGCAAAATTTGCCATTATTACAGTATTTTTCTCAGAGAATGTATCTGCAGTACTTGATTTATATTCGTGCCTTGTTAGCATCCCTGCCTTTCTCGTGAAAGGGAATCTCTCTCACAAGGGGGCAAACGCATCAAGCATGTCACTGCATGTCGTAGTGTGTATGGCTGTGTATGTGACATATAAAATTTGAATTCGAAATGTCCAAGTGCTGGTCATTTCAGGAAGGGCATCCAGGATGCCAAATGACAAATCCAATACTTGGTTTATCCTGGTGATGGTGATGGTCAATCTGTAGGCTATCCCGGGAGCACTGACTATAAGGCAGAATTACACCCCGAATGTGACATAGTTTGGGAAAGCCACTGTACCAAGATGAAAAACACAACAATGGGTGTGAGCCTCTCTTTAACTAAAGTATTAGCAGTGATGATAGCCAGCCAATGACAGCTGTAATGCAAAGGAGATGCTTGAACCCAGTTTATTCACCAGCTAATTGTGAGATTGAGATGAGAGCAAAAGGTAAACACAATAATACTTTTCCCTGCCACTAGTTCCTCTCAAGGTTCCTTCCTCATGCATTCTCTGGAAGTTATTCATCTGCAGAGTGTATTGACTATTCAAGTAGAATGGAATTCACATACATGATGCACATTTTTATTATTTACACAGCAGTACTCATGGCCAATTTTACAACTATGTTGTGTCAGAGGCAGGAGGTGGGGGTGGGGTAACGAGTGAGTTCAATTCCTTGACAGTAACACAGAAAACACTAGAAAGAGAAGGAGAGAACATGTTGATGTTTTTAAGCTACAGTATCAACAACGAGGGGGCAGAGGTGGCTCAGTGGTTAAAGTTTTGGAAGGTCAGTTCTTGCCCTGACACTGCAGGGACGCAACTGTTGGACCTTTACAGTAAGCAAGGTCCTTCACCCCCAATTACTGAGATACAATAGGGCGTTGAGCTGGCAACCCAACCCTGTAAATAACTGCCAAAGAGATGGCGGATGTACTATATCTGTCGCCCCCGATGTGACCGACGGCACTTAGACTGAACCATCCATACAAGAGAGATTTGGTGTCACTGACCATTAGTGATTGTTGATAACCTAGGAAAGTGGTGCCATAATCTGCCTTTAAGCCTTAAGCTCGTTCCTTACTGGTACCACTACAGATGCTTGTATTATAACATGTTGAACTGCTGCCTTATAAGAAAACAGACTTACTGTACCAGTAAGAAAGGCATGATGACATCAAGACAGGTGCCTTCTCTTTCAGACATGCTTAATGAGAAATACCAGACATAGTGCACTGGCAATCCGAGCATACATATTAAACAAACCAAATTATAAAAGATTTAAGGACACTTGAGATGCAAGACATTTCAGTAAATCAGAATACTGAATATCAAAAATTCATATAAAACCATTAGTCTAAACAAAGTCTATTCAATACAGTGTGTCCTATATACTGTACATATATACAATAAATTATTCTCCAAACCAGCTGAGCTTCCTTTGCTCTGTGCTCAGATCCACCCAGCATCACACAAGCGCACCAGTGCACCAAGGGGAACCCAGTAATAGACTCAATTTAAGAGAACATAAAGCCTCACTATGAAGTGGAAAACTATTTAGGGGAAATTTTCACAGCATTCATAATACAGACCTTAATGGCTCTTTGCATGGATACATTGAAAGTACAATCATGTTATTTGAGCCTAAAAAGAAAACAAAATCATGGCATTTGCCACCTCGATTGCTATATACAACATTTAAGTGCATTTCTGATACCCCTGGTCTAAGTGGTAAGCAATTAGTTAAAATATTCACAATGCACTGTCAATGATATATTTATATATATATACTATATATATATACACACACACCCACACCCTGTAAGGGTGGGCTTAGTGTTCATTGTTAATCACCAATTAACCCTTCAGTGCTAGCAGCTAATTCATCATTTATCATTGTGTGTTTCTTTACATTCATATTATTTAATAATAACATAAGGTACGTTTGACGTGTTTCTACCATCAATTTTTCACCACGATTTCTTTGCCTACTGACCCTTGCTTGCTTGGATTTTGTGACTGTCTCTTGCTTGAGACTTATTGCAGTGGCGTGAATGGATTTATTAACATTGATTCTCGCCTTGTGTCTGTGAATTTCATGATTGCCCTTTTCTTCGAACATACAATGCAGAAGTATTAGTGGATTAATTGACTTTGATCACTGCCTTGTGTTTCTAGATTGTGTGAGTGGATTTATTAATGTTGATTTTAATGTTGAATGTCAAACTCACAATGTGGAAGCATGAGCAGATTAATTGACTTTGATCTCTGTTTGGTGTTTTTGGATTTTACGACTGCCAAGTGCTTCGGACTCACAAAGCAGTGGGTGGATTTATTAACTTTTGATCCTCGCGATTTTGATTTCATCGCCTTTCTTCAGACGAGCAACACAGAAGCATGAGTGGATTTACTGACTTTGATCTTTTCTGTGTGTCCTTTGAAATGACTCTATCAGGCTCCTTATGCGGAGGTGTGAATAGATTTATCGGCTCTCATTCAGCATCGTTGAACTAAGAGTTTGAGCTTTATTTTTATTGCCCTCGCTCTGAACACTCCTGCACAGAGGCTGCTTTTGGGTCCTCTATCTGCCCATCTTCCTGCCGCCCCTGACAGCTGTTGCATTTGGTGCATCTGGTTATGTCTGCTGTGCCCTGTGCTCCAATCGGAATTTCTGACCTATAACCTTATAGTACCATAGACGCACACGCAGTTAGTTGATGCCCAATTTGACCTTTTACGAAGCTGACAAAATATACAAAATGCATGTAAAGACCACCGCAAGGGCTTTCCCAGCCAATTTCCACTGACAATTCCAATCCTTTTAAGAGCAGACCTAAAGCTTTACTCTGCATTTAACTGCTAAATGGTGTAGAGGAAAAACAACAACCCCTAGTGCTCAACTTCTGGGTAATTTATTTTAACCCTCGTAATCTTTGTGTGTGTGTGTGTGTGTGTGTGTGTGTGTGTGTGCTGGGGCTGTGCTTGCACACTTATGTACAACCCCAAGACAAACTAATCTTTAGAACATGTCTTCAGGCCATTGAACTACATAAATTACATTTTGTACCACAGTGCAGTTCTAATTAATTCTAGATTCTGAAGAGCCAGAAGAGTAATACATTTTCTTTAAGAGCAGTTTCAGTTTGAGCTGTAACTTGAATGACAGAATGTACAATAATGCATTTTTTTTTAATGTTTAATTTTTTTATATTCTTTTTAAGTCCTCACTTACAAGGACTTAAAAGGACTAGAATCTATTTATTAACAATATTCTCATACAATGCTCACTGTAAAATTACAGCACGTTATCACTGTTAATACACTGTGAACTTACAATTTGTCCTGTTTCTCACACTCAATGAAAAATGAGAAAATGTATAATATCACATGAAGTATTTGTCATTCCATTTCACACCACGTTCAGTCTCCTATAAAACACAAACACTTTAAAAAAACTGTGATCCTCACTTTTATAGTTTTAACTTGTTCCTAAATTACCCAGTCATTGTAATTGTGTTGATTTGGTTCATTTCTTTTTCTTTTTTTTTTAAAACAGTGAGCAACTGCAATAAGGCAAAGCAATTTCTCTCTGGGGTTTATAAAGTTCTTTGAACCTTGAACCTTGAATCTGGTATGGCTGACATGTTAAAAAGTTTAAAAAGGTTCTATTGTTTAATAAAGAAAAATGCAATGAAGTTTTTTGTTAAGAGGCATTTATCCAATTTCTATAGTAAGGATCTGCACTGAACATGAAAAAGCCCTCTTAGTGTCATTCATTAATATTTTGTTTGTCCACCTACCTCTTGAGGATTGACTACAAGTTCTAAATGGGATTAAGGTCCGGGGAATTTCCTGGCCATGGAGCCAATATGTAGAAAATGTAGACTTTTTGTTCCCAAGCTACTTAGTTATCACTTAGGTGCTTCTGTATTTGTACCATTCTTAATTTATGGCTGCAAAATTGTGGGTGAGCCCACTGTCTCGGCTGAGAAGCGACCCCACACATCAATGGTTTCAGGATATGCAAATTATGTGGGGTCGTTTCTGGATATTTTTCTGTTGGCATGAAACAGGACTGATGGTAGCGCTCACCTTCATACAGTTTCAGGAAGGGCAGAAAATAAGCCACTTCTCTCCAGAAAAGAAAAATATTTAGGACCAGACTGATATTCTGCATAAGAAACAGGGATTGGACTGCTGAAGGCCGGGGAAAAGTCATTTTATTTGATGAATCCCCTTTCTGATTGTTTGTGGCATCCGGAAATAAGCTTGTTCAGAGAAGAAAAGGTGAGCGCTACCATTCATCATAAGTAAATAAACTTTAGTATAACATAGTAACATCTGACAAAGAGATGACTGAAGCAGCAGACTTTGTGAAAATTTATATTTGTGTCAATCTCAAAACGTTTGGCCACGATTATAAAAATGGTACAGTAATTATTAGCATAGTAATGTGGTATAACACTTACTGTGTATAGAGGATAACAATTCAGTCTGCTTCACATCACACCACACAAAGACAGATTGTGCTTTCTATCTATATGTCTTAAATAGTCCTAGAAAACTGTGCAGATCTTGCATGATGGCTCAGTCTTTTTCAGTGAGTATTTTTTCCCCACTGTCCTGATTTAGTAATCCTATTAATTGTGGGCATTCATGTTATTTCACTTGTCTCACAGAGAAACACATCTAAACACAGTAAAGTCGCTGATGTCTTCAATATCTGATTCACTTGTCTATCAGGAGCTTTAGGCTCACAGTTGGTGGGGAGAAAAATAACATTTGGGTAAAAGCAGGCAATTTCTTATGTCTTATGCAAGCCTACCTCAGTCTTTCAGCTCTTGTGCAGGCACACTCTTAAGAAGCTTCTTAAGAAATGTTGATTACTTGTGTGACATTTCTTCCACACTTACCCCAATGGCTGTCAGGATAGGGACTTGATAGATCCATTTGATGTTGCCTGCGCTTAGCTCCCAGCATCTACAGAGGAAGCCAGAGATTTGAAAAACAGAGTAGATAATGTGGAGAGGGAAAGGGAGCCAAGTCAGTGTGTGAATCGAGGAGGGCATGGGAAAACAGAGGTAAAGAGAAGATAGCAGAGAACAAGAGATTTTTTATTAAAAGATTGTTATTTATTATTATTATCACAGATTTAAAAGTGATCAGTTGATTCGAGTTGAACTGCAGAAACACTGTACAGTAGGTGCTATTTAAAATCTGGTAGGTGTTTATAAAAGTAAGGAAATTGTTTGAGTACAGAAAACATGTGTGTACTGCTCAGACACACTCCAGCTATACTATAAACTATGCTGGCCTCCCTAATCCCGTTATAAATGTTCACTCTGTGCTGTAGCATTGAGCTCTGGGGATTAATTATCCCTTCAAAGATGATTATGCTTCACATTAACAGAATATTTTTGAAGGCTGTCTTTTATGTATACGAACCATATCACACTGTCTTATTCACTGGCTGTAATTATGAACTCAAATACATCCAAGTGTCTAACTATGTTAATGTTGATAACTACACTCTTCTTCAAAGGAGCCTTTAGACATAAAACATAAAAACTGCAAGTCATAATTCCTGTTAGCCAGACATAAACTATTGTATATTACACAACTTCTCAACAAATTTTTAAACAGACTTTTTAAAATGCTGATGCTGCGTCTGTTTAAGTAAGGCAGACATAGATTTAACTGAAATTATTACAGGTAATGTGTTAAACACATTTGACTAATAACTCAATATCTCATTTCATCTAGGTAAGATTGATGGAGTGGAAACATACTGTATGTGTGGAGAATAAAAAACATTTTAGAGGGTGGAGAGTTTTTCACGATTGATTTCAGCATGAACAAATAAATGGCAGAAAGCCTAAGTAAAATATATTTGCATCTCTTTACACATAGAATAACATGCAGCATTTGTATCAGGCAATGTAAAAAAATGTCTTGGCAAGTCAAAATGATTGCAGATTGCAAAGTTTCCCTGTCAAACCAACTGGAGAGAGCGTGAAAGTTGAATAGGTATAATTCATAATAGCATAATAGCTGTTCTGATTGTATGATTGGCAATCACATTACCGAGCCTTGCTTCCCCCCTGCAGAT
>JAOVVA010000051.1:9093919-9106290 GCA_028565275.1 Leiocassis micropogon
ATTATACCAGTAAGAGACGCGCACTAAGACCCAGCAGGGGAGACGATTACCCACAATTCCTCAGCGCAAGAGAGAGAGAAACATTGTCTCAGTTGTGAACACGTGACGCTCTGCGTCAAAACAAGAAGCGCATACGTGATACGTGATACTCGGTATTCGTAAACCAAGACTTGTACGTTTTCCAAGTCAAAATTTATTAAAAATCTTTGCTCGTCTTGCGGAACACTCGCAAACCGCGTTACTCACAATCCAAGGTTCCTCTGTACTTCTAAGCACATTTGCTCATTATGTTAAAATTGAATAGGTTTAACACATTATAAATTTAAACAAATTAAGGACACGACATGAATGGTTGGCCCTAACATTGACAAAAACATTTCCTCTATTTTTTTTCCTATATATTTGAAGTAGTCTTTATTCTTCTACATGTTAGTGTTTGTACTGTATAATAGGTATGCTTTCTGTTTAATATAAATATTTGTTTTGTAAAATTTAATGAACAGATGGTGGTTAGCCCCAGAAAAGAGGAGAGGGCATATTTAGTTAGGAATAAATAGACTACGATTACAAATGTTAAGTCTGTAAAAATCTGACAGCAAGTGCAAATACTGTATTTCTTCTATTGAATTGTTGTACTTTTTGCTGAGCCCAAAATCTAAGGGACGTGTAGAGTGAACTTTATGACCAGTGACTATATTCTGCTTGATTCAGTTTATTGCATTTTTGTTCTCAATATAATGATATTGCTTTCACACAGTTTGCCATTCCATAATTTAAATATTTAGTCTATTTTTAAATGTATCCATGAGAGCCTTTAACAATAAAGTGCGCCTCATTGCACTCCAAAAAACACAATCATGTTGGCTTCAGGCAAGGTGATGTTAGATATTTCTGCAGGATATATACTGTAACTTTAATCTAGTTTGAATAAATCTAGCTGAATGTTTTTTAAAAACCGAAGCTAAATGAACAGAACTGCTATCCAGTCACACACAAGTGCAAATACTTAAAACATTACTGTCACATCATGAATATTTCATTTATGCTTTTTTCCAGAAAAACGAGAGCTAAATAAAAGAATTGAAAATCTTGAAAAGAGTGTCAGCCATATGAGAATAACACAATTTTACAGTTCACATGTTTCATTTCAATAAAAAAAAAAGTCATTTATTTAGTAATCAAACAGCACTGCTCAAGTTTTTGCTTCACAATTATTAAGCTATTTAGTCATTTGTCATTTAGATCCACAATTCTTGCTGATGTGAACGCCATCTCATTCTAGCATATACACTGATCATTAAAACCATTAGCATTAAAACCATTCGCATTAAAACCTATTATGACACCATGGCGGCTCTGGCCCCTCGTGGCATGTCTCTGCAGGGCCCCTGGGGGTGTGCTGTGGTGTCTTGCACCAGGACATTGGCAACAGATACTTTGGCTGCTCTGGGTTGCAGGGTGTGACGTCCAAGGATCAGACTGGTGCATGTCATGAGTGCACAGTTAGATTAGGAACTGATGAGTTTGGAAGCCAAATCGGCAACCTTTGTCTGCAGGGCCCTATGTGTGGCAGGCTGTGATGCACAGGGTGTTTTGCTACCTTGTTCCCTTTTGGTGGTTTGTGCTGCCTTGGCTTTTCTGTGAGATTAGACCATGGGCTGGCTTTTATCCTGTCCTTTATTCCTGTCACCAGTTTCCTGTTATATAATTGATAATCATTGTTAATGTGTTAACATTATGTGGTGTTAATGCTATGACATACGTTGTGATACATTCTATTCTTTCTTATTTTATCCACTATGGTTCAAAATACTCATTTGGTATTGTTTAGTACAAAACTAGAAGTGACCTGACAGATTTATTATTATACATAATTTCTTATATTTTTAACCTGTTACGTAATGTACACAATTGGACACTAAATATAAAATATAATTTATTTACTTTAAATAAAAATTACATATTCATCCTTTTACCATTTATGGATGAGTTAACTAAGATCAAAGTTCATTTCTGACATGTTCTATACTGCATCCCCCTGTAAATAGCAGTATTTATGTCAAACACACTTGCTCCGGGAAGTATTTTTATTTATTGAGTTACAGATCATCTGTGAGCCTGTTTTTTTTTTTTAAAAAAAAGAAAAAAAAGTATTTAATGAACCTTCTGAATGACAGCATGACGCATCGGTCCTGAACTGGAGCAGCTTTGGCATTTTGAAAATGTTTATATTGGTTCTTTATTGCGCACCGTATTGGGTGGAATTTAGTTTGAGTGGTATATTCAGTATGGCATTATAAATAGATCCACTATGATGGAGTGAAGCCTTGCATATGGTTTTATGCTGCTCCAGCAACGTGTCTGAATGTTATCATGTGTCATTTTCACCTGACAACTTAAATAAAATTGGTCTCAAAAAAAAATAATTAAGAAGCAGAACAAGAATAAGAAGAAGACGAAAAAGAAGAAAGGATATGTTGTCATATACCACTCCCTGTCGTGTGTATGTGTATGTGATGGATTGGCACCCTGTCCAGGGTGTACCCCGCCTTGTGCCCTAAGACTTCTGGGATAGGCTCCAGGCCTCCCACAACCCTGAATACAAGATAAGGCGGTGTAGAAGACGACGATGATGACACTCACTGTCCCATTTATTAAAAACAACGGTACACCTGGACCTTCATGAAGTTATCTAATCAGACAATCATGTGGCAGACATGCACAAGATCCAGATACAGATCAAGTGAAGGTTTACATCAAACATCAAAATAAAGCAAGCATGTGATCTTTGATCATGGTATAGATGTAGGTAGCAAAAGGGCTGGTTTTAGCATTTTTCAACATAGACAAAACATCAGACCTTTTGGTGAATACAACAGCAGTAAACCACAATAAGTTTGACTCCTCGTAGCCACAAGCAGAAACCTGAGGGATTATGGGGACCGACTTACCCAAACTGGACCCATAGAAAATCATCTGATTTTTTTCCCAGTCTGTCCAGTTTCAGTGAGTCTGTGTCCATTATAGCCTTGTTCCTGGCAGACTGGAGTAGAACATGATGTGATATTCAAGTTTTTTTGCACCATTCTCTGTAAACTATGGATACTGTTGTGTGTGAAAATCTTAGGAGATCAGCAGTTTATTAACTACTCAAACCAGCCCACCTGGTACCAACAACCATGCCGCAGAGATCACACTCTTGTAACTTTTTCTTCATTCTGATGTTTGTTTCTGCCTTGCACTGCATCCACATGATTGCCTTAGAACTGTAAGACTGTGCGTGGACTGTGTGTGGATACAGTATATGTAGAGGTCAGTAAAAATTATGTTTTAATTTGGAGTTATGATCAGATCTCAAAAAAGTGTTACTCAATTGATTAAGAAATAATGAGTATCAGTTTAAAAGCAGGACAAATCCAGTTTTATTTTCAAATAAAAATTATTGCTATTGAACGAATCCATGTTTCTCTCAGTTTTCTGATTATTTTGGCTGGAATTATGCCTAAAGATTAAAGATAAAAGATAATTGTCAGAGTCTGTTTTCTGCTAAGCTGCCCCTAGGCTGTGTTCACATTTGTGCAAAAGTTCCACAACTGTTGCTAATGGACGGTAACACCACTAGGTTGTTTAACAATATGTTTCACTCCGCACCACGTGTTCTTATAACTGTTAATTACCTTACTGTCAATCTCGGCATGGGTGAAAGTACAGTCTGCCATAATGAGGAGAGACCAGCTGCCTGCCAAAACCCACATTCAAAACCAGTCATGGAAGCAGGTTTAGCAAGAAAACACATCTTAAGTTGTTCGCAATCACATCCGAACCATACATGTTCTATTTACAGCAAGAAAGCTAACCAGATCAATTTAATATTTAAAAAAAAAAAAACACAAAACACAGTGTTGCGCTCACTAAGCAAGTATTCCTCTCCTGCAGCAAAGATTTTATTAAACTGAAATATACTTTCCTCAGCTGTGTTTTGTCCACTACACTGGAACCCGTTGTTCGTTTAACAAAATACCCAACAAGCATCCTTTTTCTGTTTCTCTCTATTTCGGTGCAAGTGCTGTGCCATCAGTGACTGTTGTAGAATTTTCACAAGGCGTGCAATAAAAATAAAGCTCAGACAAGTCTCACTTGAAACATAGCTCTTAATAGAAGGCTGAATCCTAAATTGCTCTCTAATCCTTGATCATGGACACTACTTGGGGAGTGTTACAATGGATTGACAATCCTAGCACCCTAGTTTTCCATTTAACGCAAAATAGGATTTATCCCCAGAACCCCAAATGCTAACAGAGCTGATATTCTAAAGTGGAATAAGTGGAAATATAAAGAGAAACTTAAAAGTCACCGCTCTCCCTTGACTGTCTACCACCTCCATGGTTTATTCTCCTTAATTTTTGGCAGTGTAGTATATACTAAGAGTTTTAAACTAACTTTCATCCCTGTTAATTACACAGACTGGTTAGTGAGTTCCACCAGTCATGGAAGGATAGGACAGTCACCACATAACCGTCCCCCACATACAACATAAATAAATGGAAAGAAAAAAGTACAAAGTAAAAGGCGAGCAGTGATCTTTAATCCTCTGATATACTCTTTCCTCTCCTGCGACTTATCGCCTTATAGCACAGGACCATGTGTGATAGGACATCATGACTGTGTTCAATAATGAGAGTACTTAAAAGCATTTAGACCGTTCAACTGTCATACATTTGTGAACTTTTTGCAAGCGCTATTGTTACTGAACGCAACCCTGCTGGGCCATCATGTGAGTTTCTATGCTCTTGTCTGCTGTCTATGAATGCTGGGAGAATGTCCTTGAATGCTCATTAAATTTAACATTTAAGTTGGCAATGCTAAATTTAATAATAGCATTAGTTTTTTTTTTTTTTTTTATCTCAGCAGCTTATCAGAAAACACTAGCAAAGTAGACTCTGTGCGTTTACACATCTTAGGTCTTACACATCTTAGGTCTACGCTGCACCAGATTTCTTTTGAAACCGGACCGAGACGAACCTTTTCAAGGGATGTCCTTTCATTTGTATGTCTTGATGTAAGGGGAACTAACAGGCAACTACTACCGTATTACCATACAGACATCTGCTGTATAGTACATACAGAATATCAATGTACAACAAGCCCAATAACACTGACTACTGAATGAAAAGGGAAAACCATTAAAAAACACATGAGCCACTGCATGAAACATCCTTACAGTTAACGGAACAAGGGAGCTATAAAATATTGTATGTATTTAGACAGTGATATCCGTCCATTGCCAATTATTGTATCTTGATTACCAATAATAAATAGATAGAACTACAGTACCATGACTAGCTTCAAAATTCTTTTACCTAGCAAAACTACTGTATGCAGGACTAATGAATGAAATCTAAAACACACACAGTAGGTGGTATTAAATCAGTGAATTCACTAAATGGCACTGGATCTCTTCATTGCAACACTTTAAAGTTAGATTTTCTTCAAACTCAAGGTCTTTTGGGTGTGAAGCACGGCACGTATGTGAAAGCATTCTTCAAAATTGAATATGATTGTTAAAATGAGATCCATTGTCATTAACACACTTGGCATGGAAGTGTTCACTTATCTTTTGTGGGCTGGTTCATCTGAATGCAAATGAATATTTTTGCCGCAACAATCTTGAATTCCACAACAGTCATACGTATTAACAAAAACCAAGAACACTTTCAAAGCTATTGTGTCCTGAAAAGGGATAAAAGCGGCAAGAGAATTTGCAAACACTGTTTTGTGCTCACTTACGTAAAAAGGTATTCGTTTTCTGCAGCATAGGGTTTATTAAACTGAAGTATATTCTCCTTAGCTCTGTTTTGTCCACTATGTTGGAAACCCATTGTTCCTTTAACAAAATACCCAACCAGGATCCTTTTTCTGTTTGTCTTTGCTTTGGTGCAGGTGTTGTGCCATCTGTGAATGTGTCCCATAACTGTTGTAGACTCTTCCCAAGGTGTGCAATAAAAATAAAGCTTAGCTCAGACAAGTCTCTCAGTCTCTTTCATCCTAACAATAGGGCGAAGGGCTTAGACAATGTCAAGCCCTATATGAAGCAGGATGATTTCTTTAAAGGATGCAGTGACAACTGGCACAGTGGACAGTTAACCACTCACTCACTTATTGTCTATACTGCTTAATACTGCTCTATACTACTGTGGTACACCCTGGACTGGGTGCTAATCCATCACAGGGCACACACATATACACACTCACACACTATGAGCAATTTGGGGAAATGTTAATTAGCCTAATCAGCAGGTCTTTGAATTATGAGAGGAAACTCACCAAGCACGGGGAGAACATGCAAATTCCATGCACACAGAGGCAGGGACCAAACCTGGCCGGGAATCGAACCAGGACCCTGGAGATGCAAGGCAGCAGTGCTAACCACTACACCACAGTGCCGCCCGTCAGTTAACCAGTCCATCTTTTTTCTAGCAACGAGTTGAGGAGCTACACCTTTTTTAGATTTCCTGAGTCTTGCACACACTAAAAAAAATAATTTCTTGTTTGTTCTGTTGATACTGTATTAACACTGGAGCTTGTAATTAATACAATTACATACTAGATTTCTCTTTCAAGTTTTTTTTTGCATGATCTTCTGAATACCACTATGCTTGCCAGCCATAGCAGTAGCTCTGTCATACTACCTTGACCATTCTGCGTTAGTGTCCCCTGCTTTGATTTCTGACTACAGCATCAGTGACTACACTGCTTATAATGCCAATCAGCTCCTTCTACACATTGCATCAGCTCTGGGTGACATGCACAATGAGGAGTGCCAGAGAATGATATAGACATACTCAATGCTGAGAAGGACATGGTTGGAAAAGGACTCATCTTCAGCATCTCCACTGGTCACCCTTTCAGTCTGACCAATATACTCAGGTTGGTAGCAGATTTTTGCAGTTTGTCCCATTACAAACTGGGTGTTCAGCACCTTCCAGCCAGTGCCTCTACTCCTGTAGATAAACTTGTAAATATGTCATAACTCCCTCCAAAAAGTCTTAATTTGGCTTAAGATTGCCAGCCATTGCCTTTCTGATCAGTGAGGTACAGAATTGGGGCCAAAGTTTCCCTTTTCTTATGCCTTATCTCCAAAGTCTGCTGTGATTTCTCTGTCTATTTAAAGACTGCTGTGGGCTTTTTGGTAGGCAATCTGAGGGTGACCACCAAAGTGCTAAAATTCTAAATGAATTGCCAAATTTGGTGCTTACAGTAAATTCACGTGACAGTTTTCCTCTAGACTTAGTGGCGGAATAGAGTATAGTGGCTCAGGCGAGGAGAACAGTAATTATGACCAAGCACATAATGAAGTACCTGGAAAGATCATTTAGATGCACAAACAGGTGTTACATGTTTTTGCCAATTACTGGCGATAGCGATACACCAATTACATAGCAAATATTAAACAGCTGTCTGCCCAATGGCATTGTGCCATCGAAATTTAAGCATACAGTAGTGCAGCAATTCCTCAAAACACCCAATTGGTGTATCTCAGTCCTCTCCAATTTTAGACAATTCGCAAACTTCCATGGTTTTTTTTAGGAAAATTCAGTGTTTTACATATATAGCTGCAACTGCATTTAAATAACAATGGAATTTTCCAATTTGTTGTTAAAGCTCTTTATGTTACTAATAGGCACATTGAAACTATTATTTTTCTGGCTTTTAGATGCTTTAAGATCTCACAGCTTTATTTGACTACAGGAACACGGAGTGGAACAGGTCAAATTTGATGGAGGGAAGTTTACTTGTAGGCTCTTGTTATTTTGTGTTTTCTTCCCATTGTAGAGTCACTTAATGATCTATTCTTGGGCTTATTTTATTTAGCCTAAATTTTTCCATTAGGTCGAATTATTAGATGTATTTTTTTTTCCTTTATTATGCAGATGATATTTAGTTTCACCCACCTAAATGGAGAGATGCACAGGTTGGTCTCAAGGATGTCAAAGCTTTGACCCATGCTCTCAGAGCCTCCTGTTCCTATTTTCTTATTTGTTCATTGAAAATATTGTTACTTGGTGGCCTGCGCGACCAAATCCATGGACAACTACGCCACGGATTTGCAGACAGGCAGATCAGACACCTGGCTGCACGCCTACTTAAGTCCCTAAGAATCGCAACGTGGCATGCAAACATTAGGTAGCACCCAGTATAGAGCAAATCGCTCTGGTATACAAAAAAAAGAGTATTTGAAAGGAAAAGTACTGTATGTGTTGGAAAAGAAAAAAGAATACATAAAAGTAAAAAAAAAAAAGAGTATATTGCGTTAAAGAAGAAAAGGTAAATTTAGAAAAATAAAAAAGGGATAACCCCATTTCGAGGAGGCAAGGGAATTATTACTGCTATATTTGCTTTGGTAACTGTGTCTAATGAGTTAATAAACGCCCCGAAGGGGGAGCCCCTCCCTAAAGTTTGCACAATTACTCCTGCAGCTCAGACTCACACAACTCCCCTTCTGAGTTCTCAAACAGGGGCTCTTATATAAACCACAAGATCTCACATGACTTTTAAGCGTGCGCCACATAGCAAATATACAGGAGATTAAATACATTCTCATTATGACAATACAATGGATATAAAAAGGGGGCCAAACAGTGTATTATTTTTAACTGGAATTCATAATGGCCTATAAAGTTCTAAAATTCTATTCTGCTCTGGGCTTCTTGATTTCTGATCAAATAAATGCCTAAGCTTTTATACTGTATACAGAAGTATACCGTATATAAGCTCTCAAAAAATAGTGCTGAACTAGCACTATTAGCACTATTACAATAAGTTTTTTTTTTTAAAGAAATTTATGTTTAACTCTAAGCTGCACATCTCTCTCTCTCTCTCTCTCTCTCTCTGTCTGCTGTCCGAAATGCTTGGTCTTTGACCTGGTGATCAACTGCAAATAACATTTTTATTCTAGTCTTTCAATTAGAGATTCTTCCCTCCATAACAATTTTGTAGGTTATGGCAATGTGGGATACTACAGTATTGATGGTGGCCGTATATACTTTTATCTGATGCCTCCAACTACTTCTCTAGTTCCTTTCAGAGTTCAGTTGAACTTTTGTACCGAAAGGTCTTAGAAGGAACTCTAATGTTGGATGACTTTGTCATATAGTTGTAACTAGGTTGCAACAACATCCACCCAAAACACAAAATCAGGGAAAAGTTGGTTTTGAAGGTTAGAATGAGTTTGATTAAAGAACGTTTAGTTTAATTTATCTTGTGTGATGAGTGTCTATATGGTTCCAAACTTTTTATCTGCCATCTGTTATCAAAAATTTGTACACAAATGGTTTTCCAGCTGCTTGAAGTAATTTTTGTTGTTTTGTTCCTAAAAATCGTTCAAGACATTTGGAGGTCCATTTTTTTCCCCTGGGGCTCTTTGCTAAGTTTGTCAATGATGGTAAGACTGTTAAATACACCAAAACATGTTGCCAGTTAATATTGAATTACAGTTGTGCTCAAAAGTTTGCATACCTTAGGAGAATTTGCAATTGGAAAATTGCAAAAATAGAATGTGTACTATTTTTTAAAGAAAACATGACTGAGAAAGCAAAAGAAATTAATTAGATTTCTTATAGAATTCAAGTTCACACATAAGGCATAAGAAAGTGGTCCAATCATCAAACAAAACAATAAAGAAAATAAAAAAAGAATCCCTGTTCAAAAGTTTATATACATTTAGTTCTTAATATTGTTTATTGTCACCTTAAGCATCAATGATAGCATGAAGTCTTTTGTAATAATTGTGCATAAAGTCCTTAATTCTCTCATGTGGTATTGCTGCCCATTCTTTTTGGCAATATGCTTTCAGGACCTGTAAATAGTTTGATTGTCTTGCATGAACTGCACGTTTGAGATCGCCATAAGTGGCTCGATGATATTGAGGTCACGAGAGGGTGATGGCCGCTCCCGAACCTTCACCTTTTTCTGCTGTAGCCATTGGAGGGTCAACTTGGCCTTGGTGCTTTGGATTATTGTTATGTTTGAGTGTCCCATGCGCAGCTTTCGTGCTGTAGAATGCAAAGTGTCTGCCAGTATATTCTGATAGCATGCTGCATTCATCTTGCCATTAATATTGACTAACTTCCCTCTGCCACTGGAGCTCACACAGCCTAAAAATACAGGAGATCTACCACCATGCTTTACACTGTGCTGTGGATGGTATACTTTTTACCATAGGCCTTGTTGACTCCTCTCCAAACACAAAGTTAAATTTTAGTTTTATCATTACAAATGACTCTGTTCCAGAAGCTGTGAGTCTTTTTGTGCCATGGGGGCAGTAATGGCAACTTGACCATGCAGGTCGTTTGTGTTGAAGTACCTCCTTATTGCTCTCCTAAAAAAAAAAAAAAAAAAACTTTTTTCCAGAGCACGCTGTATTTCTCTCGAAGTTGTTTGCGGGTTATTCCTTGCTTCCAAAACAATTTTACTGGCAGTAGTACAGTAGATGATTATTTTTTTTTGGTCTACCTGACCATGGCTTAGTATCAACAGAACCTCTTATTTTTCCACCTCTTTATCAGAGTTTAAACAGTACTGACTGGGATGTTCAAATGTTGAAATATGTTTTTATATCCTTTTCCTGTTATATAAAGTTCAACCACCATTACGCATGGTCCATTGGCAGTTCTTTTGTCTTCCCCATGGTGCAGTATCCAGCCAACTCAGTGCATCTACTCATGAGCTGAGAAAATCACTGACTATTTATGAACACACATTAACCATAATTACATTGAGTCACAGGTTTGGAAACTTCCCTTTAATAGCCATTTTAAACTGTATGTGTCACCCTGTGTGTTTATAATGTAACCAACCATTTAAAGATTTGATCAGGGCTGTTTGGGTGATTTTAGTTATCATTAGGTTTTTAAAAGGAGTCAAACAACTACATGATAATTAATGATTTTGTGTGACCACTATCCTTAAATAAGAAAAAAATGTTTCGAATTAACAGTCATATTTTCCAAATAAATACCAATGTCCATTTAACAATAAAACAATTTATTTCAGAGTATGCAAACTTTTGAGCACAACTGTAGCGCCACTGGAAAGTCAGGAAAGTTTCCAGCCATGTAATGACTGGATTACATGTAATAAACTCCTAATTACGCTTCTAGTTCTCGCACTGTCAGTCATCACAAAGTGATCTTTGTTGATTGGCGCTTGTACACGTTTAACATTGCCAGATGTTTTCTTGTTGCAGGCCTTCCGGAACATGGATCACTTTCAACATTTCAATAGATTCTCAGGCCATCTTTGAAGCGTTTGTGCAACACATTTATTCATGCTGCACTCATCGTACTGTGCCTGAAATCCTTCTGAATTATCCAAATAATTTTTGCATTTTTGCATCAAGCTTTAACATTTTTGGAATGTTAAAGCTTAACACAAAATTTGATACAGGTTCATTGCTTTTCTCACTCTCACAGCCACACAGTACACATGCTCACTCAAAAGCATCTAGTGCCCCACTGACTACTACAGTGAAGTCATCATTGTTTATGCATGCAATTATAGTCCACTCCTCTTGGCTGCCAGGTTACATGTAGAGGTTTTTGTTTTTTTCTTTTGTCTTTTTTTTTTTTCCGGGAAGACCTTAGGTGTGACTTTTACAAAAGAGAAGTGCACTGAAATCATTCTCATGGCTGGACTGGTAAGCTCTTAATGTCCAATTATGCATGTTAACACAAATGAATTATTATTGGAAAAGATTACTGTTTGTGTTAACAAAGAAAAAGTAATCATGTAGGTAATGTTACATTTTGATAATAGGTGTTCATTTCCCCTATGTATGAAGACTTTGGGACACCCTGTTTTATTTAAGTACGCGATTTAACCCATGGCCACTCGGGGAGAAAAAAAAGGATCACAGAGGTTAGCATCTTTACGATATTACATCACTCCAGGAAACAGCTCGAGGGTTAATAAGCTCATTTGGGAGAACAGCCAGGGCTCTGTATGTGAACACGGACCTCATAACCTTCCGTTCCTGAATATAGGCCAATTTTATCAGTCCATCAACAATTCAATCAGAGCAGCATATAGAATTCATATTTCCTTTACTCTTAAAATACCATAGCCTGCACTTTGCACCACAGTAGTCATGCAGTTATTTCCATTCCCTGTTTGTGTAATAGGGATACTGGTTCAAATTAAAATATATAAATATAACAAAAAACAATTATTTTAAATATCTATTAACAGTCTTTTGCTTTTCCAATACTGTGCATCCTAATATATTTTAAACAAAGTTCACAAGTTTAAAATGCAGCGTTAAAATTCTGTCCAACATAAGGGGTAAAAACTGATGCTATGACTCCTGGCACACT
>JAOVVA010000051.1:9106390-9131492 GCA_028565275.1 Leiocassis micropogon
TCACAAGTTTAAAATGCAGCGTTAAAATTCTGTCCAACATAAGGGGTAAAAACTGATGCTATGACTCCTGGCACACTAAAGCAGAATACTGTTTCAGTCCTGCAGCTGCGGCTTTGAACTGCATGAACATAATATTGTGCTGACATTAAGCCTCAGTAATAGCTGAAAACAACTGGTCCCCAAAGCTCATCCACCTTCAGAATCTGGCTTCAGTCCTGTGTGACTGATAAAGAGAAAGCCAAGCTGTGGGTCTGGCAATACAAACTGTACAATTCTGTTGGCTGTTGAGGACATGGTTAAAGTCTCAGCGTGGGCCACACTATATAATCAAATCCCTCTAAAATGGCAACCCTATACTGAATAGCAGCTCCGGGCTAATTTGTAGGTGGTTATTTAAAAGTAAGAAGAAGAAGAACTAGAACCCTTACTGCTCAAAGTGCCAATAGAGACATGGGGTGAATCTTATCTTGTCACATGATGCCCTGTGGCTCTGGCTAACTTATAAATCACTGCAGAATGAATTTATAGCTTACAGTAATCAAATCAGAATTTCAGCCTTGAGGGGTATTTGGCACATTAAATTTTTCATGTCATTTTAAGTTATTCTGTAGAAGTCCAATTTTTTTTTTAAATAAACAAGAGGATTTTTAGCTTCCATAATCTCCAGACATCGATCTTTGCCAAGGCAACGCTTATTCCATGACTCAGTCCAAAACCTTTTAACCTGAACCCTGTCTGCAGATTAATATTAGTCAATAGTACCTCTATTCTGGTTTGAGCTGTTCATGAGCTCCATGCTAATGAAACTGGGGCGTCTGATATGCATACCATTAGAAATGACTGCAAGAGAAACTTAGCTGAGGAGGAAATTGGTTTTAAAAAATCGCTTGTTTGCAATTTCTATCATGGCCATTTGCTTGCATCTGGCCTTCGCATGGTCACATCCTTGTTATATTTTCTCTTCTGGTAAATTACTGTACAAAAAAGTAATTTATTCAGTCACCAGAATAATGAGTGGGGAAAAAACACCAGGTTTTGTGTTTGTGCATTTCTTAGTGTTTTTGCAGCTGACTTTTGCAGAAAGGTGGGATTTTAGTGCTGATATTTATTCATTCACTCATTGCTTTACCATACTGTTTATCCTGTGTTGGTGTGGGTGGATGAAGGTGGGATGATGGGGTGTGGGGACCTAGGGCCTATCCCAAGGAACTCATGGCACAAAGCAGAGACTAGCCTGGATAAGTTGGCAACCTATCACAGGGCACAAATGTACATCCACACACCTAATCACATACACCACTAGCAGTTTTGGAAATATCAAGCAGATAAATATATACATATATATTTATTTTTAGAATAAATTTAGGACACCATCAGTCTTGGTGGCAGCACAAGGGTCAAAGCCAAGTAGAGAATTAACAGTCATTAAAATGGATGGGCAAGTTATTGCAGTTGGGAAACAATACAGAATTATCAGAACCTAGAAGCTATAAACGAAAAAGAAGCCAATAGCATACTAATTAACACTAAGAATATAAGTGCATTCAACTGGAGAAATTCTAGGATTGGAATTTGTAGATGCATAAAAAGAAAGTTTTTGAATAACAGCCTATTTGATTTAACCAGTTCTACACAATACAGGTGATTTCACTAATTACTTCTGCCCTATTTGGCTGAAGAACTGTGGTAATTATCTAAAAAGCTAGTTAAAACTGCCTATGTGACAATGATGTTCAACTTCTGGAGCCATGGCCTGGGTCATCTCCTGGCATAAACCCAAAAGAAAACTGTTGTTGGATAATGGTGAAGAAGGCAGAAGCAGTCAAGAAGGCATCTTCTGTACATGTACATTGTAAAGCGTTTAGCAAGGCAGACCAGAACACAGATGCAGGGAACACTAAGTTAGGGAAATGAGGGCCTAACCCTTTTATTTACAAAACACACTGGAAAAATTGCAGTGGCTAAAAAAAATCACGCATTAAAGAGCAGTTAAGAAGGTACCCAGGAGGCCTCCATGTATAGCAGCTGCCGGTCTTGGGTAGTCGACAGGCTGGGCAGGAGGAGGCAGCAAGGCTGAGGCGCAGTCCCCTTCTCAGCCACTTTGGCTGTGTAATAGAGAGTGCAGAAAAAAAATGACCATAAGTTTTTCATCCAGTATGTTCTACTCACCGTCTGCTGTTGGCTCGTCCCTTTTTGTGGTAAGGTGCTCTGCCCTTTGTGTGCATAAGGTGGCGCTGACCATGGTGCTGAACGTATGCTGGGTTTGTAGTGAGATTATGCAAGAGTTTGTATCCTTAGCCCCTGCAATCCACCGAAGGGGAGCGTGATCAGTAATTAAAGTTAAGTGACACAAAGTTTTAAATATTGTAATTCATCTATTGCCCACTTGATGGCAAGGGCCTGTTGTTCAATAGCAGTGTATTTCTGTTCTGCTGGTGTGAGTTTCCTGTACTTGGTCCACTGTACCTTCTCTTGCTGTCCCTTCCTGAGCAGATTGGAGAGTTGTGTTGCCACAGAGGAGAAGCCAGGCACAAAAATGACGGTAATATCCTGCTAGCCCCAGAAAAGCATGTACCTATTTTATTTTTTTTTTGTCGGTGGTTGGAAAGTGTGGATTGCTTCAACTTTATTACTCTTGCGGCTTGAGCAGCCCTCGGCTTTGGTCAGCTTTAGGTGGCACTTTTTTGGGTTTGCTGTCAGCCCAGCCATTCTGAGTTTTTTGAGGACCTCGCCTTGCGCTCATTAGCTCAAAGAGGGTGAAACCAGTGGAGGCCTGGAGAGTCTCCCAGATCACAAAGAGGATTTAGGGGAATAGCTGGTCCCAGTTACAAGCGCCTTCTCTAATCACTTGCCATAGCATCCTCTTAAGTGTTTGGTTGAACCTCTCCACCGGGCTGTCGGGACAATTCCCGGCAAATGGAAGCTATTATTTATCTTCTTCATTGTGTTCTTCACTCCAAGGTGGACCCAGAGAGCGTGAGAGTAAGCCAGGTTCATAACAATGTCAACTTTTCCTTGCAGGACCACTTGAAGGTCGCATGGTTTCCCTCTTCTCGCCCTCTTCCCTCCTCTTCTATCATGTGATAATATAGAAGTCCTCTACGGACGAGTCAGTCTGGGGCGTCTATCATCCTTAGCCTCCCCCTTGGTCTTTCTCACTTGTCCCTAGCATTGTTTTAGGCACATGTCTTCATTCTGCTGTAGGGCAATCACATGCATAGACGAAGACAATGCTGACTTTCTCCATATCCTCATGGGCTGAACTTTGCTCACCAGGAGCCACCTGCAAGTTATCTGCAGTAGATGATCCAGCTGGGCCCAGGGTGGTACATGTGGGTCATAGGTCCAGCTGTAAATTTCAATGGCAGCTTTATGGTGCGAGAATCCACAGTGGGCTAGGACTTCAGCCTTCAGCCGGTCATAGTTGGCTGATTTGTCGCTGATAAGGGAGAAGTAGGCTCGCTGTGCCACTCCGGTAAGCAGTGGGATGGTGTCACTCCACTCCTGCTTCAGCCAACATTCCTGCTTAACCATCTGGTGTTGGCTTGTTCCTTTTTGGGTGCTGTTGACACCAGGATGGTAGATGCTATGTACATGAGTTATATACAGTATATACAGAATAAATAAGGGTGGAATATTCAGTAGTGCAATGATGAGCAAATTTATTGATGGTGCAAAGATGCATATTGATAAAAAAAAAATAATGAAGCAATATAATATTTTTGTGCAATATAAACAAAAAATGGCAATGCAGTTACAGTATGTGTTAGCTAACAGTCCATGATCAGCTGTTTAGTGCAGTAACACAGTTGGTGCGGGCTCTGAGGCACCTGTAGCACCTGCTTGATGGTAGAAGAGTGAACAGTCCATGATTGGGATGAGAGGACTCTATATACCTCTAGCCTTTTGCAGACAGGGTTTTTGTAAATGTCTTCCAGGGTGGGTGCCAATGATTCATTGGGCGGTTTTCACCACCCTCTGAAGAGCTTTACGGTCCTGAGCAGTGCAATTGCTGTACCACCCTGAGATGCAGTTTGTAAGAATGTTCTCAATGGAACAGCAGTAAAAGTTCTCCAGTATCCTGGAACACAGATGGGACTTTTAAGTCTTCTCAGAAAGTACAGACGATGCCTTCCTGATCAGGTAAGAAGAGTTCAGAGACCATGTGCGGTCCTCAGATATATGGACTCTAAGGAACTTGAAGCGGTTTACATGCTTGACAGCAGCTCCGTTGATGTGATTGGGAGCATGAGTGTGATTGACAGCTCGTCAGAAATCCACAATGATCTCTAATGTCTTCTTGGTGTTTAGTTACAGATTGTTGTCTTCGCACCATGATCTCAGATGCTTTATCTCCTCCCTATGAGCCATCTCGTCCTTACCTCTGATCAGGCCCACCACTGTGGTGTCATCTGCCAACTTGATAATGCTGTTGGTAAGGAAGTCTAGGGTCCAGTTGCAGAGTGGTGTGCTGATGCCAAGCTGTTTCAGAGTCAGGGCTAGCTTGGAAGGGCTAACTGTATTAAAAGCTGAACTAAAATCTAGAAACAACATCCTGGCATAAGTGTCGGCGTTGTCTAGGTGAGTGATAGCAGAATCTAGCGACAGTGGAATGCTTTTGGCACTGACACAATGGTTGCAAACTTAAAGCATGTTGGGACAGCAGACTGGGCCAAGGACAGGTTAAAGATGTCTATGAAGACCTCAACCAGCTGCTCCGCGCAAGTTCTAAATACCCGGTCGGGGATGTCATCAGGGCCAGCTGCTTTGCTTGCATTCACTCTGCTCAGAGTAACACACCCTTCAGAGGTGGAGCATGTGAGCACCTGCTCACCTGGTAGTAGCTCTGCTTTAAGCATGGGCTCTGTGTTTCCGTTTTCAAAACAAGCTTAGAAGAGGTTGAGCTCATCTCGATGCAGAGCTGGTTGAAGGTGTTCCTCAGGATGGTTTCAATTCAGCGATGGCCTGGATCCCTTGCCACATGCGTTAGGGGTCAGCAGAGTTAAAGTGTTCCTCAAGCCACTGTTTGTGTTCATGCTTGGCTCTACAGATTCCCCTCCTCAGATTTGCCCTGGCAACGTTGTAGGTCTCCCGGTCTCCAGACCTGAAGTCTGCTTTGAGCAGAACGCAGACCTCCCGGTTCATCCAGGGCTTTTAATTAGGGAATGCTACAATTTTTTTTTGTGTTGTCACCCGATCCACACACCTGATAATATGGACCAGTAGGTATTGACATTGGTGACTGAGTCAGTGGTGGCCTGAGCAGCAAATTCACTGCAGTGTGTGTGTGAGAACTGTTGCTGGAGAGAGGCACCAGCCCCATCCAGCCAGACTTGATTGTTGGTTTCACATGTTTGATGACTGGTCGGATTGTCCTAAATGGGAGAGGAGTGTGATTCTGTGAGCATCAGCCACACTTGTGTAAACATGATCCAGTGTTTTGTGTCCCCTAGCGAAGCAGGACACATTTTGTTGGAATTTTGGCACAACAGATTTTAAGCTGCAGTGTTTAAAATCCCAAGCGACGATAAAAGTTCAAATTCAAAATTCAAATTCAAATTTTATTTGTCACATACACAGTCATGCACAGTACGATAAGCAGTGAAGTGCTTATACGACCGCCAGTGACCTTAAAAAATAAAAGCTTATACATAATAAATAAATATGAATAAAAAGAAATACGATAGAAAATAAATTTAACTAGTAAAATATATACTGTACAAATAAGGACATAATAACAATATAGCAAAATATAGAAATATAGAAGAAAAAATAGTGCAAATATGCATAAAAAGTTACTTATTAAAGTGTCTTATTAAAGTGTCGTGTGCAATGGTCCAGAAATGAAAATATAGATATGTAGTGCAAGTGTGCATGAATGTATCCATAGTGGCCATGAATGCCCAGTCAATGTTCTGTCAGGATGTGCTGTCAGAAGACTGTTAATAGCAGCACTGAGTTCTTTCATGGCTGTGCCAGCCTCAGCATCCAGGAGGACATAAATCTATATCACAACAACACATGTGAACTCACGTGGTAGATCAAATGGCCTGCACTTAATAATCAGGTATTCAAGATCAGCAGAGCACTGAGAAGAAACAGTGACAAAGACAGTGCACCATGTTTTGTTTACATAAATGCAAAAGCCAGCGCCTCTGTTTTTACCCGTGCATGCTGCTTCTCTATCAGCCCTGAAAATGGCGCACCCCTCGAGCTCCAGCTGTTTAAGATGCTGATGTTGAGCCAAGTTTCTAAGAAAACCTTGATATTACAGTCTGTGACCTGACCAGTTTCTGACTTAGTGCGTAAATAAGCACAAATGTGGAGAGACGCTGAGCCTTGCGATGTGTATACGCCGTCATACGAATGCAATGTGTATCAGGTGGGATTTCGGCTGACATGAAAGTAGCCTAGATTTCTGGTAATGATGACCTCTAGTGTTATGGGGTGAAATTTTCCGATGAGATCATTTACATTAATAACAGTATGCAATTTAAGCCTGTCTGATTCAGCTTCACCAGTTTTAAATAAGCTCATTAGTTGTTTTTTTTTTTAGATCTTAGAACCCTTAATTTGCACCCCAGGTTGTAATTTAAATGAGAATTTTATTGACTTTTTTCTTGTTTTGTTTGTCGTGTTAGTTAGGTTGGGTAGTTGGTTGGTTGGGTTGGTTTGTTGATTGTTTTTTTTGTTACTTTAAGTCAAGTTACAGATGATAACAATTACACAAATATATCTACAAAATGTAAATGTAAAAGAACATTATCTTGGGACAAAATATGAACATGTCAAAGCCAACATATAAAATATAAAAAATAAAAAAACTACAATAACTGTAGTTATCTTTATTCTTTCTTCCTTTTGGCTGCTCCCATCAAGTGTTTGCATTGCATCCGATCCACAACTTGGCACAGATTTTATGGCAGGTGCCCTTCTTGACGCAACCCTCCTATTTTATGCAGGCGTAGTATGTGGTGTGGCAACCCACCAGCGGCGAGGCTCAAACCCAGATCCTCAGATTATCAAACAACCTAGAGCCTTAGCTGCCTGATTATTCTGATGTGGAATATTTTATCTAATTTGAGACAGGCTTTTTAATTATGGATAATGTGATGTAATATCATACACTGATGTACTATTTTGTAAATGTATTCAGCTGATTTATTTCGATTTATTATGAATATTACAACCTGAAAAGCTTAGAAGCTGCACATGTAAATTGAAGTCTATCTAGTCTAGTCTATATAGATATAGATAGATATTGATCTATTAATCCATTACCTGAAATGTGGTCTGCTGTGTGCAGCCTCTACCATGAAACTGGACAAGATGTTTTGTGAAACTGAAATAATGCGCAGTAAAGCAACAACATAATGGTATGAATTAAGCGACAGAATCAAAAATGCGAGAAATTTCATTGATAAGCCCCCAATCCAATTCATCCTGAAAAGCACTGTGCTTGTCTTGGTATTTATTCCAATCTGCTTAAGTGGAAACCACATGGGGTATACCATTTTTCAAACCTATCATGATGTGTGTCAGGTTTATATAAGCAAAAAAAAAAAAAAAAAGTATGTGATGGCTCTAAAGTTGTATCATTTCCACATTACTCACATACTGAGAGGTGTTCACTGGTGACACATCCACTGCGTTTGTGAGGTTATTCATGAGCACATCATCAAACTCCTGAAGGCCAGCACTGGTGTGCACCACCCGGTCTTTTACGAAGATGCTTATAGCACGTAGTATGAAGGACACAAACAGGTGCATGTGGATGTAGTTCCTCGTGCAATGCAAGCGCCTATAAATGTGGTTAGAAAAGTGAAATATTCATATTTATAAGAAGAAATAATGCATATATTACTACTTTATAATGAATTTTTACTGGTGTAGGTGTTGACAAATATTAAGCAGTGAGCTATTTAATTATTTATAAACATCTGTAACATCATCTGTAAAAAAAAAAAAATAGCTACAGAGTGGTGGGTTTTTACCAATATTTGATTAAATTCAGTTATATATAATTATATACAGTGTGGGGTCCCTGAAGATTTTTCATTTTCCTGTAAACTACAGCTCCAATGAACCATTGCGTTAACCATGGATCACATGTTCGTGTTTTTTGTTCCTGATTGCTGCACTTCAATCCTGTTAACATCTCTTTTAACATTGCATTTAACTTCTATGTTTTTTTAGTTTATCTTACATATTATCTTATCGCATGTGCTGTTATGCTCCTCACGTTATTTCTGAGCTTTAGTTGGCATCACAGCTCTTAGCATAGTCTCTGTTCCTGTTTCTGGTAAACACTGTAAAAGCCTAGAAATGCATCCTTATCTCTTCACTGCACTGACGCTACAGAAGCAATCGCTAGAATTACTGGGGGGAAAAGGAAAAAATATATATTTTACACATATTTTCTCTCATGTAACCATGGGATGTATTTGTGATAAGGGAGGTTGTTTTTTTTTTCTCACCAAAAACTTTCTTCAGTTAAAGGTTAGACTTTTTCCCTATCTTCAGTGTAAGATTAACCTACTTTGCCAAATATTTTTTCCTAGACTTTTCAAGCCAAGGCTAGAAGTGATTGTAAGTAAACCAGGGCTCATCCATTTTAATCAAATGTGCTACTGAAATGTAAATGCCTTCTATTATCTTTTTTTTTTTTCAAAACACCACAACTGTGCCTGAAACATATGATTATTTCGATTTTCTTTCCTCTGAAATCAGGCACTGTACTAGATCATCTTCCTCTGAAGAAACTGTTTGATTAATATGATTTTAATTTAGTTTTTTGCTATCATTATTTAAGTTGTACACTAATGGTATTCTAAGTTCTAATTTAGTTGTATTTCCCCTCCAGTTGTATCAAAATGAATTTCGTTTGTCTTTGTTGTTAATTACCCTTAATTACTGTACTCTTACTGTAGGTCTTAACTGCTTCTTTAAGCTAATGGATTAAATTATTTTCATCTATTTAGTTTAGCATTTACACTGAATGTGGACAGGTTTAAAAGTCATAGATACATGTCTTCTGTCAAAGAAATATATATATATATAATATTTTTCCAATAAAGTATGCTAGTCACCAAGGAAACCAAATAGATGTGTGCTCCCCTGTGTACCCGGTGTCAAGTGAATCTCTGCAACAACCTTGCCATTCTTCCTATTATGCCCTTTGTCTCTCCTCATGAACACCGTTATCTAATAATCGACAAGGTCTGAAATATCTTCACTACTAGTATGTAAAATAGCACTTTGTCCACCTGGAGATACACACAGATATAGAGTCAGCAAGGCTCATAAAACTATACAGTTACCACGATAAAGCTTCTTTCCGTTTTATTTATTTATCTTTGTAGCACATTTGAAAATTAAAATGTTAGATGCAAAGAAACTGCTTAAATATTTAAAAATTGTGGCTGAAGATATTGAGCAGATTTTTCCATTTTTTTTACAATTCTCTAAGAGAGGGAAAATTCAAAGCTGAATCGAGCCTCATTTTTCATACAGCATTTCCAATCTGCCTAAAAGAGCTTGGAATAAGTATCTTCGGATAAGATAGGATCTTCAGAAAGATCTTCTGAGTGCTACGTAACCTAATGGACTTTACTATGACTCATTTCACACAGCAAAGTAAAGTGCTGTACCTGTTCCGCAGGGCTTCAAATGCTTAGAGCCTCTTTCATTGACCATGAGGATATTTTTACAACTAAAATTTTTTGGAAACTTCAGACTGCTGGTTACAGAAGAATTGTGCCCCCACTGCCCAAATGTTACAGGGATTATGAGATCTCGTTTATAGCAAAGGTACAGCTTTATGTTCCCTTGAACAATAAAGTACATTAAAAAAAAATGATACATTTTAATAATTTTACTTAAAAAGTGAAACTGCCATATGTTTTACATTCTTTACATGTAACAGGTAATGAATCTACTGGTGTACAAAGTCAGCAAAACCGTCTACCAAGAGATTTTTGAGCACTTTACACTTCTGTATGCTGACAAGCTTTATGGAGATGCTGAATACCACTATCAAAACCCTTATCATAAGGTATTATTCAGGCTTTTATTAAATTATTTTATTTTACAGTAAGAATGCTGGCTTAGATAAAGTTTAAAGATGAACATATAACTTACTTCATAAGGAAACCTCACAATGGAAATATTTTCTATTTTTCTTATGAGATTATATATAACAAATATATGACGATAAATCCTTTTGAAATACTTTTACCAATTTCAAGCTTGAAATTGTCCTGTCCTATTGGCAGATAAATTTGCTTTCATCTAAAAACAAATCGTTGAGATAATCACGATCATCTGGCAATAGAATAAAGCTTGAAATAAGTCAAAGCATTAAGAAACGTGGTTAAAAAGCTTGAAACATAATACGAAGGAATTTTGGGTACATTTACCTATATTCAACATGTTTCTGCTTGCTAAAAGGTATCATCTTTTGCAGCGTTTTGTCTTCAATATATAATACAGAAGCAACAATAAAATAAACATGCACAAACTGACCTAAAGTATCCAATGATGAGGATGGCCACCAGAAGAGACCCAAATGAGACTGCATACCCCACAGTGTACATGATGTGAAGCCTCTCAAAAAATACTTGCTGTAAGTACACATTCAGCATGCAAATTATAACTCATGTAAATATCTGCATAAATGGACAATAAAAGGATAACATTATTGGGGCATAGCTTACTCGCTCTCTGTTGGGTGCAGGAGATTTTATACACTCAGTGTAATTAGCCCAGGTCTTATTCGAGCCTTCACCAAACTCCCAGGAACTATTGAATTCACACCTCCTGTAAGCATAACCTGTAAAAGTAAATATACATTAACTGTTACTTTAAGTCCGATACGATGTTTATGTTCTTCAATTAGCCATAACATTAAAACCACTGAGAAGGGATGTAAATACCATTGATTATCTCCTTACAATGGCACCTCACAATGGGTTAGGATATATTACACAGCAAGTACACAGTCTCAAATTAGATGTGTTGGATGTGTAACCTGTGTGCTGTCATATCTCTTTTAGAAGGATGACTCATAACAGGGGCTTAATTCAGGATCTGTCCTCAAGATAAAGGTTAAAAAAATTTATAGTCTCTACATGGACAATAGTGTCTATAATAGCATGAGAACTGCCCCTTGAGAAACATGTCTCTGTGGATTTCCCCTTGCTATTTATACTGGTTGGAGGTGTGAGCTTTTACCACTAGGTGGCACACTAAACCAAAATTATCATTATCAAATGACGAGTGTTACCAAATTTATCTTAAGCAATCTTTTAACTATGTTACAGAAGCAAGGAAAAGCATAAGGATCTGAGCAACTTTGGCAAAGTTCTAACTGTGATGACTAAAAACAGCAGGTTTTGGGGGTGTTTCAGGTATGCAGTGCTTAATGCCTACGAAAAATTGTCCAAGAAAGAACAACTGCGTGACAACGCCATGGGTGCCCAAGGCTCCCCGATGTGTGTGGGGGCAAAGGTAAACCTATCTGGTTTGATGTCAAAGAGAAGCTACTCTAGGACAAATTGTTGAACATATTAATGCTGGCTATGATCGAAAGGTTTAAGAACACTCAATACATCACAGCTTGTACCCGACACCTGTCCACAGCAAAAAGCAGCTGTAATGGGCATGTGAGCCTTAACCTGCACCATGGAACAACCTGGCCCAGTCTGATGAATTAGCTTTTCTTTCACATTTTGTGAATATGAAACTAGGATGTATTATAGGAAGAAAGCATGTCTGTGAAAGTGGTCCCTCTGGGCAGTGCTCTGCTGTGAAACCTTAGGCCCTGGCTTTTATGTGGGTTACTTTGGCACGTACCACCTATGTAACAATATTCCCTAACGGCAGCAACCTCTTTCAGCAGGATAATGCACCCTGTCACACTGCCATTGTTTAGGAATGCTTTGACAAACACAATAGTTCAAGGAACATAAATTCCCTAGATCTCAATCCAATTAACTGCCTGAACAATGTAAAGGACAATCAAGTCTAATCCATGGGGGACAAACTTAGAGCTGTCTTGGCACCACACGGGGGACCTACGTAATATTAGGTACAGTAGGTGGTTTTAATGCCATAGAAGATCAGTGTACAGTGTGTACATAATGCAAAAGACCCAAAAAAAATTAATGTGAGTTTAAACTGTATTGTTATTGTTGTACATACTGTACTTGTAGTAATAACTCTTTTCTTACGCAATTTTAGTCTGAGCATATTCTTCTGTCCTGACCAATTTATACTAGCATGAGGATTTTTCTTTCTTGACTACAATGCACATCTGTAAGTCACTATACTGTGGACAATTGTACCTGACAAAATGCTATACATTTAAATAACATACCTGCATGGTTGAAATCATAGATGTATCCAGGGCAGGGAACTTTAATCAGAAATCCAGGGGAACCTTGTGGCCAACAGATCAAACCATCCCATTCTGGAGGGCACACATCCACTTTTTTTTCAAAGAACATGAGAAAAAAACAAAGATTTTGCATGCCAATTATTGTTGAATCATGAAATTTTCACATCCTGCCTACACGAAAAGTTTGACTACAAAACACAGTAAACATTTTCAATTTTTGAATGCCATTGCAGTTACCCCAGCATTCATGGACTACGGGTATGCAATAACATCTCTGATAGGTTCTGGGAAATAGGACAGTATTTGATTTTAATGTTGTTTACACACTACAAGTGCACTGTGAAAAAGTAAATATTTTAAGTTTTTTTTTTTGTTTTAATTTCAATGATTATGTTTTTCACCTATTGAAAACCAAAAATACAGTCGCTAAAATATTCAAATACAGCACTTGCTCAAGATCAGTCAAAAAAGGATTTACAGTAAAGAAATCCTGAAAAATAATGTTCATATATAAATTATAAATTACTTGAGGCGTGGCCTAGAGGCAATCAGCCTGTGGAACTGCTGAGGCGTTATTGAAGACCAGGACCAGTTTTTACTAAGCATTTTAGAATCACTTTAGGGAATCGCGCTCAATATTTATTTAGGACTGAAAATATTCATAGCTCAGAGTTGGACATAAAAGTTAAACTTTGAAAAAAAAAAAGGTTTTCATGTTTGTCCAAACCTGTCATTCAATGTTACTAAAAAGTCTCTCCTCCGCGCACATCTCTGCCTAAACGCCATTTCCTTCCTTCAGAGCGGTCCCAAATTTTGGCTTTGATTCAAGAATCTTGATAAATAGCTGTTACTCCTACTCCTGAAAGTAGGACCAAAATGGCGTCATTCTGAGAATTTTTGGCCGCTTAGGCGCGATTTCCTACTCTTAGTAGATATGGGCCCAAGTTGCTTTTATCGCAGCTTTCACCTCATCTGTATTGTTGGGTCAAATGTTTATCATCGTCCTTTTGACAATAGATTACTATGGGGTTCAGGTCAGGTGAGTTGGCTAGCCAGTTACTAGTCACAGTGGGCAGGTGCTAAGAAAAATGGACAGGGGTAGCTCAGTAGTTAAGGTGTTGGAATACTCCTCAGAAGGTCCCAGGTTCAAACCCGAGGACCACCAAGTTGCCACATTGGGCCGGCCCTTATCACTCAAGTGCTTAGATGTACTGTATAATGAAAGAAAAAAAATGTAAGTAAATCTGGATAAGGTTGTCTGCCAAATGCTGTAAATTCAAATCTACATCTCCAAAATGCTGGTCATGAGATGGAAGCATGAAGTGTTCTAAAATCTTCTAGTATATAACTGTGTTGACATTTGGATAAAAGACAATAGGCCAAAAACAGCAGATGACATGGCACTCCAAATTATCCTTGTGGAAACTTCACACTGGACTTCAAACAACTTGGATTCTGTGCCACTCTTCATCCAGACTCTGGAACCTTGGTTTACAAATGAAATGCAAAATTTACTTTCATCTTAAACAAGGACCACTGAGCAAACGATTCTGACATTTTTTCTGGTCCAGGACAGGGTTGATACTTGGAATGCAACAGCTGTAGCCCATTTCATGAAGACCTCTGTGTGTCTCTAGCCTCACTCCACTTCTTATGAAGCCCTCCCAAGTCCTTGAGTCAGCTCATGACAATCTTTGTTTGAGAGTTGAATCAGCTTTGCTTCTGGAGGATGTCGATGATTTTCTGGACAACTGTCAAGTCAGCAATCTTCCAATGCATCTACTAAACTAGATTGAGATATACATTGTATTTACACAATATGAATAGTAATTTACTCAAAATTAAATATTTAAATATCTTGAGACACTTTATATGTACTGGATCTACAGTAGAGTACACGAGAGTTTCACTTTTTAAACTAAATTACAAAAACAAAATTAACTTATTCACAATATTCAAACATTTTCAAGATATAAAATAAATCTTGAATTTTTTTTTAAATATTGTATATAAGTTAAATAATTATGTAGTTAACACAGCTTTGAGGGTTACTGTAGTTTAAACTTCTGTTTTACTTTCAAATTGGTACCTCTGTTTTACCCTTTGCTGCTTCTTTTCTTAAGTTTTGAAGCCATGATGCACTTTACAGTAATATTTTTAAAAGAAGCAGGCAGATAATTTCACAACACTTGAGATGGGTAAGTGCTTTGTGTACAGGAGGCGTAAAATACATATGTTCAGAAAGCTGTTCCATTTGCTATAGCTGGTTACACTTACCATATCTGTTCAATCGAGACTTTTGAATTCTCCAATTATAAAAGAATTTGCATTAAGTTAATGGAATTTAAATACAAAAAAGAAAGGATTACATTAATTATTGTAACCTAAATGAAATACACAGATTACTTATTGTGAAGTGCGATATAGGTTATTTGTCTCCTTAGCAAAACTTTAGGCTCTCTGCCATAAATCACACTTGCATGCACACATACACACAGGCATACACACACTATATATACATATAGAATTCTGTAAAAAAAAAAAAAAACTGAAGATGTACTCCTATATACTGTATATATTCTTATATATATATATATATATATATACTCCTATATACTCCTTCATACGTGCACTTCAAGGTAACACGTAAAAATTTTGCATTTAACAGATGGCGCTTATGAGTGTTTGTGTGAATTTATTTTATTTTATTTTTTTTGCACTCAGGAATAAGGCCTAAAAATAGAAAAGTACCAGCATATATAAATGACAGTTTACATTGAGAAGTGGTGCCAGAGATTTGATTTTGCTGCTGCTATGGTGTTGCTTGACTTTTGGAAAGGGTTCTCAGAAGTTTAGTGTTTCTTATTAATGTGAAGGTCTGAACAGTTTAATTTCTATTGCAGCACCACTGACATATATGCACATGCCTAATTACATATGCAGGACCACTCTGATCGTTGACATTTACAATGCCACTCTGTGTTAAACACAAGGCAAGATATTCACCTCATATTATATAGATCAAGGTTCACAAGCCAGCCCATGTAAACACACCTGTTTAATATAAACATTAATGGAAAAATGAGTATGCCCCAGCCAGAGCTTCTACACAAGAATCAAACCACACACAACTACACGCACACACAACCACACATTTTTATGAACATTTTAGTTTTAGAATCAGAGATCAAAAACTCATGCTGCCAGCAAGCAAGTGTTCTGTTTCCTGAGACCTAATGTGATATGAATGAGCATTGCATAGAGATAACTATAAGGAATCAGCATTTGTGCTTTAACCACCGAATGCATCAAATTTATATCAGGCAAAAGAAGGGGGGAAAAAATTATGCACTTAACATTAGACAGATTTAACACAAAACACAACAATGTTGTCCATTATAATATTGTTAATGCTGTACTAATGTTAACTTACAAAAAAAAATGCTGCATCTACTATAGCTAACACGGCATGAAAGTATGGTTAAAAGTTCAATGTGTGCTTTGTCCATTGGCTACCTCAGATAACCTGTGTTGGATTTATGTTTTCAGGTAAAAAAAAAAAAAAAAAAAACTGTTTTATTATTATTATTATTATTATTCCTTTTTTTTTCTAATTATGCATTATAGTATGCACACATTAAATTTTACAGTTCTAAATAAACCACAGCTATTTCTTTGGGGTAATTGGGATGCTACGTCTACCCTATGGGTAGTTCAGAAACCCCAACACTCTCCTTGGTTTCACCTAAGACAGCATAGAGTAAAAGCTGACAGTCTCTTATTGGCCAGTTTTACAGTACGAAAAAGAAAGTTTATGTTGTACAGTTTGGAGATGTTGCCACTGACAAAAGGACAGCAAGCTGAGCTGGAGGTGGCGGAGCTGAAGATGCTGCAGTTTGCTTTGGGAGAGACTAGAATGGACAGGTTTAAGAACGAGTACTGTATATTAGAAAGACAGTGCAGGTAGAATGGTTTGGGAACAAATGTAGAGAGACCAGATTAAGATGGTCTGGGCATGTGACCATCTGTGTGGAAATGTATGTGAGGAGAAAGGTATATCAGGAGAAGAATGTTAGAGATGGAGCTGTCAGGCAGGAAGAAACGAGCAAGGCCCAAGAGGAGGTTTATGGATGTGGTAAAAGAGGACGTGCAGAAGGCTGGAGTGACAAAGGAAGATGTGGTAGACAGAGTTACTGTAGATGGAGACAAATTGTCCCTTCCCTGTGTGGTTTAGGCTAGGTAAGGCACCTCTTTGCCAATGTGTGGACCCCAGCATGCTGCTAGGCAGTACATGTACAGCACCAGAATAGCCTTGTCTGTCTGCATTAATGCATGTGAAATGAATGATCTGCACCACTAGCCACATAGCTTTCATTTCAAGCATGTTAGTATGCTGAAATTAGAGCCTCATGCATTCTTTCTTTTCACCATATATAATTACATACTGTACGTTCCCCAGCCTTCCGGTCCATACATACTTAATGTTTCAACCAAGGACAGGTGATCATCCAGTGGCTCCTGAAACTAGGGGCCAAAGATGTGGCTAAGGCACTAATGAGTGATGGCACAAAGAGTTTTAACCAGGGTCTTGCAATGGCAATTAGGTATGTCACACTTCTTGACACTTTTTTTTCATTTGTGTCAATGAGCTTTACTTAATGAGCTTCCATAACTTAAAGCACTGCCTTTAAAATTTCAGTGTCCACTGAATTTTATTTTATGGGCATTATCTTCTATCTATCTGAGGGGCAAAAGCATATGTGAAGCACAACTTAAAATGTTTTGCACATTGCAAACCAGTGTTTCAGCTCTTTCATACACTGCAACAATTTGTGCGCTTACATCACTATTGCGGTCACTGTTCTCTCTTTCCTCAACATTTGAAGCCTGTTTCTACATCTGGCGGCATAGCCAACAGATGGAAGGTTGGAGGGATCGATGGATGGATGGGTTTCTAGATCTACTATTGCAGTCGTTATATGTTCTCTTATGGCAGGTCACAAATTTTCTGCAATGTCAAATGAATGTACTGTACAACCTCTTTTTCGAAACAAGCGGCCACAGTAAAACATAGAAAAAGGCTGTATGTCCGCGAATGATGGCAGTGGAGATGGATAACTTGTAGTAAAATTGCGGAAGAGATGCATCTGTCTGTGAGAATTGATGCAGCCCCTAAGAAAACATCGGGTTCTGTCTCTACACACAAGGAAACACACAGCTAAGAGTTCTTGTATAGCCTGCTGCCAACATCCCTACTCGGCCTTCCAATATGTCTCACGTACAATTCTCCTTTTCATTTTTATACATTATCTTCCTGTTCCATTGGTACATGTTTATCATATTTGACCTGAAAATGTAATTTCAAAAGTCTGCTGGTTTCATCTATGTAGTTGTTTTGAACTCGATTTTTAAGAATGATGAAAATTTTACATCTTGCAGTGCACAATTTATAGTTCCATTGTTGACTATCATTGTGGGAATCTGAAAGCTTTCAGTGTTGTTTACGTGGACATGTTGTAAATTGAAATGATTCGGAATTGAAAATTGCAAATTATTCTGATTCTGATTGAATCTGCTTGCATTTTTTTACTGATGGCTGTTTATGCACTGCCAATACAAAAACCAATGTGACATGACCACAGTAAAGGTTGCAAAATGATTGTTATTTTTTTAAAGTCTGATCCATTATTGACAGCCTGGTTATCTACCTTTTATTTTTAATTTAAAAAAATAATAATAAAATGTCACAATTGTTGCAACCTAGTGCTACCTTCATTTGCCAGCAATGAATAATCTCCTAAAATAATTAATGAGGTCAGTGAACTGCACATTTTGTTAATATCGTAAAGAAAATCAGTCATGTTCATTTATGTGTCCTTGTACTGCTGGTACCTTAGGAAGCCACACAGAATGAGTGGAGGACAAGAAGCGCTCTATTACGTTCCTTTCAATATGCCATCATAAAAATAAACCATGACCTTGTTGCACATTTGTACATTCCTTTCTGTATAAAACTATAAGCAAAATCATAAAAATAATTAAGGCACTACAGAAACCACTACAGGTGGTAAATAACTTAAACTTAATTGAAGGATTGAGTTAAATTTGCTTCTACAGGTTTTGCACCAATATGAAAAAAAAAAATTATAAATGATAAATTAATCCTTTAAATTCCTTTAATAGACTTTAAAAACTGGCACTGCATATCCATCATTAAAGCCACCTAGAATTTCACCATGAGTGAGGTATACAATTTGAAATGTAAAACAATTTGAAAGTATGTATTTCACAATGCCAAAACATCATCATCATCATCATCATCACCACCATCATCATCATCTTTTTCTATATTGTCATTGCCATGGTCATTAACATCATCATCAACATCATCATCACTATGGTGTTGTTGCTGTGTCACATATTATCAGAGTCAGAGACAGTCGCAAACGCAGGTGTCCATTTAATAGATGAAACATAAAAACACTAAGAACATGAATAAGAACGGGGCAAACAAGAAGATGAATTGAACAGGACAAACACCAGAAGAGGAGTGATACTGTACAAATGTCAGCTCAGATATGCAGGGGCTGATGGGTATTTTTTTCTTTTTCTTTTTGTTCTGCTACTTGTTCAAATTAAGCAAATAATAATCAGCCATAAATGAGAACATTGCATTCTGAAACCAAACCATCAGGTAACTGACTAATGCCGTCCCTAGTAAAAAAAAAATACACTTTAGTGCATTACAAATATATTAAAATCCTCGATAGTACATTGCAAATATACTAACAAAAAGTTGTACCATCAGTTAATATATAAAAAGTATACTAACATCATGCTTTTACCAAATTTTGGAATTAAACTTTAAACATACTTCAAAATAAGTGTATTATAGTACACTTTCCAAAAAGATATTATTGGAAAATATATTGTAAGTGAAAAAATGAGCTTGATTGTACAAAAGTACAGAATGTATACGTTAGAATACAAATTTTAATATACAGTAGTCTCAGTATATTTTCAGATAAATTTACATGTACTTATTCATATGTACTTATATTTAGTGCATTATTCTCTCGCGTGCACTCGCTTTTAAACTTGTTTTTGCATGCTGAAAATCACTTTTGCCCATTCAAGATAATTTATGTTTGCACTCTCTCTTTCTTCTGTGCGCTCACTATTATTTAGCTACACTTGCACAAACTGCAGCAGCGTTGTAACTCTGCAACTATTCCAGCCAACCAGAGACTAGAGTAGAGGCCACACCAGCCAGTTCTCTGCTTCTAGTTTGAATTCAAGCCTGAAAGCTGCATCATTGCGTCATTATTTTATTTTCATCAGCATAAGGGAAATTTCATGGTTTTGGTTGGGTAGTTTAAAATTAAGTACAGTACATAGTTTCAACTATAGAATGTATTGTCTAATGTGTTATTGCTAAATCTTATGTACTTTGCTTCTACCTTGCTTTCTTTGTGGCCAAAAAGGATGGGGGCCTTCGCCCCTGCATTGATTATCGTGCCCTAAACAAGATCACTGTTAAATATAGTTACCCCCTTCCTCTCGTCCCGGGTGCTCTAGAACAACTGCGAGGAGCACACATCTTTACAAAGATAGATCTCCGGAGCGCCTACAATCTCATCAGTATTAAAGAGGGGGATGAGTGGAAAACAGCTTTTATTACCCCTACCGGCCACTATGAATATCTTGATATGCCATTTGGTCTGGTCAATGCCCCCTCCGTGTTCCAGGGTTACATGAATGAGGTGCTTCGACCGTTTCTTAACCGATTCGTTTTGGTGTATATTGATGACATTCTTATATACTCAAAGAGTGAATCGGAACACCACATTCATGTAACCGAGGTTCTCCGGAGACTCCGTTGCCACCAACTGTTCCTAAAAGCCGACTACAGCGCTTTTCGGGGTTCGCTAATTTCTATAGGAGGTTCATTCGTGGCTACAGTTCTCTAGTCTCTCTACTCACGGACCTCCTAAAAGGTAAACCCAAGACTATTTCCTGGAACCCCGACACTACCCAAGCCATGCAATCTCTCCAAAAGGCATTTACCTCAGCTCCCTTCCTCATTCTTCCAGATCCCAATAAACCCTTCCTGGTTTAGGTGGATGCATCACAATCTGGAGTTGGAGGTGTTCTCTCACAGCAGCAGGGGACTCCTCCTCTGTACCTTCCATGTGCTTTCTTTTCCCGGAAAATCACATCTGCCGAACGAAATTATGACATCGGAAACGGAGAACTCCTAGCGATCAAGCTCGCCCTGCAGGAATGGAGACATTGGTTGGAGGGGGCTCGACATCTGTTCATAGTCTTAACCGATCACCGCAATCTGGAGTATCTGCGAGAGGCCAAACGGCTCACCCCACGGCAAGCCAGATGGGCGCTATTTTTCACCAGGTTCCACTTCATCATTTCTTACAGACACAAGACGAAGAACATAAAAGCGGATGCTCTCTCCCGTCTCCACAAATTGGAGGAGACACAAGAAGCTCCTGAGAACATTCTCCCGTCCACTTTTTTCGTCTCTCTGATTCAGTGGGGATTGGAGGAACAGATTCAGCAAGACACAATCACTGAACCCCGTCCACCTGAATGCCCCGCGAATCGGATTTTCGTCCCTATCTGGCAGCGAGACGCCCTCCTCCACTAGACACAAACCTCACTGGGCACTGGTCACCCTGGGGCCAATCAAACCCTCTTACTACTGGAAGAACGCTTCTGGTGGCCAAGTATGGTCGAACATGTCAGAAGGTATGTGAGAGGATGCCGGGACTGCGCCGCTACCAAATCCTCCAGACACCCTACAAGCAGGAAAACTCTTGCCCCTTCTAGTTCCCCGGCGTCCCTGGTCACACCTAGGAGCAGACTTTGTCACTGATTTTCCCTGCTCCGAGGGTCACACATGCATCCTAGTCATAGTTGACCGATTTTCCAAGTCGTGCCGTTTAGTTCCTTTACGAGGACTCCCTTCAGCCAAAGAAAAGGTCGATATTCTGTTTAACCAGGTTTTTAGGATTTTTGGTATAGCCGAGGACATTGTCTCCGATCGAGGACCTCAATTCGTTTCCAAGTTCTGGAAGGCCTTCTTCCAACTTCTACAGTAGGTGTGACCGTCAGTCTGTCTTCTGGATATCACCCGCAAAGTAACGGACAAACCGAACGTAAGATCCAGGAGATAGGCAGATACCTCCGTACCTTCTGCCACGATCGCCAGCACTCCTGGAACCAGTTCATCGCCTGGGCCGAGTATGCACAGAACTCTCTCACTGTGCTAACCCACTACAGGACTTCCAGTGCGTACTCGGCTATCAGCCTCCTCTCTTCCCTTGGAATGGAACCCCATCTGAAGTACCAGCTGTGAATTACTGGTTCCAGGATAGTGAGAGGGCTTGGGACTCAGCTCATCGACAGCTACAGCGTGCAGTTCGGAGACAACGTAGAGCAGATACTCCAACATTTCACCCAGGACACCCAGTCTGGCTCTCCACACGCGACATCCGTCTTCCACTGCCCTGCAAGAAGCTGAGTCCCAGATTCATTGGTCCCTTCACCATCCTTTCACAGATCAACCCCGTCACCTATAAGCTAAGTTTACCACGCACATACAAGATTTACCCTACCTTTCACGTATCACTCCTAAAACCCTATCACTCACCTGTTTTCCCTGTTTCCACAGAGCCTGGTCCCGAAGACGAACCTCCCCTGGCGTTAGATATGGAGGAGGGAACAATCTACGCCGTACGGGAAATCCTGAGTTCCCGTCGTCGAGGTGGTCGGCTTGAATATCCTGTGGACTGGGAGGGGTATGGTCCTGAGGAAAGGAGTTAGGTCCCTCGCCAAGACATCCTCGATCCAAGACTCCTCAGTGACTTCCACCAGCAACATCCATAAATGCCTGCTCCCAGAGGAAGAGGTCGTCTACCCCGGCGGCGTGTCATGCGGCCCTCAGGAGCGGTCCGTGAAGGGGGGGTTCTGTCACGGAAACACCAGGCTCCACCCTCAATCTCCGTTCCCAATCACCCGAGTTCTAATCACATGCACACTTGATACTCATCTACAGCACATCTCAAATACACCGCACTTCCCCTCACTCCACGTCTGACTTCATCTATGGACAACAGACTCCACCACGTACCTCGTAAACGCTACTCCTGGTTTCGTCTCATCTCATCTCGTCTCGTCTCACCTCCTGGTCTGTGACTTCTCAGTGTTCCCAGTGTCTTCTGTTTGTCTCCACTCGTCCACCAGCTCCATCATCACTTCAGTTAAGACTATCTGGTTTACTCATTCAGTGTTTTCATCTTACACTAAGTGTTAATAAAACGCCTGTTAGGGTTCTTGCACCATCTCTGTCTGTTGAGTCTGTATATTCCGTAACAACTAGTCATTAGTCTGGAGCAAGTACACTTAAGTATGCTTTGGCATGCTAGGATTTAATGTACTTAGCATACTTTTTTTTTTACTTGGGTGGGGACTTCATATATAACATCTCTTCTATTATACTAAATTACCAGCCTCCTAACACACAGCTTGACTGCAAATCAGTCTCCGCTATTCAATCTCACCCAAATGAGGATGGGTTCCCTGTTGTGTCTGATTCCTCTCAAGGTTTGTTCCTACTGTGACCTCTTGGAGCTTTCCTTGCTACCATCATCCTCAGCTTGCTCAGGGACAATCTGATTATTATAATTTATACATATTTCCTCAACCTCATTTACATAATTTGTTTGGATTTGTTAAAGCTACACTGTGCTGTTGACCACTGTTAAAAGCTCTATATAAATACAATTAATTGAATTGATTTCAATTGAAATGATGTACAAGGTGTGTTCAAGTCAAACCAGAACTTGTGATAACATTTCTTGTGAATAAGGCATAAAAATGATTGACATTTACAGAAGACCTCAAGCACAATGGAAAATTAAAGATTTTGAATGGGGCGAATGTTTTAATGAAGGCCAATGTTGATCCCTGCTGGAGCCCATTGAAGTTGTTCTCATGGACATTCATCAAATTGAATGCCTGATCTTTAAAAATTGACATATTACTGGTCGCCAACTAGTGGATTAGATACATGTGTCAGTGGAAACTGTACAAATAATCGTTCATGAACACCGTTTGCACTTTACAGGAACTCAGCTGGGAGTTACATCCTCTGTACAGTACTGATCGCACTCCAAGCCATTTCCACATGTTTAGGCCATTAAAGGAGTCCCTGGGAGGCCAGCATTTCAGACATGAAGTACAGTAGGCAGGCTGATCATGGCTTCAGTGTACTGAGAAAACTTTCTACCTGGATGGTACCCAATCACTAGTGAAACACTGGGATAAGTGCATTAGTGTAGCAGGGGATTATAGCTAAATGCGCGTATAAGTTAGTATTTTTGCATGACCTTAAATACTACAGAACATGTGTTTTGCAGAGCCTTTTTTTCTCTTTCTTTATAAAAAAAAAAAGTTTAACTCAAAGGTTATTTGGATGGTTTCAAAAAGCAGTATATTTGAAATCATTTCTAAAAAGGAAAACCATTGGGATTGTTCTATCTTTAATCCCAGGGGGTTAAGATTAAAAAAAAAATAATAAACTGAACCTACCAGTCCCTTGGGTGCAGTAAGTTCATAGGCTATAAGCTAGGTGACCATGGATTTAAAATAGACAAGGCAAAAGAGGATGCTGTGACATTCATGATGACCATTAATCCCCAAACCATGAAAGATCCCTGAGGTTCGATTTCTGGGCTTCAATTTCTACCAGTGATTCATCCCCAGGTTAGGTTTCATGCCCACACTTTCAACCTTTATCTTAAATGTAAACCAACACTTACAGTATCAGAGATCTCCACACCTTTAAAACATTATAGAATAATTTTACAAGAGCTCTTTTTTTAATCACCTAGACCATTTACTCTAATTTGTGGTCAATGTTGATGCCTCCAAGAGTGATACTGGAGCTACATTATCCCAGCAACATGGTAACTCTACCCAGATGTACCCAGTAGTTTTTTCAAACTAAAATTACCAACTATTACATTACAAATATAATAATAATAATAATAATAATAATAATAATAATAATAATAATAATAATAATATTTACTAGCTTTTTTTACATTACAGCAGAGTGAAATCCTTTTTTTTTACCGGGTCAGCCATAATAGAGCACCTTGGTTGTAAATGGGTTTAATGGCCTTGCTCAGAGGCACAATAGTGGTAGCTTGGTAGTGCTGTGAAGCACCAAACTTCCAATCAGTCACCAAGAGTCTTACCCACTGAGTCACCAGTGTCCTTCTGGAAAAGTGATGGCGATCAAGGCTGTAATTAATGAATAGAAAATTTCCAGCCCTCAAGGATGAAATTTATTTAAAATAGGTCAAATCAACCAAAAGAATGAATCCATATCAAGCCAGTTGGGCTTCATTTTGTAAAAAAAATTATTTATTACTTAAATTACTGTAACTTATAGACCTAGGTCCACTTGTTCAAAAGTAATCTAATCGTATTTCGGCTATCAGATTGGATCACACCTTGAAAATGGGTTGCATTAAAGAAAACATATTAGAAAATAAACCTGTATGCTTTTGAGCTGAATTAAACGTTTAGTATGTGTTGTTTAAATATTTTTAGTAAACTTAAAAATTGATCAAATAACACAAACATTGGTCAGGTAATACATACATATGCACATATGCA
>JAOVVA010000051.1:9153070-9174348 GCA_028565275.1 Leiocassis micropogon
GCTAGCTGTGCTCCACTGGAGTAGGATGCTCCCCGTGAAGCAGTTTGGTGTCATATATACATAAATCACCTAGAATTGAAGCCTTGTACCTCGTCTAGCATTTCTTTTTACCCGACTCTAGATCACTATGACATGCTAGCCAGCTCAGACAAAGGACAATATCACAGTCAGACACTGTCTCTAAGGAGATCTGACAACTTTCTTTCACTTGCATAGAACCTATTAAGGTGGGCTAGCTTGTTAGGGACAATCAAGATAGTATAAATGTGACATGGCACAAATATGTAAAGGCAAGATAATTCATGGCACAGGGGGAAATTTTTTCCAATGCCAGATCCACTCTTTTTGTATTTGTGGTTTACACTAGTGGAATCCAAGTTCAGCCGACTAGAATAGGATGCAATGACCATGACAGTATTGCCCTACCATCCATATACTTTTCAGCTTCTAATGTACTATTTGCACGGGATTAGTATTATCTGGGGACTTTGTGTAATTTAGAAATTACCCCCTCACATCTAAGTTTCGTATGGCGCATTCGCACGAGATAAGCGAAGCCTGTGATTTTACTTGAATTTACTGACTTATCTCCCGGATATACAGTATATATCCCTCTTAAAAGTGTGTTGCGATGGAAAGACGGGGGGAGGTTGTGTGTGTGTGTGTGTGTGTGTGTGTGTGTTTGTGGACTGTGTGTGAGGCAAAGAGAGAATTTATTGGTGTACGGTTCGATGGGCTAAAAAAAACAAAACAAATATAGTTAGAAATGTGTCATCTACATTTCCCCGGGTTATAATCTAACAGCTCGAGCTGTACGCTTGATTTATTTGTAACACATTAATCTCAAATTATGACGTGAACCTCATTGCTTAATTGTGCACTATTATAGGTCTAGCTGTATGATATAAACAGCAGAGTGTTTACTCTATACATCCTGCTATACATGTCATCCATCTCCATCTAATTGTTTTGCTTTCGCTCTTCTGATGGTTTTCAGCCTTCTCCTTCTGCACATTGTATTCTTGTATGGTGTATAGCGATATGACCCAGCACCCGAAATACTTTGAAAGCACTCCAACGTGGACTCCATCTATCCGCGGAAGGCGTGCATGAAACAAAAACCTTGAAAAATTGATATATGACTACGCTAAATCACAGACATGCTGATTCACATGGGACTAATATTTATCACAGGACCTCTGTGTTCGGCGAAATATGGTAGGTAGGGTGTACTTAGAGGGTGAATGTCCAAATGTGCTAATGTTTTAAACCAGCTTCTCTTGCTTAGCCCACTATTACTGCCTCCGCCATACTGCTGTATATTTGCATTTTCTGCATTTTACAACAAAAAAAATTCAGGTTAAGAGAAAAAAACATTTCAACCAACTATGATTTCATGAATTGAGTAAGGAGTTTCAAATAAAATATATGCTCATTTACTCATTCAACCCCTAAAGGTTGTTGTGTGAAACAGTATCTGATCACCCATAGTCTTTGCAAATTCATTTATTCATTTAGACGTTTACATTTGCCGGACCTCTAGTTAGATTAGTTAGATTTTTTATATCCATCCTTATATCTAGGAACCTCTGTAGTCCAATTAGGTGCCGTGGAGCTACCATTGTGTTTGTTCCCATTTTTACACCCATGGTAGGACCTCCAGTCAACAGTCACACTCATTTGCACAATTCGCGCGCGCAACGATGCTAACCACTCCGCTACTGTGCCGCCAGCTACTGTAGCATGTTTAGAATCTACTAAAGACATGTCTTGTTTCTCCTTCTCTTTCTCACATTTCTACTTGCTGCTTCCAAGGAAGATTTTTTTATGTTCATTACAGGTACAATACTGTTGAGACAAAATAAGATCATAGACCAATAAGATCAAACGTACTGAGGTTGCTTTGTGTTATCACACCTCAAACGTGATTCTTATTTCATGCACCGCTTCACAGTTTGATGCGCTGTGGTGTACAGATGCAGACACAAGGATGTGCCTCAGCTTGTATTTTGTGTTAAACTGGGTTGGGAATATCCTATTATTATAAATCTAAATGAGTCCACTGCCAAATATAGGAGCTTGTTAAAACTTAAATATGAGATTCTACTGGGGCACAGCAGACAACAGGCAGTAAAAGAGGTCTAGTGACACCCATGGTGGTCTTATCATTAGTTTATTTAGATTTATGTTTGTGCTTGTACAAAAGATATTCCCCCTTCATTTAAATAAATAATCATGAAACGGGATGCTCGTGACATAAAGGTTTATAAAAGTTCGGCTTTTGACCTGGGATATACAGTAAGTAGACCACAGTCTGTCTTAGGTGAGGCTGAAAGAGAAATATTGATATGTCTAAAGAAAGACAAGTTCTCAGTTCTGAATATTTATTCACAGTTCATGTGATTAAAGCGGTTTGCAAGGCACTTCACTTGCAGGTACTTCACTTCGGCTGGCAGCCCCATGAGATGGTCGAGTGCAGGTAAAAGAAAACAAATAAACACGTCTTTTTGTTGGATGAATAATAAATATCCCTATGCTCTTTTGAGGATACACTATGCGGCCAAAAGTTTGTGGACACCTCATTGTCTCAATCATATAAGCTTTTTGGAAATTCTGTTGCAGATTTAGCTAATTATACACTGCCTGACAAAAAAAAACATATTGCATATTTTTCTATTTTGTTTAATCACAAATCTATCTATTTTGTTTTGATTCCTCATGCACCCAGAACCATTCTTACACAACTTGAGTCATGTGCCATCAGGAAAGAAGAAATCCATAGATGTGATAATCTGGACTTAAGCAACTGAAGCAAATTCAACTGAAGCAAATCCAAATCATAACACTACCTCTAGAGGCTTGTACAAGGTTATGATCTGGATTTGCTGCAGTTGGTCAGGTCTAGGATCTGCAATAAAGTCAGCTGATGACCTGACATTACAGTATGAGTACCATAGGCGTGCCACTAGGCATGAGGGGCGCATCACTTAATGTGTTTCCCTTTTTACCCTGACATGCCCATCGCTCTAGGATAAGGTCAATCTTAGCCACATCAGACCACATGACCTTTTTCCATTGCTCCAAGGTCCAATTTCTATGCTCTCTAGAAAATTCAAGTCTTTTTCCTGATTAGTCTCCCTAACAAGTAGTGGGCCACATAGCTGTTTAATCCAAATGCGGTGCATTATTATCATGTTGTGTGGGTGGAAATGTTCTTACTTTCACTATGTAATATAGCTCTAATTTCTAATCTCATTTATAATTACAGTATGCAACTCCACCAAGTGTTCAAGTGATCTTTGCCAAATGGTGTGTTTTGTTTTTTTTTGTCTTTTTTGTACTAATCAGTTTTTACAAAATTTGCAAGTCTACTTAATTCTTTACTTAAAATCTTTACAGAATTTAGATGATGCTATAAAAAGCAAATAAAGTTGCTTTTTGTTTTATTATGATTGATTATTATTATTATTATGATTATGATGATTCATAATCATAGAGAAACAAAATCATGTGTGGATTGATGACTTGGAAGCCTTTTTTAACCCAAAAGGATACATAACTTTCATACGTGTGGATCCTTTATGGATGGACTTAAATAAACATTGTGAGTGTTAATTAAACACTAGAGATTTGTTGTACATTTTTCTCTTGACTTCACATGTCACTTGTGATCTTTGTAATCAATTGGTCACCCCTGTTAAGCTCAGCCCATGCAGTTATGTAGGGCTGCAATGAAATGTTGACATAATCAATTATATTGATTGCATAAATACGTCAAAATACGTCAGTCAAAGATTGGTGCTCTGTGTTTCTTTCCTTTGTCAAAGTGAAATGGCTCACAACAGCACGTGCGCATGCACACATGCACACACAGCACAAGCATCAGAACAATGAGGCGGAAGCGTAAGTATGTCTTAAAGTTTGTAAGAATTTTGTGGGGTTTTTGGGTCTCATGAAGAGCCAAAGCTGGGTGCAAGTTGGTTTTTAACTAATACGTTTAAGTATATGAAGATAAATGTTATGCAAACAGTTGAGTATAGCTCAAAAAAAGTTAAGAAGAAGACCCTGTAAGTGCGGAAGTGGAAGAAAACAGAAATAAAGTGCCAATTGTGCTGTTGCTTTGCGGTCAAGCTGGGAATATAAGACTCTGGAATAATTTATTCCTAATTTTTTTTTAAAGCAAAGTCACAACAGCAACGAATTTCCATTTGTCGGTGAAAGACAGAATAAACTGTAAAAAAATAAAATAAATAAAAGAAGTAAGCTAAAATTACTAGAATAATTTAAAGTGTTTAGAGAGTAGAATGTTTATTTGGATATGCATACAAATGCACTTAAAGAGGTCACTTCTGAATAACTGAGCTTTCATTATCTTTTTTTTTAACATGATCCAGTTTGTTAAATAGGGTCAAAGTTTTCAAAGCACTTCAGATTATCAGAATTTTACTCATTTGTTCATTCATTAATCCACACACTAGGCCTGAGGCGTCATGGGCAGGAACACACTGACTTGGTGACGTCTTCTGTAATGGGGACATTTATGGATAACACTCTGCCTTTTGCTATGCAAAGTGTTTTATTACTTTACTTAAAATCCCGTATACCATATATGCATAGTTTGGTGCATGTAAATGACCCTCTTCAGTTCAGACAAAAGGCTTTCAAAATTATTAAAATGCCTGATGTAAAACACTGATTTTGTTCGCATGAAAGCTGTGATATCATAAGGTTCTATCTAATTATTTTTAAAAATAAGTTGCTCAATTTGGTTTAAAAAAGTTCTATAAATAAAAATCGCCTTGTGATTATTTGACACATATTGCAATTGTGATTTGAGCTGCAATATACCAATAAATGTACAATTTTGTATACAAACGTATTTGTCCAGGCTAACAGCAAATAACGGGATGGATTATCTTTTTAAGAGGATGTAAATTTAATAAATGATTATATAAAATAAATTTAATAATAAAAACCTAGACAAACTACTGTACATAAATTCTAGACTAGGCATATATTACCTGTAAATTACATCCTTTTCTGATTCAATGATTGCAGAGGTTCATATTGCGATTTCGATTTCTATGCGATCTGCAGCACTAGAAATAAGTTAATACCATGGATGTGTTATTTACAATTCATTTAACTTATCCAGGGCTTTACTTGAATATGTTAATGATTTAAATGTAAACTGTAAATCAGTTTTACAAAATCTTACGATAATTTCCTGGCAGGAGAGTTAGCAGTAAAGTACTTTTTTAAATACTGTAACTGCAAAACAAAAAATAACACATAATTTGCAAGTTTGGCTTATGCTTTTAAAACAACAGAGGCAGAATAAAACTGGGCAGAAGGTCCTTCTTAAAGCAACCATGGCATCTTTTGTAGTGCTGAGTATGAAAGAACAAGAACAAGAACAAGAATACAACAAGTGATTCAAAGCTTTAACTCAATTTAATTCAATTAAAAAATCAATACAGGTTAGTAAATTTAGTAGTCATTAAATTATTTCAGTCAACTCCACTAAAACCATACACAGATGTGGACACGGAGAATTTTTACCATTCTCACTCCCTGCCAAAAATGCTCACTCTCCCTTTATGCATATGCATTGCATTATTTGATATTTTACTCTTAATCAATGTTGCAATGCCAATTTGTTTATAGTCCCATCCTGTAAAAAGATAAAACTCTAAAATAGCTGTAAAATAGAGTTTATAAGTAGTGTTCACAACATTATGACTTGACCTAACTTCAGGTTCAAAACATCTATGAATTATAAAACTACACACGGGGAGCCTGAAGCCTATCCCAGGAGACTTTAAGCCACGAGACAGCGGACAAGGTGGACAGGGTGCCAATCCATTGCAAGACACACACACACATACACACACGCATTCACACAACAATTTGGGAAGCCTAATCTGCATGTCTTTGGTCAGTGGAAGGAAACCAGATTACATGGAGGAAACCCACCAAGCACAGAGAGAACATGCAAACTCCATGCTGCATCTGGAAGACAGGTGACTTTATGACTTCATCACAAGCAATAAAAAAAAATCTGAATTCATATTATCCTTATAAAATCACTTTTTTTTAAATACTGTTTACAGTATATAGAGCTCTTATCTAGAGAGAAGAGGATGCAGAGGATAGGGTTAGATGGAGGCATGCTGTGGCGACCCTGGAAAGAGAACAGCTGAAAGACAAAGAAGAAGAAGATAATGAGCTCTTATTAAAGAGTCATCTTTCATACAATTTCAATACATTCATTCACACTTCTTCTTCTTCTTCTTCCTTGTCTATTCCAGTCGCCACAGCAGATCATCTGCCTCAGTCTAACCATATCCTCTGCATCCTCTTCTCTCACCCAATAAAACTCCTCTTGGGGCTTCCTCTAGACCTCGTGCCTGGCAGGTCCATCCTCAGCATTCTTACACCGATATATATTCACAATCTCTCTTCTGATCCTATTCACACACACATACAAATACAAATGATCACTACGTATCCTTGGTAAAGACTTTGCTGCATAAATACTGTACCACATGATTAGTGAGATTGCGAGGCTTAAAAGTAACGCTGTGGATGCTGACTTACCTGTGCGTGTACCAGTCTCCAAAACACAACAAATCCGGCCAAGTTCCACCAAAGTGTGTGTTTCATGTTGCCAGTTGGCAGAAAGAGCTGCGACCTCCAATCTCTCTGTGCGTGGTGTTAGGAGTACATATTCCCATTCCCCGAAACCCACGTGTCAGACATACACACGCGTGCAGGTACTGTACGCGTGACTCCCGAGTGGCGCGCGCTCGTACACTTATTTCCCAGCCCAATAAAAAAGTGCGAGCGGTGAGGGGTCGTGGGGTGAGAACTGTGACGGCGTTATGTGTGTCATCGCCTCCCGGTGTTAAAGGCAGACCCGCGTCTATAAACGGTCTCCGTTACGCGAGCGCTCTTCCTTCAACCAGTGAGAGCGCGTGTCTCGGAGCCGCGCCGGTACTACGGCCGAGCGCGCGCTGCTCGCGTGAGCCGGGAATCGGAGCTGTAGTAGAGGGTGTGATCAGATCGTATAACGGGGGGCGTGTCCATGCGCATGACTGACAGGTTCAGCGTTTTGAGTACGAACTCTTTTGTATGCAGAGAATGCGCGCGCAGTTTTCAAGTGGCGCTTGCTCACGAGCTCTCCACGGAGTTTGCCCAGATTAAGCATCATCTGGCAGAGCGTTGGCACTGGTAAAGTATGGGTTAGTATATAAAAAATAAAAAAATTAAAAAAAAACGAGTAAACATGGTTTATAATTAAGTAAATGACGTGAAAAGAAACAGGGTGGAGACTTATGTTGTTTCTGTGAAGATGTATTTATTGATCACATCACAGGAACATGCATGTAATCAGACATCATGCATATTCTTCTGAGACCTGGGCTCCACTGCTGTGTACATACTGCTGTGCCATTTCTACTGACTGTTTCTCTTTATTCATGGCTGATATCTATAAATGTAATGAATGTCTTCAACAAAGAAGAACTTTGGCAAAAAAAAAAAATGTATAACAGTATTTATGGACCATCTATCCATCTAGTAACCTCTGTAGTCCAAACAGGGACAGTGGAGGTTGATGGTGACCATTGGAGCATATGAGGATAATACAAGGGTATATATTGTATACCTTGTACAGAATATATATGCACACCATATATTTACACTATATACAGTAATTTGACCCCTTGGCTCGAACCCTTATATGTTCCCCTCCTTCATAGGAGTCTATCGAAAATGAACTGTAGCACTGTTGAATTTGAGTAAGAAAGTGATGTTATATCACCCTGAATTGGTGGGTTTCCTCCGGGTGTCCCGGTTTTCTCCCACAGTCCAAAGATATGCAGATTAGGTTAATTGGCATTCCCAAATTGCTCGTAGTATGTGAATGAGCGTGAGTGTGTGTGTGTGTGTGTGTATGTGTGTGTGCCCTGCAAATGGATTTGCATTCTGTTCAAGGTATACCCCCTCCTCATGCCTAAGTCCCTTGGGATAGGTGCCAGGCCCCTGTGACCCAGTATACAGGTATAGAAGATGAGTGAGTGAGTGGTTTGGCCCCTTGACTTAAACCCCTCCGTAATGTGTTTTTTTAAGTAAACAACTTAAAGTCCATCTGAGCAAAAGAACGGTAGTACAGTTTAACTGTGGTGAGAAAGTGGTATTATTTCACCCTGAAAAAAGCAAGATGTAAGAATTTATTTATTTACTTATTTTTTTAACATCAATTGTAATGTGTATTCATCGTGCCAAATAAAAGAAAATTTAACAGTGGCTCCACTTTTCTGGGAAGGTTTGAAGCATGACTATGGGTATTTGTGTTCATTCAGCCATGAGAGTATTAGTGAGGTCAGACCCGGATGCCTGATGTCAGATAAAATGGGGTTGTTTCCCCTGATAGCATTTCATGGCCTGGAACAGAAGTGAAAGTGCAAACTTGTTTTACTGAGCCCTTTGCAGATGAACTGCATGATAGAAATAGCATGACTGAATTCATGTAACATCATTCAATGGGTTGTCTTAAAGCATTAAATGGGATTTGACTGCAAAACTCCATGCATAGGCTTTTTATAAGTTTATATAACAGACATGATTACATATGATGCTGACACTCGCTTTAATAGGAGCATCTGTACACCTCTGCCTTTATGCAATTATCTAATCAGACCATCGAGTGGCAGCAGTGCAGTGCATAAATTCTTGCAGGAACCTGCCCAGGATTTCAGGTAATGTTCAAATCAATCATCAGAATAAGTAAAAAAAAAAAAAAAAAAGCCTTGATTGGGCTGGGGTCAAGATGGGCTGGTTTGAGTATTTCTCTAGCTGCTGATCTCCTGGGATTTTTACACACAACATTCTCCACACTGTACTCAGAATGGTGCAATAAAGAAAAAAAACCTACTCAGGCAGACAAGTACACCTTGATAGTGAACATAAAGTTCAGGAAAGATTGCAAGACTGGTTTGACCTGAGATCAAGCCTACATTAACTTATATAACAATTTGTAGTAAGGCATATTCTGCACAAAGTGAAGAGAAATTATCTCATTTATTTTTCTATTGAAATCTCAGAGCAGACTTTTATTTCCGTTTTATTTGTGTCAAGTCAAGTTTCAGGGCTGGCCCAATCAAAATGTGGTCAATATATACTAGGGGTTCAATTAAAAAATAAAAAGTCAATTGTAATGCTCACATAGAAGAATAAGTTCTAGTGGTAAGTTTTACACAGGAATTCTCAATGCTCCCTTTCTGTAGACAACATTTCTTGTCCACACATGCAGTCTTGTGTCGAAAGTCCACCTTCACCAGGTGGAATAAGCAATCAATCAATCAATAATTTCTTAAATGTCATAGCTTGTTGGAGTATTGTTGCTGACCATGTGCATCCCTTTATGGCATCAGTTAACCAAACTTCTAATGGTAATTTTTAACATAAAATGCCACATGTCACAATGGAAAGTTATCTCAAACTGGTTTTATGAACAGGACAATCAGTAAAATATTCTTCAGGGACCTTCCCTCTCACCAGATCCGGATTCATTAGATTCTTTTGGAATGCGGTAGAAGGGGGGAGCCACATCATGAAAGTTCACCTGGAAAATCTGCACGATTTTTCCCTTGAACATGGACTGGAATCTCAACACAGTGCTTTCAACTTCGTGTGAAAATTATGCCAGGAAGAGAAGGAGGGTCCACTCATTATTAGTATATTGTTTCCACCCTTTTTTTTGCTAATGAACGAAATAAATAATAAAATGCTGATTAATTCTAAGTGCTGTTTTTTAACAGTAATTTTCCTTTCACAACTCATAAAATTCTAAGACAACTTGTTTAAGATTATTTCTAATTGTAGGTGGAACATATGCTTACTCACTCATTCTCTATACCTCTAACGGGTTGTGGGAGACCTGGACCCCATACCACGAGACTGTGGCAATAGGGGGGTACATCCTGGATGGGCTGCCAGTTCATCGCAGGGCACACGAGCACACACTCTGGGCAATTTTGACTGATCTACCTAATCTGCATGTCTTTAGACTGTGGGAGTATACCGGAGTGCCTGAACGAAACCCCTCAAGCACCGGGAGAACATGCGAACTCCATGCATCCAGACCTGAGGCAGGAATTGAACCTTTGAAACAGGAGGTTCAAGGCCACAGTGCTAACCGCTGTGCCACATGCAGTCGAGTCCATGCATTTTGGAACAACAATAGGTTTTGTTAGCTTTTTGCCTCTGAACACCACCACATTTACTTTGAAATAAAGCAAGATGCGAACAAGAAAGTGTTGCATTACCCATTCAGGAATTACAGCTATTTTTATACACGCACCTATTTTGAGACTCATAAATAATGGAATGAATGGCTGACAAGCAGTTGAACCCTTGTTACACCATGATTCTAGCAGAAGGGCATTTGTTAGCTTTTCACTCAAACTCTCAAGATAGACTTCAAAGTGGTGTCATTCTAAGTAAAGGTGACCATCATTAGCCTGAAAATAAAAACAAAATAAGCCCATCAGATAGATATAAAAAATATATATCTAATATATATCTTAAAAATAGAAAAAATAAAGACAATTTTTGTTCATAATATATTAAAGAATAATTATTTACTTTCCTTTGTTTATAAATCCTATAAAATGTAATACAGTGGAACCTCGGATTGCGAGTAACGCGGTTTGCGAGTGTTCCGCAAGACGAGCAAAGATTTTTAATAAATTTTGACTTGAAAAATGAGCAAGTCTTGTTTTACGAGTACCGAGTATCATGTATCACGCATGCGCTTCTTGTTTTGATGCCGAACATCACATGATCACAACTGAGCCAATGTTTTCTCTCTCTTGCGCTGCGGAATTGTGGGTAATCGTCTCCCCTGCTGGGTCTTAGTGCTCGTCTCTCAGACAATAGTCTTTCCGTTAATGTGTGTGTGTTTGTGTGAGATGAGAAGGGGGAGGCTGATTCCTTTTTTTACTTCACACACAAACACACACACACACACACACACAGCGCCTGCATGCATAAACGGAAACACTTATCTGTCGGGATTGATTTTTAAATTTTTTTAAAGGTAAAGTGCAGGTTAATTTTTTTTTTTTTTTTTACTTTATATTTTGTATCAATTATTTGAATGTATTTATTTTTTGGGGCTGTGGAACAAATAATTTAAGTTTAAATAATTTGCTTTGATTTACGAGTGTTTTGGAATACGATTTGGTCTACAATTTTTTGTTTTTGGTGTCCTTTGACAGCTCTTTGGTCTTGGCCATAGTGGAGTTTGGAGTGTGACTGTTTGAGTTTGTAGACAGGTGTCTTTTATACTGATAACGAGTTCAAACAGATGCCATTAATACAGGTAACGAGTGGAGGACAGAGGAGCCTCTTAAAGTTACAGGTCTGTGAGAGCCAGAAATCTTGCTTGTTTGTAGGTGACCAAATATTTATAATATTTATTTTACCAAGGAGTTTACCAATTAATTAATTAAAAATCCTACAGTGTGATTTTCTGGATTTTTTTTCTTATTTTGTCTCATAGTTGAGGTATACCTATGATGAAAATTACAGGCCTCTCTCATCTTTTTAAGTGGAAGAACTTGCGCAATTGGTGGCTGACTAAATACTTTTTTGCCAAAATACAAAGTATAAATTGGACATATCAAACAAAGCAAGAAAAGTTTTAAAGTATAAATTGGACATATCAAACAAAGCAAGAAAATATTTAAAGTATAAATTGGACATATCAAACAAAGCAAGAAAGATTTTTCATAATGCTTACAATATTGCTTTATATAATACTGTAGCTGCAAAGTGTAAGAAAATTGCCTACTTTTCTTCAAATATTTGTGTATGTATATAATTCCACTAAATATCTAATAAGCTTTCACAGTTAGACCAACCACAAAAATATCTCATATATATTTCAGTTTTATCTTAATGCTTGATGATTTTTGTTAATGTACTTGACAATCTGCTCTTGCAAAATCTAACAGCTATGGTTTTATGATGACCATATTGTCTGTTTCTGTACATCAAGTGCTGAGTTTAAGTGTTCTTTCGCAGGCATCAATTAATTAAGTACAATTGCAAGTTTGAAACACCAGTCAAATTCCACCATGCTTCATGTAGAGATACATCTGTCTCTTTTTTCATTCATAGCCATCTTAACACCATCACTGTCAATGCTGTTATTCCTGGAATGCAGACTGTGAGGTGACTGGTCAGTTTATTTTCATATGCTTACTTCTGCAGATGAACACTATGTCTTCCATCCCTCCCTCCAAAATAACACTTACCAACTTGTTATACTTTCACGTTTCGTGCTTCTGATGTTCTTATTTGTCAGTCACTTCAATAGGATCATCTGAAACAAGATCTATGCGTGTCCTTCAGGAATTTTTAACTGCTACCTTAGGCCTGTATGAAATGTTTAGCTGAAGTAGTTGTTAGTAGTTTTGATTTCTTTGTTTCGTGTCTGGGTTGTCCATAGGTCTTGTGACTACGGTCTTCTCCAAGGGCTGCTTGTCTTTGCAGCCTCACTGTTTCCAGCACCTGGTCATGTCTGGTTAGTGGCTGCTTACTCACTGAGTGTACTCTAGTGTTCTGAACCTGTATAAGCTAAATTAAGAGAATGATAAGAGAGAGAGAGGAAATAATGCACAAAACATGGTACTCCAATGGATAGTCAGGGTGACTCAGGCTAAAATATCAAAGAAATACTGTAAAGGACATAGCTACAATACATGGCATGAAAAAAAATCAAGTGGGCTAAAACATCAGCCGGAGTGACCTTTTGTCTGGTGATGTGGCAGGATGACACTGAAACTGTGGGCTGGAGCATAGGCTACACTGAACATGCAAAGTGTAACATGCACAGACAAACTGGGAAAGTCACTCATCCCACACGTCCAACATCCTTGTAGACTTGCAAACACTCTTGCAGCCCTTCTTCATGTTCACATCACTCTTCACTTCATGAAGAATCAAATTTTACTATGCACATACTATATTTATTCTGAATATACAGGATGGATGGATGGATGGATGGATAGATAGAAAATGAACACTTGAATATACATATTTCCTGCCCAAAGTCATTTCCTCTTTTATGATAAGCATATTTTTTGTGCTTGTACTATAACAGCTGGTTGTTCTATGGCAGGCTTTTATAGAGCATCAATTAATTAAGCGCAAATGAGGCACTGAAGTTTGACTCACCAATCAAATGCCACCACTGCTTGACATCCTCAGAATGACTTTGCGCATTCCTTTATGCCAAGGATTTCTTAGTACACATTAATTCCCGTCTGTAAACCTTTTCAGAGATACTACTGATGACATTCATTACTAAACTGCATTTACACATAAATGTAAAAAAGGTAGATTGGTTTTAGGCTGCTGGGATAAGGTCCTGAAAAATATATCTGTTCAGATATGAGTCAGAAAAGTTTATGCATAACTTTAAGCTTGTATAATTTGAATTCAGATTGCAATAATAGAATGTTTTCTTTACTGCAGTTCCCATTTTCCACTCATTTTTCTTTGAAGGTACAGTGTGTGTGTATATATATATATATATATATATATATATATATATATATACACACTGTACATGTACATATATATACTGTACATTTTATATATATTTTTGCATGCTGGGCCCCGCGCATGGCAGGCTGTGTGCACTGACTGTTCTACTGCCTTTCTATCATGGGCAGCATTGACTTTTTTAGTGATTTTGTGCTGCATTGGCTTTTCTGTGACATCCGACCAGACAGGCTGGTTCCTATGGGCATGAGTAAGTGCCTTGGGTGCCTATGAACCGGTCACCAGTTTACTGCTATATAATTGATCATCAATGTTATTCAATTCACCTGGTGGTGGTGGTGGTAATGTTATGAATGCATTAAGTAAAATAAATTATTTTAAGCAGATATTAATAGGATGAGTATTGTTTGTTTGGATGAGATTAGAGATGTCCCCTGGGATGCAAAAACAACAACAATATTAACAGCACAAAGGTTCTTTTAATGTGGATGCTGGACCAATGAAGACCGTGCTCATTAACATTTAGAGTAAACATTTAGAGTGTTTATTTATTTGACCTTAGCAACTGCCAGGTCTGGGTTACGGGGATTCAAATGAGGTTAATGATTTGTTTATTTTTTGAGATGGAGATCCAACTTAATTAGTAGGAAAATACCACATGCAGGCAATGTATCTGTCTGAGAACAGCTGTAAACACACATCGTACTGACACAGCATTTCTACATCTGCATTTTCTCCAGGAACAGAGTGGTAACTTAGTATTTCATTATTTATTCTCCAGTTAACGTCATGTCCACTTCAGCTTTCAGTCCAGACATGGCAGCAAACGTATGCAGATACTCATATTGGCACTGACAGGCACCCTTACTGGTTATATCTGTGATGGACAGGATGTTCAGTGCTCTTCACAGTACAGCATGTACAGTACAACATGGTACAATAAAGAAGGACTGAAATAGCTGGACCTATTTTTCTACAAAATTTTTCACACTAATTTACGAGGAAACAAGACAAGTAGCCACAGTATTTCACCAGATATAATTATGATAAAGCTAGCACACAATGCCGTAAGTGGACTGCACCGTCAGCTGCTTTGTTATAAGAAGCAAGTGCATTAAAATTACCACATCCTTACTTCTTTCTGATGCACTTTTTAATGTGCATTGTCTTTTCTAACGTTGGCTCTGAGGACCTCATTGTGCCCCATGCGTGCACGCACACACACACACACACACACACTTTCAGGGTAGTAGGTGACACCATGGTAACACTTTCATCCACATACCCACTGTTTAATTGCAGTTCCTCTGCTTTGATCTCCTCTGCCCACTCACTACCCGCAGTATCCAAAATCATATTCTAAGCTTATTATAAATGTTTTTTCTTCCTGATCCTTCATATTGCAGACTTAACGTATTATAGTTAAAGTATTATATTGCAAATTATTCTATTATGTTTTGCTACATCAGATAGTTGCAGTTTCTTATTCTTATTATTGTGGTGTTATTATTGTATTTTTTTTTTATCAAATGGTAACTGAATTAGGATCTGCCTTCTAACTGGCATTTACATCTCTCTCTCTCTCTCTCTCTCTCTCTCTCAGACCCACACACAAAGTGGTTTCTACCTTTAGGTGAGTTCTGCAGCACCTACTCTTAGATCAGCAAAACATGTGTCTGCCAATCAAACGTGAGCAAAACATGAAAGAAACTTTATCTGACTGATCCCTGCTTTTCAAAGAATTCTCACTGTCAGTTCTGAGTACTCTCTCTCTCAGTAACTCTAAAAGTATCATTTTTGACAAAAAGAAGAAGAGATTTAATTTAACGCAGATTAGGAGAAATGGATTTGTATATGTCTTCGGTGATGTAGTTGGGGACCAATCGTGGCTACGGTCCAAAAAAAATAAATAGGCCTTGAATACATTTTTAACATATTTATGTACCGCTACATATTTATGTGCTATGTCTATTATGCTGTTTTGTGTTCTGAATGTTTTGTGAATACTTCTATCTCTGCCATTAGATCCTAGTCTATACTGCCAAAAGTATGGACCTTGCTTTGTGCTCGGTCATGTTGGAACAGGAAGGGCCCATCCCCAAACTGTTACCACCAAGTTGGGACCATGAAATTATCTAAAATTCCTTGTAGGCTGTAGCATTAAGAGTTCCTTTCACTGGAAGGAAGGGGCCGAGCCCAACTATTGAAAAGTAACCCCACACCAGTTCCAACATGACTGCGCACCAGTGCACAAAGCAACCTCCATAAAGACATGAATGAGCGAGTTTGGTGTGAAAGAACTTGATTGTCCTGACCTCAACCTGATAAAACACCTTTGGGATAAATTAGAGCGGAGACTGAGAGCTAGGCCTTTTTCGTCCAACATCGGTTTCTGACCTCACAAGTGCGCTTCTGAAAGAATGGCCCAAAAACACACTCCTAAACCTTGTGGAATGCCTTCCCAGAAGAGTTGGAGCTGTTATGGCTGCGAAGGGTGGACCAACATTATATTAAACTCTATGGATTAAGAATTTAATGTTATTCAAGTTCATATACAGTACATGTGAAGGCAGGCGAGCAAATACTTTTGGCAATATAGTGTACATTCCCCGGCCACTTCAGTATGTGCACCTGGCTAGTACTGGGTTAGACCCCCTTTTGCCTTTAGAACTGCCTTAATTCTTCATTGCATAAATTCAGTAAGAATCCTGGAAATTTGAAGATTTTTGTCCATATTGACATGATAGCATCACACTGATTGCTGCAGATTTGTCTGCTGCACAGCCATGATGTGAATCTCCTGTTCAACAACATCCCAACAGTATACTTTTGGATTGAAATCTGGTGATTGTGGAAGCCATTGGAGTACAGTGAACTTTGTCTTTACACTTTTTGAGTACATTTCCATGTACAAGAAACCAGTTTGAGATGATGTGAGCTTTGTGACATGGCGTGTTATTCTGTGGTCATAACGGGATGGTGACAGTCCGCAACAATACTCTCAAAGGCACAGAGAAGTACTAGCTGGGAACATGTAGAGAGGATAGAATGTGTGGAAGTGCCATATAAAAGCAGATGAAGCCATTATACTCAGGAGGCTATGGCATTTAAATGATGCTCAATTGGTCCTAAGGAGGCAAGAAAATCCCCCACACCAACTATTGATACAAGGAAGTATGCTTTCATGTTGTTTACACCAAATTCCGCTCCTATAATCCAAATGTCAAAGGAGAAATTGAGACAATGTTTTTTCTTATCTCCTATCGTCTGATTATTGGTGAGTCCATGGAAATTGTAACCTCAGTTTCTTGTTCCTAGCTGACAGGGTTGTCACCTGGTGTGGTCTTCTGCTGCTGTAGGCCATCAGATTCAAGATTCAAACTGTTGTACATTCAGAAGTGCTTTATGACATTTCTTGGTTATTCGACTTACTGTTGCTGTTCTTTCAGCTCGAACCAGTTTGGCCATTCTCCTCTGTCCATTAACAAAGCAATTTTACCATGTGAACTACCTCAGACTGGATATTTTCTCTTTTTCATACCATTTTCTGTAAACCCTAGAGATGCCTGTGTGTAAAAATCTCAGTAGATCAGCAGTTTCAGAAACACTCAGTCTGACACCATCAACCATGCCGCATTCAAAGTCCCTTAAATTAACTGTTTTTTCTGTTTCTGAACCTCAGTATGATCTGCAGCAGATCGTCTTTCCCACTTTCTGCAGCTATATGATTGGTCTATTAGATATTTGCATTAACAAGCAGTTGGACTAGTGCACCGAATGAAGTGGCTGTTGCATAATCTCTAACAAAGTTAGCAAAATACAAATACATTTAAAAAGGGTGAATAGCAATAAAAGGGGCGACTGTTGTGGAAGAGGAAGTGTGAGTTGAGGAGGGTGTTCAAGAGGATGAGGAGTGGAAAGGTAGTTGGTCCTGATGACATACATGTGGAAGTGCTCAGGAGAGGTGGTCGTAAAGTTACTGACTAGCTGTTTAACAAGATCTTGGAGAGTGAGAGGATCCCAGAGGAATGGAGGAGAAGTGTATTGGTGCCGATTTTTATGCACAAGGGAGATGTGCAGAGCTGTGGCAACTAAAGAGGAATAAAGCTGATGAACCATACAAAGAAGCTGTGGGAAAGATTAGTGGAGGCTAGGTTAAGGGCAGAGGTGAGCATTTGTGACCAGCAATATGGTTTCATGCCTAGAAAGAGTACAACGGATGCGATATTTGTTTTAAGGATGCTGATGGAGAAGTACAGAAATGGTAATAAAGAGTTGCATTGTGTCTTTGTAGATTTAGAGAAAGCGTGTGACAGGGTGCCGAGAGTGGAGCTGTGGTATTTTATGAGGAAGTCTGGAGCGGCAGAGAAGTATGTTGAGTGGTGCAGGATATGTAGGAGAGCTGTAAGACAGTGGTGAGATGTACTGTAGGTGTGACAGAAAAGCTGGAGGTGGGTCTACATCAAGGATCGGCTCTGAGCCCCTTCAAGTTTGCTCTGATGATGGACAGGATGACAGATGAGGTTAGACAGGAGTCTCCATGGACTATGATGTTTGCAGATGACCAATTAGTTGAATCATCATTGTACAAAACTGTAGCGAGAGCAGGGAACAGGTGAAGGAAAATCTAGAAAGGTGGAGGTATGCTCTGGAAAGCAGAGAAATGAAGGTTAGGCACAGGAAGACAGAATACATGTGTGTGTAAAGAAGGTGCAAGACTTTAAGTACTTAGTGTCAACGGTCCAGAGCAACAGGGAGTGTGAAAAGTAGATGAAAAGGTGTGTGCAGGTAGGTTGGAATAAGTCTCAGGTGTCTTGTGTGATAGAGTATGAGCGAGGTGTACAAGTGGTGAGACCATTGATGTCTATGGTTTAGAGCCAGTGGCACTGAAGAAAAGACAGGAGGCAGAGCTGGAGATAGCAGAGCTGAAGATGTTGAGGTTCTCTTTGAGAGTGACAAGGATGGATAGGATCAGGAATGAATCTATCAGAGTATATACATCATGATGTTTTGGAGATAAAGTCAGAGAGGCCAGATTATGGTGGTTCGGACATGTTCAGAGGAGAGATTGTGAATATATCAGTAGAAGGATGCTGAGGTTGGAACTGCCAGGAAGGAGGTTTAGAAGAAGACCGATTTATAGATGTAGTAAGAGAAGACATGAAGTTAGTTGGTGTGAAAGACGAGGATGTAGAGGATTGAGGCAGATGATTCGCTGTGGCGAACCCTGAAAAGGAACAGCCGAAAGACAAAGGAGAAGAAGTGTGAATGAATGTATACTACATATGAAGTCCACTGCCTGGGTTAAATTCCTACCTCTGGTCTGTGGAGGCAGAATAAATAAATAAATAAATAAATAAATAAATAAAGTTTCGTACAATGATGGTTCAACTAATTGGTTTCAAATCTAACTCTTTTTAGAGTGAATGTTACAATATCCCTTACATAGTGTAAACATATTTAGTAGAACATACAGTTGCTTTTATGTCTAAATGTTTTGGATCTTGTAGAATAAAATGTTTAGTGTACTACATGCAGAGAGAAAATCAAGCCTTTCTTTTGCATGATGTAAATGTGTTCACACTGGGAATGCTTTGTGATGCGTGTCCTAATTACATATGAATAATTTACCATTACAATTCGCTGCTGACGAGTTTTTTTCAGTTGTAATTATATACTGACAGATGCACACTGATTCACCATTTAACAGATTATCATGAATTTGTTCATTCATATATATGAAAATAATCCTGTTTGCTTTACATTTACATTTGTGGAACTTGACAGACACCCTTATCTCGAGTGAGTTATGGAGATATTTTGAAGTCTCTATCAGCAAAGACATTCTGATACTGCTTCACTATGTCACAGATAAAGGATCCCTTCAGTCCGAACTCTAGAAAGAAAACGAAAAGTACACACGATCCTTTTTGCCGGTTGTTTTGACTCCAGGCACCTAGGGTAAGTTAATTAAATCATTTAATTGCCAGAGCAAAGAAGAATCTTGATGCTGCCTTTCTTGTGTTCTGAGAGATAATAATTGAAATCAGTCGAGCATTGTTAGAGGATCGGAGGCAACATGGTGCAAAGTAAACGGCTTAGAGGTAAGTGAGTGCTGGTTCGTTTTTGGCCTTTATAGGCAAGGATCTGGAAGTGAAAGTCTTCCTGCATACTCCCAGTGCACATTGACACACATGCTACATTTTGCCTTTACAACTTCAGGAGGATTCATCAGTTTTTAACTACACAGGCTACTCTGATGCTTGTTCAGGCTCTTATCTTGTCTCTTTGAGACTGGACTACTGCAACTTGCTCCTAGCAGGTCTTGACCTTTATTGACCGGATTTCTATTCTTCGATACAACGGGTGGCAATTTGTATCTAAAATAATAATTATTCACTCAAGCAACCAGCCATCTCTTTGTGTGAAGAATTAATTTTTTTGTATTTATTCTGTGTATTTATTGTCATGTGTTCTTCATCTACTTCATTTTCTTAAAACGAGGTAAATAAGCTGTGTTTTTTAATTAATTTTTTTTGTACAACTTGTACGTAATCAACCCAATAAAAAAAAAATCACATATTGTATTGTTAACTAAAAAGAAATAGAATTATAGTTTTATGGTTAATGTAGTCATTCATACAGTATCCTAAATGCCACAAAGCAGTCACATCACCGCTATCACATGAATCAATTTTGTGACACTTAGTGCAGTTCTTCCACATTAAAAAGATCCATTAACAAAGAAGAGTACATCCTCTGTAGATAGGATTCTGCCCTCCATTTGCCCATTTCTTGCTCATTTGTCTGTTAATTATCACTATAGATTGCAGTGAGGCTTCCTTTGCCAAACACTGTACTTTCATGGCATTCATTCCTAAGAAACAGAGAGGGAGTCACTGAATGATTTCCAGTCATTATGCTGGGTGAGTCATTTGAATGCTCTGTGTTTTTAAAGGGCATTATATTTGGCTGCTGGAGAAAAACAGGAACAGATGACAAACAAGTGTGTAGAGCAAAATATATTGAATTTCCCGTAAACTAACAGAAGGCGAACATGTGTTCATACCAGTTAAACTACAACTGGACTGCCCAATAAGAAGGAAAACGGTACACATAGAGATGCAAACCCTGATCATATAAGTTTAGAATTCTTAAAGGTGAATCTTCTCTGCAAGCTAAAACTGATTTTACTCAACTAAAGTTCGTTTATTTTCTTTGGCTATCTTTAATTGTTAAAGTGCATTTAGCTCTAAAATATAATTGCATCACTGGGTTGCTTCTTGTTGCTGTAGTAACATGTCATTAATCAGAAGTGTGAAATGCTGGAAGCCTGGAAGCATGATGCACCAGCAATTAACAGAGTAGAAGGCTAATGCCATGTAGTGTTTATAATGACTTTCCACAAATGGCCAGGAAGAATTTGTTCCGCTTACATCTCAGAAATAATTGCCACATTGACAGAGCCATGCAAGTGTCAATACTGATGTGCAAAAAAATTATGAATTGCCCGTGTTGTTGCAAAGCAGCCTCACATAAATTAGGGAAAGTTAGACAACTATTCAAATAAAATACAAATAAAAATTAATTCAATTCAATTCAGCATACTATTTACTATTTACATTATATACAGTGGTGTGAAAAACTATTTGCCCCCTTCCTGATTTCTTATTCTTTTGCATGTTTGTCACACTTAAATG
>JAOVVA010000051.1:9174448-9184918 GCA_028565275.1 Leiocassis micropogon
ACTATCCAAGGCCGCTATGGATGTACTGATGCCGTTTTGCACTACCTACTTGTGCGAAAAGACTTTTTCGGCACTCACGTACATTAAAAATAAATACAGGTCGCGACTGAATGTGGAGGATGATCTCCGAGTCGCGGTCTTCAAAATTAACCCAAGAATCGACTTGCTGTGCTCCAAGCTTTGTGCCCACCCATCTCATTAGGTGAGGTGTTTTTTTTTTTTTATTAAACGAATGAGTAAATAACAATAAAAAAAAGTTATATGGTTGTTAGACCGTTGTGTTCTTTTGTGTTGTCATGCTCATGTTTGGATAAGCCTATTGGGGCATGTGAGCCGTTGCGCGCAATGTTTGTATATTTTAAACACTTCCGAGGATAGTGGGGGTCACGAGTCACTGGCACAGTTATTTTGGGGGTCGTGAGCTGAAACGTTTAGGAACCCCTGACTTACATCGATCATGTAAATAATCCACAGATATATCAAATCTGTTACTGTTAAATAATCCACAGATATATCAAATCTGTTACTGTTAAATTTAACCTAGACTTCCAACATGTAGTAATTTTTTTTATTCTGCACAGTGTGTCAAAGTGAAATGGCTCACAACAGTACACTCACACACACCCACACACACACAGCATAGGCATCTTAAAAGAAGGTAAGGTGGTAGCTTAGTGGTTAAAAGGCATTGTACTAGTTACCGGACCCTCCCAGGTTCAAACACCACCAGTTGGCACATGTTGGGCCCTTAAGCAAGGCCCTTAACCCTCAGATGTAAATGTAAATGCTTTTTGTCATAAACATTTATGTGCATACCCCTTCACACACTCTCTCGCCTTTACACGCCCCCTACGTGAGTTCCCACGGCACCTTCACTCCCGCGCCAAGCCCGCCCACCACCACCTTTCGCCAGCCGTGTGCCCGCATGCCAGCTAGGCGCTGCCCCCGGAGCTGCACGTGCACATTCCTTCCTTCCTCTTTCTTTCTGTCCTCCCTCCTTTAACTCTTTCCTTCCGAATTTTACCTAAATAAATTACCCTTTTTCCCATAAGACCTCACCTTGTGTCCATGCTTCATGGTGCCGCCCGTGCACATAGGGTCGAACCCATTACAATATATATATATATATATATATACTGTATATATCAATTCTGTCAGTAAATGCCTACTGACCTTATTAATTCTTAACACTCTTTTATTTATGTGCAAAATATTTTTGAGAAAATGCTTGAAAAAAAAAAGGTTAAAATTAAACATCAAGTTGTGGTTATTATTTCCAGGCAATTTATATAAAGTTTTAATCATCCAACCAGAAAATTAACCCTAAATTAAATGTAAAAAATAATCGCTAGACAAATTTTTCTTTTTAAAACTTAAAAAGAAAGGGGAAAAAATTATAGATTAGTCGATTAAATCATCATCATCATCATCCACAACATTTGATGAGCCCTAAAAAGTTAGCTTTCAAAGCATTAATTACGTTAGTATCTAAAGTATCTTACATCATTATTTTTGTTTTTCATAGAATGTATTAGGACCAAATTATTTTACAAAAATAACTGCTAAGAAGCTTCTTTTGATCAGTACTGGACTGTAAAAACGATTTTTTAAAATTCTTTAATTTTCTATTCCTCAGTAGCAGCTGTTTTCTCATCCAGCTAGATTGTCCACTACCATGTACTGTATACCTTTTTTTTATTATATGTTTTTATGCTTCTATACACCACAAGACTAATGACTTGTATATGCCATATTTCTCTTTTGGGTTATTTTTCAGTCTTCCAAGCTATTAGACTGAGCATGCTACAAATGAGGGGCCATTAACATGCTGCAAATGAAGGGCTGTTCACTCACACATACATCCAGACGAAGGCTCGTCAGCCAAGTTGCAGGTGAAACCATCTGTCAGACAGGCTGGTGTTTTTATAAATCCAATAGAGGACAGCAGAGAGCTGGAACATGGTGCAAAACTACTATCAGCCTCTGTTTAAATCTGAAATGGCTATACACTTTACTAAGAAAAAAACATGCAGTGTGTGTGCATGTGTGTGTGTGTGTGTGTGTGTGTGTGTGTGTGTGTGTGTGTGTGTGTGTGTGTGTGTGTGTCAATAAATGAGTCAATAGCTTGGAATAAGTAAATAAAACATTTTACCACATTTGTAACTTAAAAGCATAAGTCATGGATATCTGGAACATCCTTTTATGCTGAAATTTTAATTGCTTTTTAAAACCAAGAAAGGCTTTAGAAAAACACATTTACATTTTTAAACTACAATATTTAGTAAATATATAATGTACTGTTATTTATTGTCGAAAGAACAAAATGTCATTACAGGGTAAGCGTTTTTTTAGTACTTATTGAGATTCAGTGAACAAAGTTCTTAATCAAAGTTATAAAACAGCTTCATGAAGAAACTGTAGAGAAAATTAGGTAGTAAACCCTTTTTTATTAAATACAAGATCATTTTGAACACCCACAGAAAACCCACAGCTTTTCATAGACTCACTGACTTCCCCAATTCCTCACTAACTTTCTTCTCAAATATGCCACACTTGATATATTAAAAGAGCCAAGGAGCTGCTTACATTATGTACGTACTGTACACTATGTATATACAAGGAGCGTTCAAGTCAAACCGGTACTTTTCACTGTGCAGAATAACAGGACACAGTTATGAAGGTAAAAAAAAGTGTCTTTATTTCTATATGTAATTACTATGCACAATGCAACACTAATGCGGTTATCCCAGCATTTCACTAATGCTTAGATGCTATTCAAGGAAGAAAGTTTTCTCACTACCATGCATCTGAAAGTCTGGCCTCCCAGGAACTCCTTTATCTGCCCAAACATGTGGAAATGGCTTGCAACGAGGTCAGCACTGTAATAACTTTTCATTTTAGATGAGTTCTTATAATGTGCAAGTGGTGTTTGTGAATAATTGTGTGTACAGTTCTCACAGACAGATGTGTCTCTTCTGCAAGTTGGCAACAAGTTATTGTTTGATTTTCAAGGATCAGGCATTCCACTTGCTGGGTGTTTATGGAAATAACAGCAGTCTCTTATTTAAAATGTTTGCAACATTCAAATGTCCTAAGAGTTTGATCACTGTACTGTGCTTGATGGCTTCATTCACAAGTCCTGGTTTGACTTGAACGCTTCTCATACCAAATCAAATTCTTGTCAGCCAAAGATGCCTCCAAAAAGTAATTAACATAAACATTGTGGCACACTTTGCATTTATAAAGAATCTGCTGTAGAGTATAGAGTTCTGTTTGCTTCTCTTTTCTACAATACCAGGCAACTTACTTTGGATCTCTCTCTCTCTCTCTCTCATCGTCTATACCTCTTTATCCTGTAAATACTATTGGGTCGCAGAGGCCTGGAGCCTATGCCAGACTTAGGGTGGACAGGGTGCCAATTCATCGCAGGGCAAATACACACACATTCACACACCACCGGCAATTTCGTGAACGCCAGTTAGCCTAACCTGCATATCTTTGGATTGTAGAAGGGAAACAGAGTACCTGGAGGAAACCCACCAAGCACGGGGAGAACATGCAAACTCCATGCACACAGAGACGGGAACCGAACCTGGACTCTGGAGGTGCAAGGTGACAGTGCTAACCACTACACCACCGTGCATTTTATATCAGTGTGCATTTCTACACATATCATACAATAATTTCTCTGCAAATGTTCTTGAATAGACATTAGGAAATAAAGACACTAATGAAGAGCACTTTAAAAAATTTAATCCTTTTTAACCTCTATATCCCGCAGATATGTTTCCCAGGTATGTCTTAAGATTACTTCCAGCGCTTCATATTCTCTGATTATTCTCCAGTACCGCATTTGTTTTCTGATGTTTAAGCTATATTACCTCCCTTTGGGATCTAACACGAAAGCATAATCATACACATATCATACAAAAACATATCCATATATGAGGTATAAAATAGTTTCCTCGCAAATATAGTCGAGTATAGCAGTGCTTTAAATTTTCACTTGATATCTGACTGAATAGGTTGAAATGTGGAGTAAATAAAGTATCGCAGACATTCCACAAGCCATGATATCCCTTTTCGTATGGGTTTTCAACTGAATGATTGTATATTTCATCTCAAGAGCTAAGTATGATTTGGATTGTGATATGGCGATTAACCAAGAGACTGCATTTAAAATGAAGGAAATGTCTCTTTATGATAATTTTGCACCAAGGATTTAGCTGAAAATAACTATTCACTGCTGCTATGATGGGATGTACCTGCCTGAGGTCTTTCAACAGCATTCGACTGTCACTTTATTTTTATCATAGTTCTTATTATGTGCCCTAGCATTACATCATCATCCCACAACACTGACACATACTGTAGCATGGTGCATGCAGGGACTCGTGTTTTTCTCATATTCAAACCAGCTTCAGCATAAAATCCAAGCCTCCTCTGCTTTTGCTCCTGAGAAAAATTTAAGTATATGTGTGTGTGCTTGTGTGTGTGTTTTCAGGGGTTTTCAGTAACCTGGCATTTCAAGACATCTGTTGATCTACAATTTATGTTGCTGTTTGCAGCTCTTTTATTTGAGTTATTTCCAACCACTGCCCTGTACCGTGAGGGATGTTTTTTTTGAGTGATTGAACATCCTAGATACACATTGGGTAGGCCACTGCTGAGAGGAAATCTTCTGGGCCTGAAAACCCCAGCAGGGCGTCAATTCCGAACATGCTCAAACCAGCACACCCAGAGGTTACAGTCAATCCTTGTTCAAATGCACTTGAATGCATTCAATCACGTTGTCTGAAGTTCCAAAAAATCCTTCATTCGGCACAGTAGTTTAGATCCTGCAAGGCTATAAAGCCAGATAATCGATTATAACGCACAATTGTGATGATACGTCTAGTGAGTAGACAACAATCTGTATTGTTCCAAAGTATAGATGAAAACTTACCAGTCAAAAAAATGTAAGTTTCACTGTCTTTCATTTCTGGTCAGTAGAGCAGTGTTACTAAAGGCCACTGCCCCATCACACTTGTCCTCTTTTTTTTACTTACTCTGACTTAAAGGGATAGTCTGTCTTGGGCAAAATTGAGGTGCATATCCTGTAAGAACATTATCATAGGTCTTGGTTGTTGTAAATTTAGTCAACGGAAACGTGAGTATAAAGTGAGTAATCAGAATCACATTTCAAAAACCCTATTTCTCTGCAAAAATGCATTCCGAGGTTCAGCTTCAGAGACTCAAATGAAGCTTCTTCAGTTCCACTCAGAGGGGCTGCAGAAGCTTCATTTGAGTGGAATTTGACACCAATTACTTACATTATAATAGTGTTCCTTGTGACAGTCTTTATGGTTGATGTGCAGAGCGACCAAGACCTACAGTACAGTAATGTACTTATGTGAACTTCAATTTTGATTTAAGACTTCAATTAAGATTTAAAACTCAAACTATTCCAAACTAACTTAAGGAAGTGGAGACAAACTAACTGATTAGTGAATTCAGAATAACTTATCATGTAATCATATGATTTTTATTAATTTTACTGTTGTTAAAATCCATGCCATTGCAGAAGGTGCACCAGGGATGAAAATTGTTGTAATATTTGCATTATTACTAATTTTGCTGAACAAGATATGTGGCCTGCTGTTTATACTAGTGTACAGATGCAAAGTTTAGAGCTTGTATGAATTGTTAAAAGTGCTACTGTATTAAGCAGCATGTCCACCTTGGCATATGACCCAATGAAATACCAGTGTAGGCTTAGGCAGTGCATTGAGGGTTCAAGCCTCACCATCGCTAGGTTGCCACTGTTGGGTCCTTGGGCATGGCCCTTAATATTATGTCAATAAATGTCAAAATCCATTTTTGCTGGCCTCACCCCATTGTTGGTTGTGCACAATGACACGGGAGGAGCAATGTATATTTCCCTGCCTGATTCACGTTTTTGTTTGTTAAAATGAATAAACATGACATCATTTACACTGCCTGACCTGAGCATCAAATACTGTCATATTCAGTAAATTCCATAATAAACAGTTCAACCTTGACTTATGGAAATACCTGTGTGGTGTATTGTGCAAGATACTTGCCAGTCATTCTATTTAATGTAATGCAATAAATAATTTGAATCAAGGCATCCAACCTGCTCATATGAATAATGTACTGTGGTCTAATTTACAGTACATCACATGCAATAGTGCACTACTAACAGGATCTGTGCTGATTCCTGCTCTCCCCTCCTGCATCCATTCATTCATTTTCTTTCTTCGAAATTTCACTTGTTTGATTAGGCCGTGGAGTAAGTATTTAGCAAATTGAATTTTATTTTTATAACAGGCTATCAAATGATCAAATAGTATATACTTAATACAACATTAAGTAAAATTAAGTTTGAACTAACGCTAGAGCACATACAGTAGTATAGCACAGTACCTGCTCCCTGCTCACTCCACTTTAATGTTTCTGCCTCTTCTCCACTGTCCTCATCATCACATGCACACTGCTTAAATCAGGGCTGTTCGTGTTCAGTCCTGAAGGGCCAGTGCCCAGGACAGTTCGATGTTTTTTTGTTTTTTTTCCCCCTTAAAACAGCTGATTCAACTATTCTGTTAATTGCCAGGTAATTGTCAGGTTTAGTGAGTGCAAGCATCAGCAAGTGAGGCCACGTCAGAAGATACTTAATGGAAGTCGGCTCATACATGGATCGTTGGTGAACACTTTCTTCTTTAAATTTCCCTACGGATAAAAATCGCATGTGGACAAGTGCTGGGAACGTTGTGGCCATAACACCTTGCTCAATGTGAACAGAAGGACTAAATAGGAAGGCAAAATAAACCCGTAACACAGCATGCGGGGCGACAAGACGTCGCCAGACAGACCGACAGTCGGCAGACAGAGCAAGTAGCTACGGCCTTCTCCCGTATATTTCTAAAAGCACAGCCCTTACAAAAGTGGACCATCAGGAAAATTCCCAAAATTCCTGTTGACCAGTCCATGTCTGTTCCTCCCTATAATGTTGAGTATGTAGCACCCACTAAAATCTAAAAAAACATTACTCAAAATTTTATAATGTTACTATTAAAAGATTTTTTTTTTCTCGTCAATGGAACATTTTGCAGGTAACATTATTAGAAAACCAAAAGAGAACCATTAATTTATTGATTTTAGATTTTAGACTCTTCCAGCTAAGGCCACCACAGTGAATCATTTGGTTCAAATACTTGATTTGGCACCGGCTTTTACAGCAGATGCCCTCCCTGACAGACTTGTACATCAGGAAATCAAAATTTGGTCTTTCATGGGAAAGGGAAAGATACAGTACTCCCACTGTTCCAATGGGACATGTTTAAATAATATGTAATATTGAATAATAAGGTCAACTGGAATAGTTCTTGCAAGAACAGTATTGTCAAGCATATTTGCAAAAGTACCATCATCATCAACCACCATATTGGAACTGGCTCTCATAAAGACCATCCTCAGATTAGAGCCGTTCTGAAGGCTTTACAGAACATAAATACCATGAACCCATCTCGATAATAACTGTTCAAAGGAGATTATTGCATAATTTGTACGCCCTCCGTATTGGTTTAAAATGTATAAAGAAATAAAAATTGGGAAAGACCATAGAATTATAAGTAATTATAATTATAGTCTATGTGAATGAGATATACATTTTCCCTGTCCCAAACTTAATCTTTTCTCCCAGCACAGAGAACATTAATTCAGTTGGTCCTCATGCAAGGCTAAATACACTGTATATTTCAGAAGTATTTGCACACACCTAAGGGGGAAACACTGAATATTAATAATAGTGACCTGCCTTTGTCTCGTATGTGTTTATGCCACAGGAGTAACTTACTGTATAATGGAGCTGTACAGTACTGTATATTGTAGGAAATATGACTTGGTTTGTTTCAGGAAGTAATTTTAAAAGGGGTCAGTGATTACACATTAACTGAGAAAAACATCAAGACCTTGTTTTCTGGACTTTCCAGCATGAGTCACAATTTAAGCATCGGCAATAAGTGAGAGGATGTGTGCGGTCCGATACTGACAGCGCTTATTCTCAACCGTCACAACAACATGCTGTTTAAGTTTAACAATTAAAATGAAAATGTGAAAGTGAGAGAAATTTCTGGGAGCCTAAGGTCTTTGAACAACTACAGGTAAGGATTTCCACATTTCTAGACTGAAAACACTGAGAAAATACTGCTTTTGTTATATTATACATATTGATGTAATATATATATACATGTTAGTCTACGCACAGGATCTAATATTAAGCTATTGTAAGTTTATGTCTTTAAAAACCTATATATCTATAGCAGTAATGAGATTAATTGATGTGCTTAACATTTAATACTAGTCAAAAAATTTGACACATCTGCTCATAGGGCTTTTCTTTATTATAGTAATACTGAACACATTAACATTATCGAATGAGACATATAAAGATATTGAGTGGTCAAGAAAATTGGTAAGCAATTCATAACTAGTTTAGGTTTTAAATAAAAGTGTTCCTGGGGAAAAAAATGGAGAATTTTTCTCAGCTCATGAGGGAGCGTGACCCAGGAGGCAGGAGTATGTTAGTAGTTTGTTTCAAATGAAGACTACATGCTGTAGAACTACCTTACATACTGTAGATTTAATTCAAAAGTATATAACATGGCATTTATTTCACTATTTATTTTTTTTAACCATATGATTTATCAAAACGGTTTAGAAGATACAAATATTTATTGATATCTAATATGTCCTACTTTTAAGTGGAAATGTAATTCAAAAGGTTCATAGCAAAGGACTGCATGATTCACTTGACTAAATCAGTCTTCCAATGTTTTTCTAATGTGTTTCTTCACTATATTTAATTAAAAATGAAACATCACTGTTATTATCTTGTTTTATGATTGTTTACCGTTATGATGCCTTTTAATCTGGTAATGAAATCAATTAAAATTAAATTAAATTTCAATTTGTTCAATCTGCATTTTAGGTATCCGCTGGATAAAATAAGCTGACAATGGGAGTGTATGAGAATGAGTCTGATGTCTGTTTGTCTGTTGATATTTCCATAAAGCATTATTACCTTCCTGTCATGTATGGGATTATATTTTTGGTTGGATGCACTGGAAATCTCATGGCCATCTTAATCTACGTGATCAAGCTGAGGCCTTGGAAGAGCGGGACCATCATTATGGTGAACCTGGCAGTAGCTGACTTGCTGTATGCCCTTAGCTTACCTTTCCTTGTTTGTTTCTACATCACCGGGAATTGGATGCTGGGTGAGTTTATGTGTCGCTTCCTCCGCTTCTGCTTCCACTTTAACCTGTATGGAAGCATACTCTCCCTTACCTGCCTCAGCGTCTTCCGTTATGTAGTGGTGGTGCACCCTCTGCGAGCAGCTCAGGTCCAGAGGGCATGCTGGGGTGTCTCCGCATGCATCATCATATGGGTCGTCTCCCTGCTGGAGATCGGTCCAATGCTCACCATGATCATGACCCAGAAAAATGGGAACACCACAGACTGTTTGGATTTTGCCAGCAATGACCCAATGACGGTGTGGTGGTATGGCTGGCTACTGACTGTGCTGGGCTACTTGCTGCCCCTAGTTGTGGTGTGTTGGTGCTACACGCATATCAGGGGTGCACTATACAAAAGCCTTTCAGCCTCTAGGCCTAGCCGGATGCGGGCCCACAGATTAACAGTGATGATCTTAGCTGTGTTTGTCATGTGTTTCCTTCCCTATCACATACTGAGGCTGCTGAGAGTGGGCAGTCTGCGGTGCAATGAGACATCCTGTTTGCTAAAGAAAATCATCAATGATGCCTACACGCTGTCAAGGCCCTTGGCAGGCCTTAACACCTTCTTCAATCTGGCACTCTTCACCTTGGCTGGAGATAAGTTCCAGCAGGCTTTCTACAGCCTGATTTTCAGAAAGAAACCCACCATCAGCAAGGTGGCTGTGATCTGCTGAAGCTCTAAAAATAGGCTCCTCTGGACTTTTCATTTTTCTTCTTCAACATTGTATAGCTCTAAATCTGCATTGCATTTCCACTATAAACAAAGGACTAAATTCTACATCACTTGTAAAAGCCAGGAGCATTCTAGCACTGTAATTACTACAGTTAAAATTTTGCAAAATATGTTGTTTTTTTTAAGAATTGAGTTTAAACTTGTTTCGTAAAGATTTAACAAGGATTTAAATTTAATGACCATGAACAATAATTGTTACATTTGTAAAGAAAACACCTAAGAACCGATCACCTTATAACAGAGCAGTTATCAAAGCATTCATTTAACATTAAGGTAAAGCACATATTGTTGTACCAGCCCTTAATGTTTTTTAAATCAAGCATGAAATTTAAACACCTTCTACTGTGACATGTAAAAATATGTTTATATATATATATATATATATATATATTTTTTTTTTTTTTTTTTTTTTTTTTTTTTTTTTTTTTTTTTTTTTTTTTT
>JAOVVA010000051.1:9186962-9202362 GCA_028565275.1 Leiocassis micropogon
CTTCCTGTATATCTTGAGTGACAGATGTCTCGTCCAATCAGCGGTAAGAATTTCATTCGCAAACTATACCTACCTTTACCGTTTTGTATCTGACTGGCCGAGAAGTGAAATACAAAATAACAACTCCGAAAACAAAATAACAAAATAACAAAAACAAAACTAATTTGTTATTTTGTTTTGGGTTTTGGTGTTTTGTTTTGTTATTTAGTTTTTTTATTTATTTTGTTTTCAGTTTTGTTAATTTGTTTTGCACTTCACGGCCACCGTATTACAGGGTATCTATTATGCAAAGTTCACTTTCTGATTGTTTTTCGGACCATCACATGAGTTTCTAGCTCTATCTTTGTAGAAACCAAGTGCTTGAACTCACCATTTAGATTTCCCTTTTTTTTTTTTTTTTTTTTTTATGAAAACACAAGAATAAAATAATTAAATAGAAATCATTTGCATAGACCCTTCTCCGGCTCCATGCTCAGCACTGCCCATGAGTTGCCATTTTTATTTCCTCTCTACAGCAGAATGCAGCAAATAGCTTCATGTCACAGCAAAGAGCAAAGCACAGTCAATGCTCTGTACTGTAGTTGGCTGTACAAAAAAACATCACACTCTTTTTTCTTTTCTTTCTTTTACGAGTTTGAGGGTTTTATATGTATGTATATACTGCATGTACACCGATCAGCCACAACACCAACACCTCTGCCAAGTGAACTGAATAACACTGATTATCAATTATGTACCGGTTTGGAGCAAAGACCAGCCTCTCTGGTCCGATCCCACAGAAAACCAATGTAAGAAATGTACCAGAACACCCCATGCATCACAGTCTGCCACATATGCAACTTAGCAGGCGAAGAGGTCAAGGTTGTTGATCTGGCATCCAAATTCTCCACATTCTGACTGAGTGTCCATGCACCAGACAAACAAGTTTGATCCACAGAGGCACAGCCCACAGCACCCAAAGTATTTGCCGCTAACATCCTGGGGGCAGACACCACAACACACCCCAAAGGTCTCGTGGAGTCATGTCCTGAGGGGGTCAAAGCAGAACCTACACAATACAGGGCATAATGGTGGGTGTTTAATGTTATGGCTGATCAGTGTATACTGTATATGTACAGTAAAACCTTGGATTGCAAGTAACTTGGTCTGGTTTTAGTTTTCATAAATTTAACTTGATAAACGAGCGAGGTCTTGCAATAAGAGTACTACCTATATGCTTTATCTGCCGAGGGTCACGTGATCAGCACTGAGCCAGTGGTTGTTCTCTCTCTCTCTTTCTCTCACGCTGATGGATTATGGGTAATCGTCTCGCATACTAAGTCTCAGTGCGTGTGCGTCACTCGTGTGTGTGTGTGTGAGTGTCGTCTTACACAGTAGCCCTTCTCTACTTTCTTGTCTCCCTCACACCAGCCATGGTTCTGAAAGGTGAAGTGCAGTTTAATTTGTTTTATTTTTACTTAATATGTTTTATTAATCATTTTTATATGAATACTTTTGGGTCATCTGAGTTTCCTTTATTTCTTTGATATACGAGTGCTTTACATTATAAGCACGTTTCCGGAACGAATTATGCTCGCAATCCAGGGTTTAATTGTAAATGTATATATTTTTTTGCATTTATTTTAAATATTCAGGGGTGGCAATAGGGTTATACACATATATTTTGGACAGAACATATTTGTTTAAAACAGACATTTGAAGATTACATTTATTAAAGGAACAGTAAGTAGTCTCTCTTGAGTGGAAAGTTTCAATCTTATTCTGTCTATTCTCTTGAAGGGTGCCAATAATTCTGGAGTTTATTGTGTGTGTATCCTTTTTGTTTATTTTGCAAAATTACTTTTACAGTTAATATGGTTTTCCCAGACTCTTTTTAATGAATGAAATAAATATTTATATCACATTATGAGAATGGAAATAGATTCTCCCTTAATCTTTTCTTCTGATAAAGACACAAACAGAGACGCCAAACAGTCAGATAGTGTTGCACTATGCGTCAGTGAAAGAGCACAAAAATGCTGACAATACCGTAAAAAAACATCCAAAAGTAGTAGATCTTGTTCCCCATAGCTTTTATTTAACATTAGCCAGTTTAGCATTTTGCCAATTTGTCTGGTAATTTGTGATGCCATGCTGTGTTTAATAGCATTAAAGGGCTAAACCTGGTCTCTTCCCATATTGCAATCTACTGAGGTTGCATTTTAAATATCCATTGTGTGCGTGTCTCATTGTTAGACTTCTCATTTCCCAGTGTGCTGACTTAATGCACCACAAACAAAAAAAAAAACAAAAAAAAAAAGGAGAATGTATGAATGAGAGCTGAAAATATGACCACCGCATCTACAAGTTGGCTCGGTGCTATGAGTGCGTCTCTTTTGTAAGGAGCATCACCAGCGTGCCACCTGGCTGGCGTAGTCCTCTGTGGTGGCAAGCTGTGACTGGTTTTCCTCCGACTGCCTTTTACTCTGGCGGTCCTTCTGCTCGTGTTGCCAGCGCCGTTCCTGCCTCTCCTGTTGGCGTGCAAACTGCACACGCTGCAGGAATAGCTCTTTGGCAAACTTGTAAAGTTGCACGTCCAGGAAGTTAAGGTGTTCGATGCGGTGGCGCACGTCCTGCTGCAGTTCCACACCAGCAGCGCGTGTACTGTTGAGCTGCGTAAATGCTGCGATGAAATGCAGCCGGAAAGTACGCTCGAACAAGTACTGTGTCTTTCGCTGGAACTCGGTCAGGCCGAAAAAGGCCATGTTTTTGAGATTACTCATGGCACTGGCGAGCAAGATTTCGCCACGCTCGCGATCACTCATGGACGAGAGGTTGTAGCAGCCTACCAGGCTCAGGTCTGCCAGCATGCGCACCTGCCGGTTGTTAGCCAGGTTGTGTGGGCATGCCGTGAATTCTCCCAGTGTCACTCCTGACCAGTCATCCCCACTGTAACATGATGGTAACTCGGCTTGGGTGGGTGAGCGGCCATCGCACATGTGGAGAGAAGTTTTCCAAGTGGCACCGCGCTGCACATGCTTCCACTCGCTCAGATAGCGTGACACCGGGTCCCGTAGCATGGTGATGTAATAGAAGTTCCTGCAACGGACAAAGCAAAAGTAGTCAGTTTCAGACAGCTCCTGTCATATGTGCTGCACATTTAAAAGCATATGAATCTGACACAATCAATAGTAATATCAATCAAAGATGGAGCCATAACTTCAAGCCAGTGGCATTGCTGTAAGGGGAAGATACGCCGGTGACGACCCCAACCATTCTGCAACCTCCCTTTTCCTTAACATTTCCTGATGGTGCTTAATAACTGTGATCAGCTTGTTCATGCATCAACTATTCCAGAAAAAGTGCAATTCACAGGACACTTTTGGGAGAGCAGCTGCTACATGGAACATATTTTACATACATCAGTGCTTCTCCTAAAACAGACTTAATTGCTTAATTCTTTAAAATCTTGGAACAGCCACTGAACACATGCGAAAAATAAGAAGTTTCGTTTTAAAGTTGCAGTTCTCCAGAGACAGCAGATGACATGTTGCAGCTTAAAAAATCCTGGATTTTACACTGAATTGTATTATTATTATTATTATAGAAAATGGTGAATTATATATATAGAATACAACATGTACAGATTTACATGAACGCTGTACCAAAGCAAAGAGATTAAGTGACAAAATACTGTATACAGTACACTAGTTTTAATAGTATTAATAGTGAATTATTAGGCGGCACAAAAGGATGGTGGTTAGCACTGTAGCATCCAGGGTTGAGGGTTCGAGTCCCGCTGTCGGGTCTGTGTGTGTGAAGTTTGTATGTTCTCCCAGTGCTGACTGGGTTTATTCCAAGTACACCAGTTTCCTCTCACAGTCCCAGTGTGAAATTAGGCTAATGGACGTTTCCGAAATGCTCGGAGCAATTTTATGGTCGCCTCAGTGACAGTTTCCTCTATTCAAGGTGCCCATGTCCACTGGCTTCAAAACAAGCTTAAATCATCACCGTTCTTGACAGTGAGTAAGAGGTGTTTCTGCTGAAATGCTTCTCCCAACATGGCGCTGGGCATTAAGGCCAAACAACTCCACGTTGGTCTCATTTGTCCATTGGACATGCTCCAGAAGCTTTGTGGTTTGTTCAGATGCAGTTTTGCAAACCTCACTCTTGCTTCAACGTTCTTTTTTTGACAGAAAAGGTTTCTCCTTTCGGCTTTTCCAAACAAAGCATACATGTTCAGTCATCTTTTAATTGTGCTGTCATGGACCTTAATATTTAACATGCTCTGTTAGACTTGTAGAGTCTGACATGTAGCTCTTGTTTTTTTTGTATTTCTCTGTGCATTGCATGGTCTGACCTTGGGGTGAATGTACCGGGACGTCTCCTGGGAAGATTGGTCTTGAATGCTTTCCACTTGTGACCAATCCGAAATTCTTTGGTAATAATTTTTTTCAGATCAATGTGCAGCAACAGTTGCTTCTCTAAAGCTACGTTTACACTGTCAGGTAAATGTGACCCAATTGCGATTTTTTCTGCTCATATGTGACGCATATCGGATATGTTCTATGTCCGTGTAAACACGTGCATTCCGATATTTCGAGATCGGTTTCAGGCCTCCTTCATATGTGGAAATAAATCAGATATAAATTAGATATGTGCCAATGTGATTGTGGTGTAAACAGACAGATCGGATTTCCTGAGGCATTGTGTTCTGTAATGTTATTTTTTTGGTGGGCGGAGCTTTATTTTTGTTTAGTAAATAATGGCATAGGGAAAAACATTATATGCTGTTCTTTGTAGGAGGTTGTACTTGCCTAATAGTGAGACCCGCTATGATCAAAGGTTTTTTCTTAGGGTTTTAAGCAAAATCAGAAGCAAAATGAGAAAAACATGTAGGAGGTACAATGTTAAGTCTGGGTGATAAGATGCAGGATGTGAGCATAATGTTGTGATTACAACATTTGGAACAATTGCCCAATTTCTCTTAATTTCACATTGCAGTGCTGAGTGGAACTTTCCCTAAACCTCTGAAAAGGGTCCAACTAAAACCCAAAATCCCCCATGGGGACAAGTCAAAAGCCCTGTACCCGCAGTTATTTTTTTTTGCAATGATCTCCTGAGAAAGAGTAGTTCATTCTCTGAGGGTAGATATCCTCTGAGCTGGGGAGAATACAGACTGAAGGCAGCTCTACTCTGATGTTTCCCCAGAGAGGAGATGATGGTTAGAAGAAAGTTTCCTCTATTCATCTGCATCTCCCTCAGGGAAAGGTGGACATGACATATCCACTGCACTTTCCAGTAGCAGATGTCTGCCTTTGAATGAGCTGGGATTGGCCTAAAAACCAGGGCTTTTCTTTGGCTGCTTTTTCAAGGTTAAGCAAGAAACAGGGGTGTGTGTGGGGGGGGGGGATACTTTAAAAAGTTTTTAAAACAAGACACAAAAGCAAACTTTATAAGTCAGATAATTTATATGTCAAAAGAAGAATTGTAAATGGGCTCACAAATTTTACAGCTTTCTTCAAAATGAAAAATACTACCTGTCAGGTATAAAAATTTAAGCATGGTGTCCTCTAACACAAGCAGTTTGACCTGAAATACATGTTAGAGGATCTTTTTTTTTTATTATTATTGAGCTTCTCGTTAACCCAATTCATAAACATTAACTCATCAAACTTAACCCACGTGTAAAACATAAATCTGGACACAGCTTGTATCTCAGTATTATTTTCCGTTTTCATATTGGGCTCGTGAGACCTAATTGATACTCTTAACTGCCACTTACTGAATACCATATTCACCCACAACAAGGCATAATTTGGCAATCATGATAAGCCGAAGGGACACAGGGTATGAGGGTAATATACACACACGACAGAGATGTCAGACACTAGCCTGTGATTAGTACAATGCTTTTGGCAGCTATATCCTAGCTCTTGCTCCTGGAATGTCTGAAATGCAGACATGCTCTCATTAGACTGTCTCCGGCACAAAAACACATGCGGCAAGCATTGTTGGAGCAAGCCAACTGTGAGGAAAAAAGAAACCAGTGCTGAACACCATCAGTGTCACGCTACATTAACCTCAAGCCATTTCACCCCTCTGTCTGCATCATCTGCGAATAATACTCCCAGTATGAGGAATGAAGATGAGTCGAATGCTCGTGTGGAAAGAGCATTCAATATTTTGACAGTTAAACTTTTCATAGGTAGCACTTGTCTTCCTAATTGTAGGATCAAGATATAGCTTAGGTTTAAGAATTAGCTTAATAAATCTTTATAATATCAACACCAAAACAGAGCTTAGGTAGGTGATTTCACATGCAGATTCACAATAATGACCTCATATTAGTATTTTTTTTAGAATTCTTTTGTATTACCGTGTAATATTGACTGATAAAATCAGCCACAACACTAACACCATCATCAGGTGAACTGAATACAATTATCATATCAATTATATACTGTATTAGTAAAATGGTAACAGGATTATGGTTACCCAAGGCCTAACTTTGGCCAAAGGTCCACCCAATCCTACAGAAAAGCTAATGCATGACAAACCACCAAGTAACTGCTGGCCCTGATAGAAAGGCATCAGAACACTCAGTGCATGACAGTTTGCTGCATATGGGGCTTAGCAGGTAAAGAGTTCAAGGTTGTTGATCTGGCTTCCAATTTCCCCAGATCACAGTCAGTTCAAGCTTCCATAGGATATGCTTGACAATCAAATCTAATTTCCAAAGGCCCCACCCACAGCACCCAAAGGATCCATCGTTAATGTTCTGGTGCTAAACATCAAAGCACACCCCAAAGGCCCTGCGGAGCAATGACCCGATGGGCCAGGGCCGCCACTGTAGCACAATGAGATTTAATACTATTAGGTGGTTTTAATGTTAATGATTTTAACATTATGGCTAATTGGTATAGAACCATCTAATTACATTAATAGAGTGAAAATAGATGGGGGGGGTACTTTAAAAAGTTTTTAAAACAAGACACAAAAGCAAACTTTATAAGTCAGATAATTTATATGTCAAAAGAAGAATTGTAAATGGGATCACAAATTTTACAGCTTTCTTCAAAATGAAAAATACTACCTGTCAGGTATAAGAATTTAAAGCATAGTGTCCTCTAACACAAGCAGTTTGACCTGAAATACATGTTAGAGGATCTTTTTTTTTTATTATTGATTCATAGATATTACTTTTAAGTTTAGATAAACTGTTAGGTATAAGTTATATGCTAAAACTTATTTTTGTCTCTTCCAATCCTGTTTTTCTAAAATCTAACCACTGTCTTAAACGCTAAATCTTATAAGAATAAAATCCATCCTCCCTTAAAAAAACTGAAATTGACTGAAACTTTTAGTTTTTCTTTTCCATTTTTTTTTTTTTTTTTTTTACTGTTTGGCACAATGACTAAAATTCATGGCAAACATGAAATCACTCAGATGTATACTGTATACTCACTGACTCACTCACTCATCTTCTATACCGCCTTATCCTGTATCCTGTAGGGTCGCGGGGACCTGGAGCCTATCCCACATGATCCTAGATTTCAATATTCATTGACACTGAGCAAAAGCGGCTAAAATATACTGCAGCTCATCAACTAAACTGATACTGAATCTAAATAGGGCACGAGGCAGGGTACACTCTGGACAGGGTGCCAATCCATCGCAGGGCACACATCAGATGTATATACTGGATTTTTAAACCATATATGACTTTTGATGTTGTTTACATTGATTATTTTCTACATATTCCACTTATAAAATATTCTGTACGGGCCTCCTTGCTGCAATCTTCATGATTATGAATGCAACGCAATGACTAAGACAAGCTTTGATGTATGATCTTAAGTCATATATTCCACAACTGCAGTAAATCAAGCACCAGTAATTAATGTAACACACTCTGGTCTCAGCAGGTTCCAGTTTTTTCAAACTCCCTTTTTAAAGTTTTTGCCCAAAATGGTGAACCCAGTGTAAAAGGTGCACTGTTCCCATGTACGTACATTGGTCTACATCCTGGTCATGCATACAATGGTTATGATCCAAGATTTCAATATTCATTGACACTGAGCAAAAGCGGCTAGAACATAGCTCATTTACAACTAAACTGATTTATGCTTATTCCCCCAGGTTAGATATCACAGTACACTGTAAATACACAACTAAATTACAGCCACAGTTTCCATCTTGCTCAGGTCAAAACCCAATGCTATGAAAATGATTTTACACGCTTATATATAAAGGTAGTCCTGTGCATTTTTAGGGCTCCATTTGGAGAGAAAATGTTGAAGATTAAAGGCTCTCTACTTCAAAACCCCTTCAGCTACAATTATAATCTTTTCCCCTAATGAAAGGTAACCCTTTGAGGTTTCTTGCCACTATTTAGATTCAGTGTCAGTTAGTTTAATTGAGAATGACAGAAGCAAATCAGTTTAGTTTTTTTGCTATTGGGCCCAACAGACAAAATGTGCGAATATGATTGCAAGCCGTGATTCTTTGGTTTCTATTGGAAAGGTCTCCTTATTGGCTAAAATGATACCCATGTTATGCTCTTGCCAAAGGATCACGCTGCAGTTACCCAAAGTCACCCTTGAATAGTGTCATTTTTGTAATAATAATAATTATTATACATTTTATTTATAAGCACCCAAGGACATTTGCATTTGACATGAAAGGTAAGAAACTAAAAACAGCATTTAACAATGAATTAAGAATAGAATCATTTTTTAAAACGTTAAAAAAAATTATAATAATAAAATGGTAGACAATTAATCAGCAAAATTAAATATAGTATAAAAATAATATATATCATAAAGTGAAATACAAGTCAGTTATAATGTAGAAAATGAAATAAATAAATAAATGATTATAAAGCAGACAGCTGAAAAGATGAATCTTGGCAGCTGCCTGAAACTCAGAGATGGAGTTACAGTGTCGATTGTTAAGTAGTAGATTGTTCCACAGCCTTGGCGCCACCCTAGAGAATACTCTAGCACCTATTGTTTTACGATTCAAACCTGGTACTGATAGAAGGCCAGCCGAGAGATGATCGAGCATCAGCAGCATTTGTGTATATAGCCAATAGATAGATAGTTTTATAAGACAGTCAGTGGACTCATTCCATTCTTGGGGTCGTAGAGAACGCATTAATGGCTCTGAATGACATTTACTGCACTACATCCCACATGGGGTCTTGAACCCAGAAGTTGGTTGGATGTAGAGCTATCTAAGGACGTCTCCCAAAAATTGGTCAAATATTTTTGATCAAACTACATGAGTGTTTTAATTATATGGACACTTTTGTGTTATCAAGGAGTATGTTTTGGTTTTTGATTTTTTTATTATTTTTTGGACCTGTGGATAACAGCAAGACTTTGAAGCTACAGTATGGAACATTAAAAATTCATAGTGCACCATCCATGAACCTCTGTAGTCCAAGATTGCATTTATTACCATTTTGTACAAGTGCGGTAGGACCTCCAGTCAACATTCACACGGAAACCCACCAAGCATGGGGAGAACATGCAAACTCCATGCACACATTCCTGACACGAGAATCAAACCCAGGACCTGGAGGTGCAAAGCTACAGTGCTAGTCACTAAGCCACCATGCCGCCAGTCATTTGATGCTTATGTTTTGTATGAACAGAAATTGCTGAAAAGTGACCTCAATTTATGTATTATACTGCCTTTCTATTTTTTCCCAATCCATATCGTACCACTACTACAACCTTAACTTAACTTGTCTGTTTACTAGCACAAACATATGAAGAAAATGTGCCATTATCTTGACAAGTGGCTTAGATTCAACACTTCAGTCGGCTTATGTGTGAAATTGCAGAATGACTGTATATGTGTGAAAAATGTGCTGAAGCATTTTTATACTTTAAAATGTGTGTCCCTATCTATATTTACAGCAGACGTGCTGTGGAGTCCCAACTATGTCTAACTAATAGGAAAATGGAAAAAGCAGGAAAAAACTCAAAATTAGATCATGTCATTTTTTTTATATACTGTCAGGCTGGAAAGTGAAAAAGCTGTCTGATTTATTTTCTTTTGTAAAAGTTTTACACTTAATGCTCTCTCTCTCTCTCTCTCTCTGATCCATTCTGCACACCAGCCCACCTGCCTGATTCATACTTCTGGTTCGAGTTCTTGTGGTCTGTTTGGGGATGCATGTGATAACTAAGGACGGTTTCACTTAATATTCATAAGGAGGGCTTGGACTACAAACATGACATTTTTTCTGGAATGGCTTGTGACTGCCACCATTCCCTCTTGGACAAACTGATAAATTTACAAATGTATAATTTTTTTACATTTATATGCAAAGTTTGTAAAGCTGCTTTGTGCTTTATGTCCATTGTTAAAAAGGCTTTACAACGAATTGAATTAAATCGAATCTAGGATGCAAAGGACCCAGCAACACTAGGCACAAGGCAGGGACACCAGCCCATGAATGGGACACCAGTCCATCACAAGTCACCCTGCCCACACTCATTAACACTTTAGCATAGTCAATCCACTTTGGGAAGCAAACCAGAGAACTAAGTGAAATGGATACAGAGAGAACATGCACAGAAATATCACAATGACAATATACTATATATATCATTTCTTTTGTATATAATTTACATATTTTTGTACAAGTAGCATTCCTAGTTTCTTCCGCAATCCAGCTGCTTGTTCTCTTTTATCATCAGCGGCAGCGTGCATATGCGATGGGACCTCCTGCCTGGTCCCCAAGGCAATGCTAACTGAAATGTGTGCTAGCCTTTCATCTCCTGGCTGGCCAGAGCTCAAAGATAGCACTGCAGCATATATTTGTTAAGCTGCTACTTCAAGGGTACTCATGCTACTTATCTTTCTCCCGTGTGAAGAAGACATTCCACTGATATAATTAACAAGGCAGCTAATTAACGCTTTGCCTTTTACCTAAACCTGACCTAATGTAAACTCAACCACACTACCCCAAAAGCAAACATTATGACTGTTTTAGTTCCTTTAAACACAAGCTGTAGATTTTATTGAAAAAAAAAAAAGAAAGAAAGACTAAAGTTAATATATAAACAATGACACACAGAAACAGACACTCCCATTTGTACCTTGCTAAATCATTAACGGAGAAACATGCAAATACATTTTTGTAGCCTTATTTTTTCCATAGTTATGTCCAGTTTGTACAGTTAACTCGGTATATACATTATACAGTACACAGTAGAGTATGTGCATTATATTGCAAGGGGACAAATATCCTGCAGCTATCTGAAGGCCAGCCGGGTAAACGTTCCAAAGTACAGTACAAAAACAAACCTGGGAATATTTTCACAAACTTACAATGAGAAACTCATCAGGAAAGCATACTCTTACGGAGATATGACCTACTGTACAAATACGGTCTCAAAAGAGAACACAGTTCTGCTCAAAAAGATGACAAGAGCAGTAATTCTCCTGCCACTAATACAAAGGATTCATGTCCCATTGAACACCGGAATATAGTGCAGTCCCCAAATCTCAGGGCTACAAGCAAAAAAAGGCCATTTGCCAATGACTAGGGGCATTTTCACAAAGTACATGCACAGAACATTCACACACGTGCAGTAGCCCGAGCTCAGGATTAGACCATATTTGGTTTCACAATAACCAGCCAACACGCATCATCCTGTAATGTGAGTGTGGAGTTGCTCCAGAGAACACCGTAATCACTGCCCTGTTGTGGATTCATTGAAATTATAACCACAAAATTTAGATATTAAGGAAAGACTAATTATTTCCCCAGGTCAACCCTTCTTCATACCAGAAGCCATAATCAGTCAAAAGATGGAAAAGTATAAGACAGTGGAAGCTCTGCATACAAATACAAGAATTTTAGTTTTAAGAACTGAAATTTTGCAAGAAATTTGCCTCGGCAGGCGAAGCATTTTCGGCATACAAACAAACCGAACCAAACGCCAGGCTAAGTTGCATGGGAGCCGTTCAAAACCTTTTGCGTCAGTGAAATGCCACTTTTTTTTTTTTGCCATTTTGTGCATGATTTAGTGAAGCCATAGAACCATGGGTCCCAAGAATCTTAGCAAGGACGGTAGCAAGAAGAAAAGGAAGCCACTTTCAGTTTCACTTTTAAAACTGTTGAATCCGAGCCAAAATAAATCATAAATGAAGGTTAAGTGAGGTTTAATGTCTATTTGGCGACACGATGGCTTAGTGGTTAGCACTGTCCCCTTGCATCTCCAGGTCCTGCATTGGGTCTGTGTGCATAGAGTTTGTATGTTTTTCCTGTGCTTGGTGGGTTTCCTCTGGGTTCTCTGGTTTTCTCCGACAGTCCAAAAACATGCAGATTAAGCTAAGTGCCGTTTCCAAATTGCCTGTAGCGTGTGAATGTTGACCGGAGGTCCTACAACGGTTGTACAAATGAGAATAAATACAATGGTCACCATTGACCTCCACGGTCCCTAGTCGGATTACAGAGGTTCCAACCTGGATGGATGAATGGAATGTCTATTCATTTCATATTTTAGTTCATTTACACTTACATTCTAAATGTTTGGAATTGTTTTTATAGTGTTGGAAATGGGAAATATTGGTAATATTTTTGGGTGGCTGAAATCATTTCAGGATTATCTGCATTTACATAATTTCCTATGGAAAAATGCATTTCGCAGTATGAAATTTCGTCTCAAGAACTCGCCTCCAGAACAAATTAAATTCGTCTGCCGAGGTACCAATGTACATTCTTTGCAGGATAATTTGTCTGATAAGTGCTACTGAAGAACCGCTGCACAATGCAAGCTTTAACACTGTATGGTTTAGGAAACACCGTTATATTGGGCATTGAGATGCACACGGTAGATGAGTAACCCAGACTCATGTAATTTCTACATGACACTGCATATGTAATCAAAGCTATTCACAGTCCCATATCACACATGGGAAGGGTGGAAAGTTGTGACATATAGATGCTACAGTAGAAGAAAACTCTATATTAAGATGTCTTTCAACACTCCCTTTATGTCTTGGAGGCATCAGTTTCCGAAACTCTACCTTGAAAGGTTACAAGCTTATCTCATTTGCTTCCACTTCCTCTGTCCTTCATGGACCAACATTAACCCATAACAGGATAATTCTTAATAATGGTTTACTGTTTGTTCTTTGCCATTAAAAAAAAGTTCTTCATCTATGAATTCAGTGTTTTTTATTGTTTTTTGTTTTTTTTTGACTGTTCTCATTTTAACATCTATTTATATAGCACATGTTCATTAGAAATTCGGTGGAAGGTAGAGTATTTCACCAGTCCTTATCAACACATGGCAAGGCAATCAGCACCTCCAGTACCAGACATTAAGCATTTAAATAGCACGTGTGCATATTAATTAAACCCCGTTTGCACCATTTCTCTTTAAAAACATCCCTGTAGAGAATCTGCCCGCCGTTATCACATGCATGCACATACGGCATATGGCACCTATGTATTTTATATACCCATCTATTTACAGTCTGTGCAAACTAAATGCGAATATGTGCATAATACTATACCTCTAACTTTGTTTTGCGGGATACGTTCATGCTACCAAGTGTCTTAATTCCCATTTTTCTCATATATCACACAGATCAGATTTTTTTTAGGACTGTCTGAACAGTCAGCACCTATAGCACGGGGGATTCATAGCAGTTCTAACAATACCTTCTAAAGCATGGCGTCAAGCTTTTTTCCTTCTTCTATACCTCAATAAATAGTTTACATCTTCCAGAGCAAAATCCCAAGCAGCATTATGCATTGTTTAAAATAGATGAGTGTTCACACAAAAAGTGCACCCAGAAGGCGCAGGGCAAACGTACCGATATAAACGCATGCATGCCGTTTCAGAGGACAGACGCGTTCACAATGGAGTGAGACAAAACACGCTTGTAATCATGAATGTGAACCATTATGACATGCAAATCTGATCTGATCTGAAAAATCTTAAATTGAACAATGTGGCTTGTAATGTGAATGTAGCCACTAATCCCTGGGGTCTCCAAACAAATATCTGTGCGTCTTTTAATAATGTTGGCTTGGATTGTCTGTAACTGATTTGAAAACATTTAAGTAAGATTATGGGGGGGAAAATGCAGACTCTTCCCAAGAGGGTAACTTTATTTATTTATTTATTCATTTATCTTCTACACCCCTTATCCTGTACAGGGTCGCAGGGGTCGGGAGCCCATCCCAAGAGACTTTGGGCACGAGGCAAGGTACACCCTGGAAGGGGTGCCAATCCATCGCAGTCCATCTACACAGTCCAAAGACATGATGATTAGGCTAACTGGCATGTCTTCGGACTATGTGGGGAAACCGGAGTACCCGGAGGAAACCCACCAAGCACGGAGAGAACATGAAAACTACATGCACGCAGACCCCAAGGCGGGAATCAAACCTTCATCCCTGGCGGTGCTAACCACTACGCCCTCATGCAATCTTATTTATTTATTTAGCAAAAAGGCTGTTTCACATTGATTTAAAGGCGTTGCCACATATCAAAACAACATCCTCTACAAGTCCCAACTAATGCAGTCGAATAGCATAAAGTTATTTAAAAGCAACACTTTATACAGTATCAGTAAATATCATACAGTACCTCCAATTGGGAAGGCTTTTTTTTTTTTGTTTTTCTGTTGGCCAATCAACAATTAAAAAATGTCGGATGGTCTTTTAGTCGTTCCCTTTATATATTTTTTGGACATATTGTCGCTTGCACCTGCAGTTACTGCCGCATGGATTGGGCACAACCAAGTCTCATACAGGAGAGAAGGAGGATACTCATTACATTGAATCAAGAAAGCCAATCACTTTATCATGTTTACAACAGTTAGTCATTTTATTTCACCATTATAATATGATATTTGGGAGGTCACAACTCCCCCCATCCCCCTCATAAATCACACCTATGACTGCTCCTTAAACATGCATCTAAAATACAGAAGAAGCTGTTATTTGTCAGCAATTAGTTATCAATAATTCAGGCAAATTAGTTCAATACAAATTCAACAGAAATATATTCCCTTATTGTCGATTGTCATTAAAGAATAAACTATGGACCTATAGATTTATAATTCAAACGTAATCCAGTAAAAGTTATGGTTCAGGGGATACAATCTTGATTTATCATCTGACCTAGAATTGACAATAGACATGATACATAATTGATACGTCTGCACAGCTAAAGCGACCTTTCATCCAAACACACTGCTTGCACCCTGTATGCATTACCTTTTATTTATTTATTTATTTTTTTTTTTCATTTTAATGGGACATGTGGTGTCTTAAAAATGTTAAAGTGGAGCAACGGCATTTTTGTGTTTATCCTTGGTCTTATTGTTGGTGTAATGAGTAACAATACAGTACACAACAATCGTTAGATTTTGGTAGCTA
>JAOVVA010000051.1:9225250-9237634 GCA_028565275.1 Leiocassis micropogon
GTGTGCCCTGTGATGGATTGGCACCCTGTCCAGGGTGTACCCTGCCTCGTGCCCTAAGCCTCCTGGGATAGGCTCCATGTAGATGAGTGAGTGAGAGTGTTTACTGTATAGTATCTCTCATAGGATATGTGCATGTTCCTTACTTGGGATGAACAGGATTGTACGAAAGTCCTCAATTTCTTTCTCACTGGTCAGTATCTGCTCTTCTTAATACAATAGGAGAATCAGAATGTAGTGACGGGGCACTGCAGTAAGTAAGGGGCTGGCAGGGACAGTGTAGCAGGGATTGAAGTGAGATAGAAAGTAGAATATCTATCCTCAACCTGAAGGAAATGAAAAGCATAACCTAGTTATCATTTGGAATGTGTTCCGTCAATTTCTATTTTATTTCAGGTGTACGTAATGATTACACAATGATTCAGGTGTACGTAACGCAGATTTACGTATGTCATTTACACTCGATTTTGGTTTCTGTCTTTCCTTATTAATCAAGTAGTGTGAAAAAGGGAACCTTTTCACCTGACAAAAGGGAATATTTCACCATTGTGCCTGCCGAAGTCAAACACCAGTTACTGTGAAGATTTATTCCTGCACTCCTGGGTGCATTATTGAAATGGAGCAAAAAGAATTCATCTCAACTAAAACCGTTAACACTTTCGCATGACTGACCAGTGGTGTCATGGCAAGCAACCACGGAGTGGAGCAGACAAAAGCCTATTGCATCGTACGCACTCATGCTACACTGTGAGCGAGCAGCTGCACATTAGACATATAATATGCACTATTTAATGACCACATTTATAGAAACAAACATTTTTCTTCATTAATCATGTGGTAAGAAAACCATTTTCTGCCAAAGAAGAAGAAATGTACAGTAGGGTTGGAATTTGGCACCAAAAGCATGAATCTAAACTGCTTTGAGTCAACAGGTTCTGTTACGTTGGAAAGTGTTGACACACTAAAACTACTAATACCGATCAATCATTGTTGAATGCCACAGCCTATTTAAGTATTGTTGCAGACTTTCATGACTACAATTTACTGTATGCCTTGCAAAATCTATCAGACCAGGTAATACAGTCTTCAGATGTAAAGTTCTGGTGAGCCAGAGCCTTCTGGCCTTGGCTGACAGATGTGAAACCCAATGCTTTTGGAGTGCAAATGCCAGAAGGTTTGACATGGTGTGCATCCTGGAACGCTTTCCTGCTCACCACAACTGTACAGAGCTCAAACCTGTCCGGCTGCCTTATCAACAAGGCATTTGTGTCCGGAGGATTGGCAATCATTGGATGTTTTTATCAATGTTGCACCATTCTGAGTAAACTCTAGAGACTGTTGTGGGTGTGTGAAAATCCGCAGTTATAGAAATACTTAAACCAGCCTCTCTGGCACCAGCAAACATTCCACAGTAAAAATCACCAAGATCACATTTTCTCCCTATTCTCCTAGTTGATGGATTGCATTGCTGCAACATGATTGGCTGATTGGATAATGGCATGAATGAGTAGGTGACTGTTTCCACCTCACACCCAAAGTTCCTGGGATAAGATAAATTTAATTAATACATTTCTAGTAGAGATGGACGACACATTTTAAAGTCACTTATTGTCTAATAGAAATGGTATTTTGCCCCTCCCTAAGTGGGTATTATTATTATCTGCTGAACTACAGTACAGCTGTGGCAAAACATATTAAGACATCATATGCCATGTATTATACTGTACTTCTTCCTGTGCACAAAGCAGGTGATGCTATTAATAAGTTCTCTACGTGGCTGAAGATTTGTGCTAATTAGAATCAGCTGCCTTAGTTGAATGAATGGAACAAACATGTGGCAGTTTTCTAAACTTTCTGAAATTCGTGTACATGAACTTCAGGAATCAATCAAGCAGGTACAGCTTGAATGAGTGACACCAGAGTACTGGAGACATCAGTTTAACTCTATGCCCAGCCGGATCCATCAGGCTTTGAAGAACAAATGACTTCAAATAAAATATTGTTTCTAATTATCTTGCCATTATTCAAAAAATGTTGAGAATGCCCTTAAAGCTTTGAATTTGACTTTTGTCCCAATACTTTTGCCCACCACTGTATGTATCTGATATAGCTATCAGAGAGATCCTAGGAAATGTTCCCAAAGTTTATATTCCAATAGACATTTATATAGAAGATTTTATATATATATGGGCAAAAAAACTTTACAAATCTACTTTGATTATCAACTAATAAAGATGGTTATCTATGGAAAGTTGACCCCATATATTCCAGCACAGAAAAGGACAAGCCATTTGAAATGATGTCCAATTGTAATGTCAGAACTAAACAGTATTATCACAGCTTGACAAAAATAAAACAAAGTACCACCCAGGCCAAGTTACTGGAAGACATATGATGCTGGTAGAATGAGTAGTGGTGGTCCATCACAAAACGTGCCTCTGGTCAATATCTGAGCTCAAGGGATCATTACTCACCCTGGCATGCCATAGAGCATGCGAGCACACACACACACACACACACACTGAAACTGAAAACACAAGAAGAATGATAACCCATGCTGTTAAATAAGTCCAGCATGTGTCAGTCACTGGGTGGAGCACACTGACTTACTTTTAGTCATCTGAGAAACAGCAAAAGATGAGACACTATTAACTATATAACTATTGTTATTTTAAAGTGTATATTTAAAGGAAATGACAACATCACAACACATCAAAATAACCCAAGATCATACAGTATTTGCAGAGCTTTAATAAACTTAAATAAAACAAAATGCAAATACTTTGTAAACAAATTGTGTTAATGCTTTGGCTAAATAACATCATTCTGATAAGAAATCAGTATTTGGTGGAATAACCCCGATTTGCAATTACAGCTTTCATGCGTTTTGGCATGCTCTCCACCAGTTTTTCCCATTGCTGTTGGGTAACTGTATACCTTTTTGTTTGTTTGTTTGTTTGTTTTTTTGCATAAAAGCAAACAGTTCAGCTTTGCTTGATGGTTTGTGGCCATCCATCATTCTCTTGATGGCATTCCAGAAGTTTTCTGGAGTAAATTGCAGTGGTTCTTATTTCTTGCCAGTCAGCCAAAAAAAAAATGTACACACACTTCAGGAAAAGAAAAACTTGTATGAATATTTTAATACTAAATGTATTGCTGTACATTATATATCGATATATATGATAATATTATTAATATAATATTATAATTATATACATCATACTATTTTTCTTTTCCTGAAGTATGTATACATTTTTTGGCTGACTCATACTGGTGTTAGTACCCGTCATTGACAGTTTTTAGAAATCGTTAAAAGTTTGAACCTAAAAATAAGCTTATCAGCTTTAATGTTATCAGTGAAGTTATTATTTCAGGTTGAAGCCCACGTACATGTCTGGCTGTCTTTCTGTACGGCAGAACTCTCTGCTTAAGTTATTAATACAAAGAAATCTAATTTTGTAAGGTTGACTATCTTACACTTTGTTGATGCTCAGTTGGACTTCTTTCATCATCAGACAAATACACTCCCTGTTTAAAGTAGATTATTACATCCGGCACATGACTGTTCATAACATCACTTTTCCTCAACACTGTGATTTGAGTGCACATCATGGATCGGTTCGGGTATTTTACACACCCTCACCTCAGACTGCTGCGGATGTGTTTCCTCTAATGGTCCGTGTTTCCTCTCATAGTGGCACTTCACATTACTGCTTTAATTAGTAACGCGGTATTAAAATATATATGAGACAAACTGCTTTTAAAATTCCCGCGGAAGAATAAACATACAATGATCTGTCCATACATATTTGTCCTTTGTAGGGCCTTACAGTTGTTTCTGTGTCTTCTACTCCTAGATACTGATGGCATCTGGCAGTCTTACCTCATAGGTCTGCTGATCTTAGAATAAAATAGTATGTGTAACAATTTTTAGTCCAGCTTACATGATTGGGCAAAAAAAAATTTTTTTGTAATAGACAGTACTTCACTTCTGCAACAACTATCACTGTGCTAGAAAAGTCCTGTGCTCTAAGGAATGCTTGATGAAGGGGTGTGTGGCTGTAGGAAGCATCATTCTGAACACTCCACAGTATCTACTGCATCACAGTGATTGTCTGACAACACACCTGTAAGAAATGCAAGTCAGCACTCGAGACCAAGCTGCAACTGAGAACTGACATTAAACTCCATTATAAAGTGTGTTTTACTGGGACTTAACTCTGCATTTTCGACGAGAGCATGTGAGGAAATGTGGAGTGACGGGAAATAAAGAAAACCTGAAGTGACAGTCAAACTGAAGGCAAAATCACAGATGAACTGAAGGACGATTTTTCATTCAGACATGATAAAATGGCTCAGCAAGAAGCCTGAGGTTCTTTCAAGAAAACGATATGAGATGTCTCATCAAGCCTTGCCAGGAAATAACGTTTTGATTGACTGAGGTGAGAGTTCTACTTTACAGTATGTCAAGGTAACTAACAGTGATTACGTTTTTGTATGCATCACTTTAAATCTAGTAAATACTTCAGAGTGTGCAACAGTAAATCGCACCCTGTCGTGGGATCCAGACAATGCCATGATCATGTATGTCTGGAAGTCATGGAGCACATACGGTAATTGGTCGTGCCTCTTAGTCTACACCAGCTGCTTGGTAAGAGATAGGGGAACTGGGTGGGAACCGGCAATGTGTAAACTCTCACTTTGTGTTTTAAATGGTTTCCATTCTAGCTCAAATCATTACAAATGAAATAGCAGAGATGCACTAGGCAAAGGATTAGGCTAGTGAAGGCATGCAATGTGGTGCCATCCATTTGAAAATGGCAAAACATCTATTGGACAAAAATAACTGAAGCTTCTATTTATAAGCACAGGGGATAAAGAAGCAACATCGCCCGCAATCTATTCGCCAAGATTATGCTCTCTGCTTTAGCATTCGGTTCTCAGCCTAGCAAAAAGCACTTCAACCCTTCAAAAGGTTCTGATATATACATCCTGACGAGAAAAGCCCAAAACACAGCATTTCAGCGAGTGATAAATATGTAAGCGTATGCGTAATGCAGCGCGAGTCCGCCGACAGCCTTGAAAAGCAATGTCTGCAAATTCTGCTCAGCTGTGCTTGTGTTGACACATGTCCATCAGTGGCTCTGAGTTTGTATTTGTTCCAAAAGCCAGCCACTGGAGACAGAACTGCAGCTTGATAATTCGACGTGATTTCAGAGCTGAGGTTTTGTCAGTCCTTTGTCCTGAGGGGGGCAGAACAATAACAACAGAGAAGCTGTGAAGAATACAGTGCCAAAACATACAGGAGGCTTCTGGCCCGCTGAGGAGATTAAGGTTTATGAAGGTGGAGCCACTGGCATCTCGCTGCGTGACAGCCAGACTACCTGCATGCTACATAGCTTACCTGAAACCCAAAAAAGGAAATATGACATTTCTCTGTGTGGCTATAATGTATCCTGTCCACAGTGATTTACCTCATACACAGCTTTAGTTGGGCCAAAAATGCCAACAATTGAAAAATAACAGGAAGCTATAAGCTCCAAGCAGAGCTATGGAGAGAGAGAGATGCTTACTTTTAAGCAACCCATATTGATTTCATCCATTGCAAATAAATATAAGACTCAACTTCCACACTCCTTGGGAGGCTGTCCACAAACTTTTCGAGTATTTCTATGGGAATTCGTGCACATTCATGCACATTAATGAGGTCAGGCGCTGATTTTGGATGTGAAGGTCTGGCAAGGTCTGGAATCTCCGTTCTAGGTTATCCCAAAAGTACTCGATGGGGTTGAGGACAGGGCTCTGTGTTAGGGCCGCTCGAGTTCTTCCACACCAAACTCATCAAACCATGTGTTTATACTGTAGTCCTTGCTTTGTGCACTGGGGCACAGTCACGTTGGAATAAAAGAAAAGGACCTTCCCCAAACTGTTGCCACAAAGATGGAAGAACAGCATCGTCCAAGATGTCTTGGTATGCTGAAGCATTGAGATTGCCCTTAATTGGGAATAAGGGGCCTGACTGAAACACCTGAATTCAATAATTAACAGGTTTGTCCAAATACTTTCATTCACAATCTTGTATCTTGTGCATTGTGATCACTTTAATGCATTAAAATCCTTTCAGATTTAGTAACGTTGCCCAAGTCAAAAGTGGTATTTCAGCCAAATTTTTATTTCACACACACCTTCTCAATTCTTTATGTCCTGCCTGTAGTGCTTTATGTTTACGCTCTCAAAAGACAACCTCTGAATCATTAGAAGATCCAATACCTGTACATAGGCATACATAAATAAAACTGTAAAAGTGTGAAATTGCTTTTTCGCTGCTAAAGTGTGAAGCAGATTATCCAGGTAAAGCTCTTGGGCACGGGGATTTAATATGCAGCAATTTGTCTAATAAAAACACAGAGGCAGTGAGAGAGAGGACAGTTCATGAGAGACACAAATATTTCAACCCATTAAATGTTTGCTTGTAATGAGATTAGACATAATTGCTATGTATAATGTTGCTGTAGCGACCCCTGAGCATTAGGTTCTGTTGATGTATCCACAAAATGAAAATGGTATTTCATTTTTTTTTTTATAATAATGGCTTATGGCCTGTTGGCATGCAGAACATGTGAATTGCATGCACTTGTATTTAAATCTGGTTAAATCGTGTTTGACAAGTCGAGTAAAATATTTAAATCACAGCATTTGTGACAGTACAACAATTTTTTAAAGAGAAAAGTATTTGTCAGCCAGCTGGTTATTTGTACCATTAAATATTTAAATAAAAAATTACTGCACTGGATAAGAGGAAATAAGGGAGAACTTAACAGACAACTCAGTCACGTATGAGGCAAATATTACAAACATGACCCAGTAACTTAAATAAAAACATGAACCAGTGTCAAACTCAAAGCAGGTTACACAAAAAAAATCATGAAGTAAACCACCATGTGACCTGACCAGGAGTACCCAATGGAGGCTTCAATCCAGTACCACCCTGGTGCTCCCTGACATATCACCCCTTCAACCATGGCTCTGATGCACTGACCAAAGTCCACAAGTGGACCGGAACAGGCATTACATCGTGGTTGCTTTTCCAATGCCAAGCCTATCATGAGGAGCAAAGTTTTCCACAAAGCAAGGGGCAAAGGGCAATGCCCCCTCATAAGTTAAGGTGGGGGGGGGGTAGTATCTTTTATGGGACAAGGTGCAGGAGCAGCAATCTCCCTTTGTTTCCTGGCTGGAACATATTCAGGGAAGCCACCCTGTCGAATTCTAACCACAAAACTGGTGTTGAGGCCACCTCATCAGCCCGAGATAAGATCTGGGCTGGAGCACAGTACGAGAGCCAGTCTGCCGACGAATGTAAACACTCCAAAGGGTTAAAGCGGCTTGTGGAGGTCACCAAGCTGACCTCCACAGGGTGCTGGGGACCTGCTTGATCCACTGTTCTCCGTCCAACACATTGACCGGCACACTGGACAATTAAATGGTTATACTAGTTTCCTGGAAAAACTTGTTTTTGCAATCCTATGTACTCTGTAGGGATTTCTTGCCTCAAGTTCCCCTGGGCAATGAACCATCTGCCCACAGGCGTGTTGGGCCAGTGAGCTGGGGCATCATAAATCAAAGCCATTCCCTCTCCACTGGCTTACATTTATGCATTTGGCAGACACTCCTATCCAGAGCAACTTACAAAAGTGCTTTGAAGTTTCAGTCAGATGGCTTTAGATGCACCAGGTGTCCTGTAGGATCCGCACTACTACATAAAGCCAATGACTCCAACTTCACTGCATCACAATGCCTATGTCAGCAAAATTGCACTAAATGCCATCATGGGAAGCCCAACATCATGCTGTTCACTCTTGCCTTCTGCAGTCACTAGTCGGTCTTGCATTCTGTCATTAATGATCATGTGGGTGCAGGTGCAGGCATGACTTCAGGCAACATAGTGAAACAATTAAATAAAAAAAATATATTTAAAAAACTGGACACTGGTAGAGGAACCCAGAGAAACTTCACAAATCATCAATTAATAGTAATCAGATTAGCGCCTTTATGGAGGTTTTACAGGGCATACAGTAGGTATCAGACACATCTCAATATCAACTGTTCAAAAGAGATTATTGCATATTTTAGATGCCTGTTTTACAATGTAGAAAGAAATAAAAATCAGGAAAGACTACAGAATTAGAATGTGTGTCTAAACATTTTACTGGTAGTGTAATATATACTGTAGTAAAAAACTCAGAACCCTGTGCCCTGTGCCAACCTGCAGTGCAGGCTGGCAGCTGCAGTCCAGACCCACCTTGGCACTCCCTGACACTTACTTATATCATTTAATATGTTTACATTTAACAAGAGTTCCAATAGTTATAAATATTTCATAAAACACACACACACACACACGCACATACACATACAATGCTTCTATACTTTTATATTTACTTTGAAAATAAAAAAAATTGGCATTCATATGAAATTACAAATTATATCAATAATATTACACAATAGGTGTGATATGCACAGAGACCAGAACCAACCAAAGCGAACACCTGTGAGAGATTTTGGAGCGACATGTTAGGCAACAACTACTGAGGGAATATAATTAGGAAGGCTGGTGTTCAACCTTTGCTGTACAGGAACAGAAGCTTCACAGGACCAGCAGTTTCCACATCATGGGGCAGGTGATTGATGAAACAGGAAACTGCAGGGAGAGCTTATTTTATGAAGCTGGTACTGTAGTATCCCACAAAATAGACAAACGTAGCTGCTTTTTATATTTTTGTGCCTGACAGTAAGAAGTGCTGCATTCCACCATCATAACAAAGCCAATCAATAATGCCATTTTGGCTTAATCCAATTTTACACAGACTTTGCCCGAGGCAAATGTGGCTGAATGGACTTATGGATTCACTTACGCATATTCAGAGCCACTCTCACCCTGTAGCTTTACGTCTAGTGCTCCTGGCTTCGACTAGACAAGATCATACCTTGGTCCACAACTGAAAATGTTGTGCAAAAGCAAACCAAGGCCCAGCCAACAGTGATGATGAATGAGAATAATTATGTTCTATGTTTTAAATATAAGGTTGTAAGGAAAACTATGATCCCTTATCGCATGTAATTTGCAGTTGTGCTGTTTTTCATTTTGTTTCATTTACGTTCGTTTCTATGACATTAATAATATAGCTCTTCTGCAATACTTATTCTATTATACTACTATACTCCTTCAAACCTACAGTAGGTCCCCATATATGATGGAGGCAATAAACAGGTAATATCAGGAATACCGCTGAACCATCAATACCCAAATCTATATAAAAGAAAAGAAAGGTTTTCTCTGCACATTGGTTAGGACTCGATCTTTCAATGAAATCTTTACGTTTCATACATTGGAGGACCCGAAACCAGTCTCAGAAAAAAATTCGGTCTGTATTTCTGCATGTCTGTATGTCTGTCTGCCCTGCCTGATTATGTCACAGCATCACACAAAACTGGGTGAACAGAATTGAATTAAACTTTGCCAGTCCTTTGGGATTTGCCTGAAGTTAAACCTGCACCGTAAATGAAAGCAAAATGTTAAGTGGGAGTGAAGTTATGAGCAGTTATATACAAGATTATGTCACAGCATCGCAAAAGAAAAAATTTATTGAAATTTTGAAGTACTTCGATATTTGCCTGAAGTTTACCCTGCACCATAAGTGAAATCAAAACGTTAATAATACACTTTAAAATAAGCTACTTGCTCAATGCAACTAAACACCATAATAGATATTAATTAAAAATGCTAAACTGAATATTTTTACTGGGATTACTTAATATTTCCGCAGCTGAAATAACAGCACTGACGTGGTGTAAGTAAATTTTAACACTTTACCAACGTTTTAAGACAAAACTTTTTCGTTTTCTTATCTGTGATTTACTTTACAATTACCGAACAGGGAGTTTATTTGGCTGACGACAAAAGAAGCACAACAAGTACACAATAGTGTCATAGATTCGAAATCTTGCCAAGACCTAGGTAAATGTTGTACACTTTCCGAATACTTAGCCACCAATCCAGGGGAACCAATGCCATATAATGTTACGGTTTAAAAAAATGAGGGGGTTCATCTTTGTACATGAGCTTCAACCTGAAATAATAATATCACTGATTACATTAAAGCTGATCAGCTAATTTTTTCGTTTCGTTAACTACTTCTACAAACTCTTTTCCTGTCAACAAGGGTATTTCAGCTAGTTTACAATAAAGCATCAAAATGTATCAATCGCAAGCAATTGGAAATTAAGATGTACTTCATATGTTAATTTTTTTTAACAGAACATATTCTCCAAAACAAAACCTTCGGCTATGAAGCCATGATCCCCAATCATCCATGTAAAAATGCAACTAGAGCGGGAGCTCAGGCTGATTCAGATTTTTGAAGATATTTGCCAGACCAGCAAGTCTTGAGAGTGGTGTCAGAAGTGCTGTGTGAAAGCTCTGGCAAGCCCTGCATCATTAGCCTGAGTGGTATTCTCAATGTGCCTTATTTTATCAAGTCTTTTTTTTCTTTCCTCCTTCAGAAAAATTAGATCAGCAAGTTTTAATATCTCAAAAAAAGAAACTTGATTTTGACTGTACCATACTGTAGTATAATGAAACACACGGAATACTTATAGTGAGTGGATTCCACTGTTGTCAAGTGTACCAAAACAAAACAAGCATATTTCCATAAAGCTGAACTTCCTCCAGGGAAAGTATGTCAGCGATGTCAAACAGACTGCAAACAAAAGTAAGACCCAATGGTGCAAATACCCTGATGAATGCTTAGAAAGAAAACTACTTAACCAACTGGAGCAAAATGTGGAATCAACACAATTATGTAAACGAATAGTTTTATCACAACTAAAGTCCATCTCATTTCGCTCCCAATATGAACGGAAATATTCACTTTTTTAATCACATAATAAGCCCCAACTGACTTCCTTTGTTAGGAAAGAAACAAGAGGTTGAGTGATGTAACAACACTCCCTTGCAGGTAGCACTTAATTATCACGCCAACTGGATAACAGCTTTGCCACAGCAGCAATGACGAGCTGGATTAATGATACATGAAAAGCAATCTTTAGACCCTACTGCCTCTAGCACACAGGGGCATACTCAGCTCCGACACTTAATAAGGATCTCATAATGTTGAGATACCGTATGGGTTCAGCAAAGACCTCGCGGCTGTAAATCCCTCACATTAAACTTCTGCAGCTGCAGAGGGGAACCTGCTGTAACCCTGTTTATGATCTTCTCTGTTTCTATTGATCAATGTAAATGAAAAAAAAGCCTATGTTTGGAAATGTAAGCACTTTATTTTTAACGATCATGAAAGTAAGAAGAGCACAGTGATGAAGAAGGTGACGAAGAGGAAGATGCACCAAGAAAATGAAATGAAAGCAGACTGTCAATGGTGGTTTAAATTACAGCTTTATCCACACAGTCATAAAGAAAAAAAAAAAAGGAAAAAAAGCTGCGAGGACATTTCATAACTGGGAATAAAATGAAGGGGACAGGCTGCAATCTGATCGAAGCCCACACAGACATATAGCCAGACGGTAATTGCAGAGGTCTCTGTGTTGAGTATAATGAATAAAATATGATGCAGCGGTATTACTGTGCCAGGAGCATGTCATCACTCGCTCAATAAGAGTAATAATGGGCCGTGGCTTCTGCTGAAGGTTGCTCATTACTCTGATTGTCTAAAATAGGGAGCTTGTGGATTTACTTGTGTTCTGATTGGTGGGGGTGGCCGAGGCCAACGCGCGGTGGCGGATGCAAAAGCCGTTGGAGCTTTAGTAGGAAAACAGACCGTTAAGCACACAGACTGTTCTGGGAGTCACTCTCGTGTTTGTTGCAGGTTGAAGGCTTCTGTATAAAAGCACTAGTACTCCTGCCATGGATTTACTACTGTTGTTCAAAGGGAGATGAATTGATATGTCTGGTTACTCTTTACACTGCCAACTAACTAATCAACCACATATCATCATCCAAATTAATCTCAAAACCCGTTCAAGTCATCCAGGCCAAAAAAAAAAATCACCACCTGGATTTAACTAAGCAAATAGTTAAGAGCCTTCCATTAGATAATTACTGCAGTAATTAATATGGTTCAGCTGGCAACAAGTTATTTAACCCTAACTGATGCAGTGAGTGGCTCTCATTTGCTTAAACAACCATGTCAGATGGGACATCCTGTAATTGTGGCAAAGATGTTACTCTGTTTCAGAGTAAAAAAAAGGGAAGCGGAAACTACTTAAATTGGGTTAAGAATTGTAAAATGCCACGGGCCTCCGAGTGGCGCAGTGGTAAAGTGCTCGCCCTATCATCCGGGGATCGCTGGTTCGAACCCCGGGTGATGCTGT
>JAOVVA010000051.1:9241223-9278721 GCA_028565275.1 Leiocassis micropogon
TATTTCATTTTTGTCCAAATGTGCTTTTATGAGCTCCGTGTCACTCAGTGTTACTAAAACGTCTCTCCTCCGTGCGCATCTCTGCCTGAACGAGATTTATTTTTTCTTTTCTACTCTTAACCAGTTGGGACACCTCCAGAGCTCTCCTACATTTTGGTGGAGATACGAATCTTGATAAATAGCTCTTACTCCTACTCCTGAAAGTAGGAACAAAATGGCATCATTCTGAGAATTTTGGGCCACTTACGAGCAAATTCACATACACACAATTAGAATTGTCACATACACAACCATACATAGAATGCAGTGAAATGCATGCCTGTCTGTGACCTTACAAAGAAAAAGTGAAGAAAGGAGGCAAAATGCTAAAAGGAAATAATAAAACATAAAATCTATAATTTTGGTACAATAAAATGAAATAAAGTATAAAGTAGAAATATGCAAAGTAGATAAAAATGTAAGAATGTAAGAACTGTATAAATAAACTGTACATAGTATGCGAATGTGCAGACCGTGTATATGGGGTGGTCATGGAGTGTGAAATGAAATGATGAGCAGCAGTGCCCTGCTGAAAAAAAAAACAGCATAGACCAGCATAGCTGTAGACCAGCTTGACCAGCAATTATACCAGCATATGTTGTGTTTTGGTGCTGGTATGCTGGTGACCAGTATAACAGCACCAAAACACAACATATGCGTGTAACATTGCTGGTCAAGCTCGTCTATGCTGTTTTTTTTTTTTTTTTCAGTTTTACGTGATTTCCATTGATTACTTTTTTAAAATATGCATTAATTGCCAGTGCATTTATATAAAAGGTTTGTGTTGTGTTTTTAGGCAATCCAGCAGAGATTTAATAAATGTAAAATTATGTATTTACATGTTTTTGGTAAATGGATTATTTTTTTGTCTCTTGTAAATGCATTTAAAGATAACACTACACGGTCCATGTATTTACATCACACACTATTTTCAGGGCTAGCTATTAAAATAGAAGATAATGAGCTAAAATGTTAACCAATTTTAACTACCAAAGCCTTGTTGGTGGCCCAGTGTATAAATCATGCTGGCCTATGCTGGATTTTTCAGCAGGCATGCTGGTCTTCCAGAAGTTACCAGACCAGTACCAGACCAGCAAGACCAATGATGGTGGTAAGGTTTCATCAGCGTAGATATGCTGGCCTTCCGTCAGTTATGCTGGTTCACCAGCTAAACCGGCATCAGACCAGCACTAACCAGTATTAACCAGCATAGACCAGCATATAAATCATGCTGGTCTATGCTGGATTTTTCAGCAGGGTGATATTGTACATCTTTGAAGTCCGGTAGTACAATAGTAGTAGTAATACAATTGTCCTAACAATGAACAGTTTGTGACCGCCCTCTTTAAAAAAAATAGTTAATATGCAATGGCCACATCAAATACTTTGAAGTAATGATGAAGCCGGGAGAACTGCTCTCAAAGCCATGTAGAAGTTCGGCATTATTATTGTTGATGTGCTTGCCGCTAACATTTTTTCCCCGCTAGCATTTTAAGCATCACTGCTAGCATCACTGCTAGCATTGCCGCTAGTACTGTATAACCACTCGCTTCAACACGAACATTGCAGGGAAAAAAGAGATGTACGTGGATGTACAGTACACAGTGATGTGATAATGTGACTCTCTAGCCCATGGAAAAACAAAGCCAGTCCTTAGGAGGAACTGCACTAGCATCAGAACAGAAATGAACTAATACCTGGTTTACTTTGGTGGAAAAGGGTTATATAAAGCAAAATGGATAAATCCATATTTAAGTAGATAAATCGTTTTCTAATTAACCAGACATCTAGATTTAAGGCTAAAATATACAACATACAACAAACTGACAAGTGTCCCACACTGTTAAACCAGATGTAAGTGTTAAAGATGAGCTTGTGGGTTTTCTACCTTATTGTAGGTAAGATAGAAAGGATTGGTGCATTTGGTTCAGTTAATTAGGGCTCACTCTGGCAGATTGTTCATTTGAGGCCGATCAGAAAAAAAAAAAAAAAAACATTTTGTATTCCTTTACATACCAAGGGATATGACAGATTTAATTAGTGCTAAAAGGGCAAGTGCCAGGAAGCATAGTCCCATAGCACAGCACTGCCAGGAGATAAATGAGGTATTCCATGCGGACACCAAGATTTAGAGCCAGTTGTCTATGCTTTGCATGATTAATTTGAATTTAGTTACAACAATCCCTTATGATTATTAAGGTCTTTGTGTAGCAGCTGAAATAACAATGCCATTTGCTCATACTAAACATGCATTACCGTCACTCCTGCATTGCAGAGGAAGCACGTAAATGATGTATACGTAGGGCCGAGTGATTATTTGTTTGGAGAGGAAATACCTCCTGACATCAGGTGGCTAATTATAAAATCAAGAGTCGTCATTTTTTTTTCTTTCTGGTTAATGTATGGGTCTTCGCCCCGTAATAGTAAACCAGGCGTCGTTCACTCCTATATTAACATGCTGTGCTCCAGAGCCCTTATGGGGAGAAACTCCAAAGAGGCAGTGATGCTCCCTCAGGCCCAGCAGAGACGAGCAAAGCGCATTCCATGCCTGTCTTTCTGTCTTGCTCTTTGCTGTACAACTGCCTGCTGATCAGCTCTGACAGAACTGACCTTTCTGGCTCCTGCTTCTTGCTCTTGCTGCTCTAAAAAGGCCAAGCCATGCAAGACAGACTGCGCCTGCGCTCCCCTTCGGTGCCACCTCACAGCACAGACAGCCGCTCGGGACACAGCTACGAGCACTCAGGTAGAAAGAAGGCCTTGATCCTACTTCCTCGGAGGATATTACGCAACGCTGCGCCTCCATGGAAATCGCGTATAACCAACAGAATGTACCATCGCTGTTTAACTGAGAGCAAAAGTACAAAAGATGGGGAGTGAAATGTCTAGGGGCAAAATGTCTAGGGATGCCCACTTACAAAAGAAAGGGATGAAAATTTTATAGTCACCACTTATGTAGTTGTACAAGCCTTGCTTATTGTCAAAAGAGATTTGTTTGATTTTGACAGTCTTAGAAAAGGTAGAAACGCACTCTGTGAAATATGAAAAAAGGCACAGTTATAAGTAGAGAGAGAGAGAGAAATGAATTAATGTTGCAGTTGGCGAAGGGGAGTATGTCGCACTCTCCCATAGAAAGGAGGTACTTGGGACTGCAGATATAAATTATACGCTTATAGCCTTGCGGTTTTGGGCTCAGGTCGATTTTTCATCTTCAAATAAGAAATTTCTCGAGCAGGGACGCACCTCGGCCAAGCTATCTCAAGTCGTTTGTTGATTTTTACAATTCTACCTCTAAAAGGCTGTCTTTAGGGCAATTACAGAGTCTAATGTGTACCCCATCGGGTTAGTTTTCAGCTGAGCTGCTAATTAAACAAGCATTTGTTTGGCAGCAAATAACTGGAAGCCAAACAATATGAAAAGACTGAACGAGGAAAATAGACTACTTATAGGCATTAATTCTCCACATAATAATAATAATAATAATATGATATTGGTGCCATTTAACAGAATCCAGTCATAGTACCAGACTTTTTCTTTTTATACACCAATTCATGTAAAAGATGAGCTAATTAACTTTCACTGCCATATTTAGAATCAAAAGATAACTAGAAACGACCCTATTTTTATTAGCATCTGATAACTATGGATTTAATCAACGTCTTTAAACATAAAAAAGTTTCACAAAATAATTATGCTCATGCAGATCACATAAAGATATGTCCTTATAAACAATCAATCAGCCATAACATTAAAACATTAAAACATTGTGTAGGTTCCCCTTGTGCCACCAAAACAGATCTGACCCCTCATGGCATGGCTCCACAAGTCCTCTGAAGGTGTGCCGTGGTATCTAGCACCAGGACATGAGCAGCGGATCCTTTAAATGCTTTAAGATGGAATGTGCAGCCTCCATGGATCGCTCCTGCTTGTCCAAAAAAGTCCACGGATGCACGACCGGACTGATATCTGGGGAATTTGGAGGACAGATCAACAGCCTTGAAATCTTTGCCTTCTAAGCCAATCCACAGCAAACAAGAGTGTTCTGCTAACTTTTTATCAAAGACAGCATTATTTTTTTTTTTTCAGCAATTTATGCTACATTGGATTGTCAAAATGAACTCATGAGCCTTGATCCTGTCACCAGTTTACGGGTGTACAACTGATAATCAATTCTAACGTTTTGAAGTTTTAATGTTATGGCTGATCAGTTTTTAAGGAAATTTGTGTCTCAAGAGGTTAGGTTGCAGGGCATCAAATGGGAAAATTTAGCATTTTGTAGAAGATGTGTGTCTGAGCAAGTTCTGGTTCATCCATACGTTTTCCATAACATGAAAGTGGCAAGAGATACAGGGCACAACCACATTCTCTCACAGGGCATCCACACAAACACACACACACTCTCAATCATACACTAATGCAATTTGGAAACACCAATCAGCCTGCAGCGTCACTGAACTGTTCGAGGTGCCATCAATACCTGTAGTTTTTACACATGGTGGAGGAAACCTACCAAGCACAGGGAGAACACCAGAGACCGGAGTCAAGATTTAAATCACCATCCCTGGAGGTGCAGGGCAATGTTCTTTAAATAGTTATCTAATCATTAGCAGTGGCTCTGTTTTCTCCCTGCTCCAGTGATTTTACGGATTTCTACGTACTGATTTGGCAAATAATTGTTTAGTACATTTTCAGCCATGTCTCTTTATGTGCAGTATGAAACCAAACTATATCAAAGGTACAGCTACATTCACGTGACTAGCCTGAAGTGCGATTTGTTTGACCTTAATGTGACATAGGTCTGATTTTTTGGGGCTGTCTGAACACACAAAAAACGGACATCTGACATTTTAATATTTTTTCAGTTACATAGTTACAGACTTTCAGAGTTACATTTGTATGTGATCCTAGATCCAATATGCAGCCATGTGACTTGAATGAAAATGGGTAGATTGTAATTGTATTTTATGCTAATTTCTGCCTTTGCGGTTGCATCGGGCGCTGACATCATCAGTTAGCACTGATTTCATAGCATCGCTAGCAAAAGCTGCTACACCAGCTAAAGTGGGTGTCTGGCTTACTTCCTTCTTTCTGACACTGATCGCTACTGTAACTGCTTGCCATCCTCCAAAGCAACATTTCAAGCGAACAAAGCAACCCAGTGTTTTCATCCAGATGTTTTAACCCAGATGGTACGAGCAAAGACGTAGCGATGTTGCGCATAGGTGCTGTTTCAGACGACAGACTCGTCCACATTAGGGTCGGACAAAAGACGCTTGCAATTGTGAATGTTAACTGTTTATGACATGCGAATGCGATCAGATGGAAAAAATCGGAATTGCGTGATGTGGCATGTAAAGAGAACGTAGCCTGAAGCAATTTGTTTAGATTAGGACTCAGCAAATGGGCTAATCGTATTTCTGTCACGACTTGAGCTGAATTCTGCACTTTGTTGAGGAATCTACACAATGATTTTTAGATTTATCCCTAACACTAATGTGCAGTCAGGACTCAGGAATTATTTAAAAAAAAAAATTTTAAACATTACTGTAGCTCTCCTTATGTAAACTCTGCGAAAAATACTTTTTTTGCTACATTTTCTCAATTAAATATCTGCTTGTGACCTCTGTAAAAAAATTTACTGCATCAACTGATAACTAAATTCTCAGTTTAAAAACTAACTACGATTGATTTGATTTTAAATCAAATTGGGCAGAGTCCGGAAACACACTTCTTACAGCCATTTTACAGGATTCACCTGAGTAGTTTTGTAGAATTTCCTTGTTCGTATCGTCGGTTTGACGGTTCCCGTTCAAACTTGTCAGCTGCGAATTAGCTGCACTCGAGTTGTAAAAGTACAGATAATTACACCATGAATTTGCCTGTCAAACTGATGAATTGTGCAATCACTAATGGATAACCTGATGATTTAAGTTTTAGGTGTAGTCCAGTGCTCCTGTTAAAGCTGTGGAAAGACATATTTCTGAGCCACAATCCTTTTCAAGACTGCTAAAGAGCCGAGAACAGCCCGAAAACATTTTCACAGAAAACTAACCTGGATAAGCAAATGTCATCAATGAAACGTTCATTAAAAGATCTCATTACGAGACTGTTTTTTTGGACCAAAACAGAACAGATGGTTTTCCTTCACACACTCGTAAATGTGAAAATCTGCACATTCTATACACATTAAACCCTCATTATACACAGTAAACAACTAAAATATCCTTTTAATAGCTCATGTATGCAGACTGGCACTGCCTAAATTATAGATGGGAATACTAGCATGTGCGCCACAGCTCAGCTTGGCTTTATGATGCCTCATTTAAAGTTCATTACCACACATTCTCTCCATCATCTAAACAGGGAAAGGTAGCTTGTTGGTTCGGGAAATGTAATAGGGAATGAACAGCATATAAAAATTGAAATGAACATGAAATATTCAGGGAATTATTTTCAGAGCAACGGGTCTCTGATTTTTGCAGTAAGACATTGATCAGCCATAACAATAATATCACTGACAGGTGAAGTGAATAACGCTCTCACTCATTCTTTATACCGTTTATCCTGTACAAGGTTGCAGGAGGCCTGGAGGATCTCCGGGGACTCAGGGCACTAGGGCGGGTGCACGCTGGATGAGGTGCCAGTCCGTCATAGGGCATACAAGCATGCACACATTAAGGGCAATTTGGAAATTAACCTAGTCTGCATGTCTTTGGACTGTCGAGGGGGAAACTGGAGAAAACCTACAGAGCATCAGGGAGAACATGCACACAGACAGAGGCGGGAATTAAACCTTCAACCCTGGTGGAGTGAGGCCACAGTGTTAACCACTACGCCACCGTGCCACCAAGTGAATAACAGTGGCACGTCTCAAGGGGCAGCGATTAAACAGTCCGTTTTTGAAGTTGATGTGTCGGAAGCAGGAAAAATGATCAAGCAATGGGGTCTGAGCAGCTTTGACAAAGGCCAAATTTAGATGGGTAGAAAACTGGGTCAGAGCTACTCCTAAACAGCAGGTCTTGTGTGGTGTTCCTGGTCTGTAGTGGTTAGTTCAAATTGCTGAAAAGTTAGTGCTGGCTATGATAGAAAGGTTTCAGAACACACAGTGCATCACATCTGGCCTAAGAGGAGTTGTAGAGACCATACCTCAGTGAGTCAGAGCAGTTTGATATTGACCAAATCAGTATTAGGCAGGTGTATTTTTTTCATGTTAAGGCTTATTTTTTAAATAAAATTATGCCTAATACAGTACAATATAATCGACAGTAGAAATTTACTGTTGTTACATTCTGGATTACAATTATGATATGAAACAGTACTGTAGTGAAAAAGACTCAGTCCAACAAAACAGAAAATAATGGTTTTAATAAGGTGATTTTTTTTTTTTTTTTTGTATTCAATAATGGATATGCAGTAATGCGTCTTCTGAACCCGGACAGGATATGGTCATATTATGAATGATTCTGTAATTGTGTCATAATTGTGCCCTCTGAAGATTACTTCAAATGCTTTTTAGAAAAATGTCGTATTAAATTTCTTTAATACTCAATAAGCATTTACCTCAGGTGGTCTTGATGATGTATCATTCAGTATTCAGTAACTGATTTACCCTGGTCAGGGGAAGCGTGAACCCAGAGCCTATCCCAAAAACACTGGCTATATTCACGTTGTTCAATTCTGATTTTTTTCATTCAGCTCAGATTTGCATGTCATGACAGTTCACATTCATAATAAGGAATTTGACTCTAATGTGGACATGTCTCTCCTCTGAAACAGTACACCTGCGCACATTTATACGTCTTTGCCTACGTTTTGCCTTCTTCGACTCACACTTCTACTTTTCTACTTACTTTTCACTGGCGCTGCAGCCACATTCGTTTTCCACCACATTTTGTTATTTCCTTTGAAATAACTGCTCTACTTCTGTATGTTCCCTTTCAGTTTTCTCATTGCCCCAAATTTTTTAAATCACCAATGTCACTTTCCCTCCACTGACTATTTTCTCCACTGTTCTGCGTCATTGGAATAAAATCCCTGTGCTGCCGGTGCTGACTGATGACATCAGCATCGTACACATGCGCAGGGGCAAAACATTGCATGATTTCCGATCTGACGGTTCTCATTCAGGTTTTATGACCATGTATGGGATATATATAGCTGATCTAGGACCATATAGGAAAGTGACTCAGATCACACTCACACATCACATGTTATGAAAACAGCAGATTTGTGTGTTCAGACTGCCCTAAAAAAATCATCTCTGTGTCACATTGAAGTGAAAAAAAAAACAGATTTGAGTCACTTTAGGTTGGTAATTTTAGCATACCCACTGTGAGGCAGGAGCATGTGCTAAATGGGAAGCCACACAACAACAAGAAAATTGGCCAAATGAATTACTGACATTTTTAGGAAGTAGGAGGAAACTGGTGAACCCAGAGGAAACATGAACAGCCCATGCACAGAAAAACCGCACGGATAGTAACCCAAGATCTGGATGAAACCGAGGACTCTGGAGCTGCTAGGGGGCAACACTACACACCGTTAATGAAATTTAATAAAGATGTATCAATCCATATTTAGTTGCCTATAGCTACAATAGTATCTGAAGAAAGCATGAAGCAAACAAAAAAAGAAACTGAGGCATTTTGTTATTTATAGCCCTGGGATTCTTTAACTTAACAAATTACCATTCGAGATATACATAGCTTCTTGCAATTTAACAAAAAGAAATGGTGGCCTTGACATTATAAGGATATTCATCATTTTTATAAGCATGAAGAATAGGGACAGCTAAATTACAGTCCAATTGTACATTTTCGTCCCGGGAAGAGTGGAAAACTATATATGATGTCTTGGCTATTCATATCATCCACAGTCACCCCGGCTTTGGATTTAGATATAAATCACTAGAGTTAGTACCTGGCATTGACAGATAAAGAGTTTGTAGAAATAGTTAAAAAGTTAAAGCTGAAAATAATCTGATGAGTGTTATTATGTAATCAGTAATGTTATGATTTCAGGTTGAAGCCCACGTACAGTACATGTCCGTCTTTCTGTATGGCAGAACTCTCTATCTGAAGAACTTAATAACTTATTAACACGAAGAAATTACATTTTGTAAGGTTGAGTATCTTACACTTTGTTCAGAAAAAGATTGTTTTGTCTTAAAACAACTCCAGTGTGTTAAAATTCAGCGCTGTTATTTCTAATACCACAATAAATATTCAGTCTAGCTTTTCAAATGTATATCTATTGGTGCAGGTGTTTGTTTACATTAAGCAAGTAGCTTATTAGTAGCATATTTTAAAGCACAGCAATTCATTAAATACGCATAATGAACATAACTGTTCATAACACCGCCTTTACTCAACTTCAGGCAGATATCTAAGTACAGCAGAAGTTACATTAAACTCTGTCCAGACAGTTTTGTGTGATGACAGACATACAGAATTTTTTTTCAGACAGGTTTCTGGTCCTCCGATGTATGAAACTTAAAGATCTGTAAAGGTTAAAGAGCGAGTTCTGACCAATGTACAGACAAAACCAAAATGATTTTATTTACATAGATATCTACTGTATATAGAGTTATATAGAGTTTCTTAACCTTCTTAAAGACCAAAAATCTTGAAGCATTATCCTTTTAATTTTAATTCATTTAATTTATATAGACATCTTGAATTTTTCTAACTTTCTCAGGCCAAAAGTCCCGAAGCATATGAGAGAGGACCGGGCTTTCCTTTTAAACCGGGCTTTCCACCAATTTGGCGAGCCAGGAAATCAGGGAACTACAGTATGTACAGTACAGTTACTATTTATACTGTCTAAATACGTTTGCGTGCTGATTGATTGGTTCATTTTGTCAAGAACAAATTGGCATCATTCTCCCACACACACACACACGCGCGCGCACACACACACACACACACACACACCCGAGTCGGCTTACTTTTTCCGCTTCGGAGCGCGCTTCTTGTCCATAACGGCTGGAACGCAGTTGGTGAGCTCGGTCCAGTCGGCGTGCAGGCCGCAGCTCCAGCCCGTGGAGAAGCGCGAAAAGAGCCACGACTCGTCACGGCCCGGACGCCGGCACGCGCACTTCTTCTGTCCGCTCTGGCAGTCGCACGGCCGCTCCAGGCGCATGTTACGCACCAGGTGCCGCCCGAACGTGGTGCCGCCGGTCTTCTGGATGTGCAGGAACACGAGCACGTCGTCGCCCTTCATGTCGAAGTCGACGCGGCGCGCGAGATCGCGCTCGCTGAAGTTGAACTTGGACGCCGCGTCCTGCGCCTCCACGTGCGGCGGCGGCGGCGCCTCGTCCGTTCCAGCCGCGTGTCGCGCTCTCGGATGGCCGCCGTTACGCAAATGGCACGAGCGGCTGCCTGCTGGACAGATGTACTGGTAGCCGATCATCACGAAAAGCACAGCCAGGACCGGGATCAGCACCAGTTTATTGGGTTTATCGTTCATGATAACGACAGGGGACTGTTCCCGCGACGAGGATGAATCATTATCCATTTCACCAGAGCTTCTTCCCTGAAGACATCATGCCTTTATACAGGAAGGGAGGGATGAATAAAAAAAGACCCATGCTACATGTTGATACAGTCAGGCGTCAAGTGTCCGTCTTCTGCATCCATCCGACAAAGTTTGAAAACGAGCAAAAGCGAACTGAGCCGAAAATAAACGCGTGATCCCTCCGAACCGCTTACATAAACGCGTGTGCGCGCAACAAAGTGTCAGAGGGATCGATCGGATTCGCTCCCTGTGGTGGAAACGCTGCAATGTTTCTCACATCACATCATCCCGCTCATCGCCGCTCGTTCATCCTGAGAGCATCCTGCATGTCCTGAGCTCAGCGTCTCCTCCAGCCCAGGAGTCCAGCGCTGCCTCGCCAAGTCTCCAGGGTTGCCAGATTGGGATGGGTTAATCATACTGGGGAGGAGAAAACACATAGCTGAATTGTGAACTTACTTCATGAATCCTTTCATTTTCTCGATATTTTCAACGTAACGTGAAATATACCGTGACATGAAAAAAAAAAAAAAATTCTACATTTTGGGTTAAAACATTCCAGCTACTAACCTAAAGGTTTACATTACACCTTTGCAATGTAGATTTTGTTTTTAAATGACCCAGCTGTTGAGTTAGTTTCTGTAGTATTATTAAAAGATTTTTTTTTTTTACACTTGATCCATTCATCCAACTAGGAACCAGTGGTGACCGTTGTATTTATTCCCATTTTAACAACCGTGGTAGGACCACGTAGGGGACACACACTCTTTATACCACACCAAGCCCCAGGTGGGAATCAAACCCGGATCATGGAGGTGCAAGGCGACAGTGCTAGCCACTAAGCCACCATACCGCCCCCTGCATTATATGGACAAAAGTATTTGGCCAGAACTGTTAATTATTGAATTTAGGTATTTTAACCCTTAATCAGGCCCCTTATTCCCAGTGAAGGGAAATCATAATGCTTCAGCATACCAAAACATATAGAACAGTGCTATGCTTCTGTCTTTGTGGGAACAGTTTGGGGACGACCCCTTCCTATTCCAACATTACTGAGCAAGGCAAGGACTTTAAAGACATGGTTTGATGAGTTCAGTGTGGAAGAACTCGAGCGGCCCGCACAGAGAGCCCTGTACTTCTAGCACCCTTCTAGCACCTTTGGGATGAACTGGAACAGAGATCGCGAGCCAAACCTGCTCTACAGAATGAATGGATATGAATTCCCACAGAAACACTCCAAAATCTTGTGGACGGTCTTTCAAGATAAGTGGAAGCTGTTATTCCTGCAAAAGGGACCGACTCCATATTGAAGTATATGAATTTGGAAACATTGCATTGCATGGCATTGCAGGTTTGGCAAAATACCTATTTGTCCATATAGTGTATTACTGAATGTTCTGTCATGAATAATGTCATAATTGTGATTAATGGCAGCTATCAGAAAAGATATTTTGTACAGAAAAATACACTCATTAAAGTGTACTTCTTGCATAATTGCGTAATGTGTGTAACTTTATTTCTGTATAAATAGATTTAATTTCTGTGCATGACAGTAACAAATCTAAAGAGCTTTAATAATATATAAATGGTTTATTGAATGCAGGGTTGCAGGGGGCCTACAGCCTACCCTAGGCAGGATGCCAATACAGTGTATGGAACACACATGATATATTTACACACCCAGTCATACATACACCATGGACTATTTGGAAACATTAATCTTCCTGCAATGCAGGTTGGTGACTCTGCGGTGGGTTTCTCACTTACCATGTAGAAGGCCTGGGTTCGAATCCCAGACGAGGCTCAAACTCCAGCCACTGGGTGCAGTGCTTGTCCTTAGCCCGGATAAGATAAGAGGGCTGCGTCAATAAGGGCATTGGGTGTAAAACCTTTGGCAAGTTTTGCAGATCAGATGGTCAGCTGTGGCGACCCCTCAGTGGGAGCAGTCGAAAGACCAATGAACTGTGAGAACATTGAAAATCCACAGAGAGAACATGCATGCTTTAAACCTATACCTCTGGGACAACAGTGCTATCCACTAAGGTATTTGACCTATTGAGTATATTTTAATGCATATAAAAAAAATAGGCCTAAATAAATTGTAATCATTCACTTAAGCAGGATATATCACTAACATTATTGATATACAAAATAGTTGCTGGATATATATATATATATATATATATATATATATATATATATATATTTTTTTTTTTTTTTAATATATATTTTTTTTTAAATCTGCTACAAGCAGGACGATTCCATTTTAAAAACAATCACGAGGCTGGATTATAACTTATTTAACAAACGTTGGTTTCTTACCAATTTGACATAAAAAAATTAACCACATAACTCAACTAAACAATATGCAACATGTCTACTCAGGCATGTAGAATGAAGTAGCAATGCAACCTGATTTTATTCTTCATGACAATAGCCAGGTTTTCACCGTATGAGCCAATTAGGCTGATTAAAGTGTTCTGTTAGAAGGTTATACTACAGTACATTATAATCTCACAGTGTGAGCTCTGTTATGATGCTTGTCTAAAACTGCGATAATGTTATCTCCATGTCAGATTGTACAATGAAGATTCTAGACTTACAATTGATTTAATGAGCGCCTAAATAATATCATTATGTTTTGTCACACTCGATGTGCCAGAAAGCATAAAACACTTTCATGTTGTCATAACCGTGTATTTGAACACAGCTTTTGTGTCCTATTTAGCTCGATACATCGTAGGATGCTGTGTTCCATAGTGATGGGAAGTTTGAATCATTTTAATGATCAAAATGAACTAATCTTTTTTTGAGTCATTTAGTTCAATTCGTTCTTTTGTTCAGAAATAAACTAAATGTTACATTTTCAATAAACAGACCCCGAACACTTGGCTTTAGTTCCAGTAATGAAAATATTACAATACAGCTAAGGACATACTATGATAAACAGAACAAGCAGGTCACCTCCCATATCTTTTGATCTGAGTCGGTCGTTTTTTTTTTTATCTATTGCACTGCATAACGTCTATGGGAGTCACGTGACAAAAGAACAAATGACTAGGACTAGAAGACTCATTGAGAAGAATCGCTCATGTCTGTTTCCTGTACATAACATACGGAGGTTTTGTGATGCTTTGAGTAGAAAATGAACGAATTACTCTCCGAGACTACTCGTTCTTCTGAGTCACGTTAAAAACTCATTCAAAAAGAACGAATCATTCATGAACAACTCAGTAAAACTCAGCAGCTCATTTAATTTCATAAAACTGCACAAATTGTTCATGAGACTATATTTAAAGCAAAAGCTTGTTACACCAATTATTGACTTTGTTTTATTACTGCTTTTTATAGTACTTTTTTGAATGTAGAAACGTTTTTCAAAGACATCCTTGCTCTACAACAGTTATTCGCATGTGCCTAGACTTTTGCACAGTACTGCATGTGGCTGTCCCATGAGTTTCACATCATCCTGAGCCAAATTTGAGATTTAAATCAAAGCCTTTGTCATCGGCTGTCTTTGGTCTCAGTGGTGCTAAACAGGCCGCCGGGGAGCATGTCACGTTATGTGTCATCAGCTCCACTGATCTCCACTCACAACAAAAGGCTTAACTTTATGATGTGATTTTTTTTTTCTTTCTTTCCTGCAACAGAAAAATCAGGCTGAAAGTTTTACCCTGCATCCCTGGCTCGGATTTCACCCAGGGATTTTTTTCCTTATGGGGTCTAAGATTTCTTGTCTTGGCCTGGCTGTATTAATAAATCATCATCTCATATACCACTTTATTCTGTATATAGTATCCCAGGAGACTTAAGGCACGAGGCGGGGTACACCCTGGATGGAGTGCCAATCCATCACAGGGTTCAATCCACTCGCATTATATGGGAACGCCAATTAGCCTAATCGGCATGTTTTTGGACTGTGGGAGGAAACCGGAGTACCCGGAGGAAACCCAACAAACACGGTGAGAGCCTGCACACAGATCACGAGGCAGGGATCGAATTTGGAACCTGGAGGCGCAAGGAGACAGTGCTAACCACTAAGCTATAGTGCCGACCTGTATTAATAAATGCAAAAGATTATTATGTGACTACTTCATACATCAGATGCATTTAAAACCAAAATTATAAGATGAATGGAACGCCAAAGTGGTAATTGGTTTAGAAGTCCAGGAGATCCATTTGTGTCTGTTTTATTTGGGAAACCTGCTTTAAATGAACTTTTTCAGATATTTTATTTATTGTATTTGGTGGCTTGTTGGTGCACTGGGTAAAGCCACCTGACGTATCAAATGTCCAAATTTTAACTCTGAGCTTGGGTTCCTGTCAAGTTTTACACAGGCTCCCTCTGAGTTTTCGTCACTTTCTCCTCCTAAAACACAGAGCGGCTGTTCTAAATTACCCCTAGGTGTGAATAAATGTGCCCTACGATCTCTATTCAGTGTAAACCTCAGATCCAAAACAGCCCAGACTAGGGAATACTTTGCCATCAGACATATTTATGAGAGAATTTTTCATCGTTTACTTGGGATGATTTTTGCCATTTTAGTCCTGCATGTCCAGTACCTGAGCTTTGTATGGGGATCAAGAGACACAGGACAATAAGCATCATCAAAGTATTGTATATTTCCAGAGCTTTTTTGCGACTTGCTGACTTCCATCACATACTCTATCTACTGAAATACAAACTGCACATTTTTCAAAGGACTTTTTCAATGGATTAAAAAAAAATTTGTGAAAACACTGATCTGGCCATATCCTGTAGCACAAGGGAGGCGTGGAGCGCATACAGTATCTGCCAGCTGCTGTCTACTTTGTGCCTAATGGTGAGCAACAGCATTATCTAGTTGTTGTGCCAAGTGGATTTTATTGCTATTTAAATTTGGCAATCCCTCACTCAAACTGCAGCTAATATGTTGTGCCAATGTGATAATGGAGCGTAATTGATGAGTGGAGTGAAAGGAGTAGGAAAATTTTATTACCATGACGAAGGGGCACAACTCCATCCTGCAGGAATGTCTAATTGCTGCTTAGTGATTTTTCCTATACAAAGACAGACCAGTTCATTACTAGGATCAGAATGTGTCTTCGAGCAGGGAAATTGCCAAACAGTTGTGGATTCTGATCCTTAATCACGGAGCAACAAGGTTAAGCTTTGGCTTTTCAATGTCCGATTGTGTTAGAATTTCTAAGACAACCAAAGTTAAAGGTTTTCGACAGGATTTTGTCAGAAGTAGACGGGGATAATTCTTGGTTGGTTCCAGACCAAGTATATTTCTTAATATTGTGTTGTCTGAACTTGTCTGTGTCCTTGCAAAACTTTTCAGAAATAAAGAGGACATAGATTTATTATTATTATTATTATTATTATTATTATCATTATTATTATTGTCATCATGTTGCCAAGTAAAAAAAAAAAACAACAAAGGCTGAGCCATAGTGTACGAGGTTTGCAAGAGTACAAAAAAATATGACCTTTTAAAAAAATTCAGGTAAGCGTGTGCATGCAAGTTATGAGCATCTACGGCTTTATGTGGGAGCTCATTCTTCACTTTCCCGAGAGCACTGCCACCCTTATGATGGTCAGTGCTCCATGAAATAAAAATCTCACAGTTCCAGCTCCTGAAAAGCCGTAACTCCAAGGAAATTAGTCAATTTGTTCCGAAATGTCCTAAAAGAAACAGAAAGGTAATATTGTAAATAATGCAGGGAGCATCATTATTTTTTGAGGCCAAGATTTTTTTCATTATGCAAACAAGAAGGAAGCAGAAAGCAGGTAGACATTCACTTCTAAACATCAACACCTCTCTGTGGCTTTATCCCCAAGGAAATCCTGTGAAAAATCTTAGCGCAAGGTATACTATATGGAAATATGCAACCTAGATTTTTGGGATTTTCAAAATAGCTTTCACACAGACAGCCACCAGTATTTGCACTTTTTGGTTTCACTACATGAACTAGTAAACATACTATATACAGTATATATACAGATATATATATACAGATAAGGTTAATTGGTGTTCCCAAATTGCCCACAGTGTGTGAATGAGTGTGTGCATGTTTGTGCCCTGCGATAGATTGGCACCCCGCCTCGCACCCTAAGTCTCCTAGGACAGCCTCCAGGCCCCCCGCGACCTGTATACAGGATTGAGCGGTATTGATAATGAGAGAGATAGAAACACCTCTTAAGAGATATTTTTATTTTCAAGATGCTTTTGTTTTTTTTAGTTATCCTTCATTCTATCATAACTGTAAATAATGGCAATTCTCAAAAAAGATGTTTTGTATAGAAAAAGATAGGGTGCCATTACTTTGCAGGGTTCACACATCGATACATTTGTGTGTGAATGCTTGTGTGAATGTTGACCAGAGGTCCTACCACGGTCATTAAATAGGAATACTGTAAATATAATCACCATTGGCTTCCATGGTCTCTAGATGGATGGATATACCATTTTATTTGCATGTTCTCCCCATGCTTTGTGGGTTGCCTCCAGGTACTCCGGTTTCCTCCCACAGTCCAAAGACATGCAGATTAAGCTAATTAGTGTGCCCACAGTTTGTGTATGTATCATGTGATAGATCGGCACCCTGTCCAGGATGTATCTTTGTTTATTAATATACATAATAATCAAAAGTGATAATATTAGTTTGATATTTAACCTCTTTTTATAATAATTTCCAATAATCAAAAAACATTCCAAATAATCATTTCCATGGTAACGATAGACAGCAAGGTGGTAGAGTGGTAAGCACTATTGCCTTGCACCTACAGGGTCCGGGTTCGATTCCCGACCAGGTTCGATTCCCGTCTCTGTGTGCACGGTGGGCTTCCTCCAGGTACTCCGGTTTCCTCCCACAGTCCAAAGATCTGCAGATTAGGCTAATTGGTGTTCCTAAATTGCCCATAGTGTTTGAATGAGTGTGTGTATGTGTGTGTGCCCTGAGATGGATTGGCACCCTGTCCAGGGTGTGCCCCAAATCGTGCCTGTGTCTCCTGTGATAGGCTCCAGGCCCCCCACAACCCTGAATACAGGATAAAGCAGTATAGACGATAGGTGAGTGAGAGCGATCATTCTTACTGACTTATAGAAATAAATTATTATCAAATTTACAATACATTTTTTATATTTGGAAAACTCCTGTGGTATAAAAGCAATATATGAGGCCTGTGTGAAAATCTCCTTTGAGACCCCTGACACAGCGCTGAGAGACACTCAGGGAGGCTATTATTTTAATGTGAAGAAGAATTAATACTCATCAGGCACCCGGCTTTTAGTACATCATTCTGAGTGCCACTGAGAAAAAAAACAACAACAAAACCCATCCAAATGTTTATTGGACAGTGCACCTTGATGGCATCTCCATATGATGATTGGGAGATGCCCCAAATGGCCAGAGCCATGTAACCAACTGCCAATTACTGAAATGGTCATGAACATGACTGACATCTCAAACATGTTGCTGACAGTTAGATTTGGATCGGTGATACAGCAGTGGTTAGTTGACTAGCGTAATCCAGTGGTATAGACTCAAAGTGCACTTAGTATACTTAATATACTAGTATACTTCAATCTTCATGGCATGGCAGATTTTCCATGCTTGAATCTTGCATCCTATCACATCCCAAAGGTGTTCTAATGAATTCAAATCAGATGACTGTGAAGGCCATTAAAGAACCGTGAAATCATTGTCATGTTCATGAGACCAGTTTGAGACATCTTTGGCTTAGTGGCATGGTGCATTATCATGCAGGAAGTATTCATTAGAAGCTGTGTAAATTCCAATTTGGGCCATAGATTCATGCTGTTGGTGCCAAATTCTGATCATCTGTGTGCATCAGCAGAAATTGAGATTCACCAGACCAGTTTACATTTGTCCAGTCTTCAAGTGTCCAGTTTTGGCGATCCTGTTCCCACAGCAGGCTCAGCTTGCTATTCTTGGCTCACAGAACTGGATGTAGCCTTCATTGGTTGTAAATAATCCACCTCAAGGTTTGATGTGTTGTGCATTCTTAGATCCTTTCCTGCTCATCAACATTGTACGGAGAGATTACTTGTGATACTGTAGACTTTCTGTCGGCTCGAACCTGTCTGGTCATTCTACATTGACCTCTCTCATCAATGATTCGATTTCCTCCACTCACTGGATTTTTATATCTTTACACAACATTCTCGTGTAAGGCTCATACAGATATCTGCAGCTCAGTGACTAGACTGCTGATTGGAAGGTTTCAGGTTCCAACCTCACTACCATCAAGTTGCCCAATTGGGGCCTTAAGCAAGGCCTTGAATCCTCAACTGCTCCGACATATAATGAGATAAAAATGTAAGTCGCACTGGACAAGGCCATCTGCCAAATGCTGTAAATGTATTTCTGACCCAGACTTGGAGACAATTTTCATATAAGAAGAGGATATCCAATAGGCAATGGTGGTTCAAAAGGTTAAGGCTATGTGTTGCTAAATGGAGTTTGGATTGGAAGCCCTGCCACTCAGAGGTTGCCACTGTTGGGTCCTTGGTCAAGACAATTGATTCTACATACCATGCAACCCAGCCACTGCATGCTGTGACATTTAGGTTTGTGCCAGGTCAAATTATCCCATGCCATGATCACTATCACCAATCTAAGAAAACATGAGGACATCTAATAAACATTGAGTATCAAAACCAATCATTCATTTATCTTATATACAGTCTGGAGCCTGTCCCAAAGAGACTTTGGGCACAAGGCAGGTTACACTATGGACAGGTTGCCAATACGTACATCGCAGGCCACATACACACTATGGCCAATTTGGGAACAACACTTATGGAGGTGTGTGGAGGAAACAGGTGTATCTGGAAGAAGAGAGGGAGGGAATCGAACCTTTGCCCCCCGGAGGTTTGAGGCCACAATGCTAACCAATATGCCACCATGCCACCTACAGTATATCAAACCAATTAAATATTTTTGTATTCTCTTTGTGGTTAAAATTCAATAAATAACATGTTGTGTTTTGTCGAATGTATTGATTATAAATGACAATTTCACTTCATTCAGGTTTAAATATTACTTTGTGTTTCTGTATATCAGATGTGAAGAGTGACCGGACTGTTTTGCCACTGTTTTTGAAGCTTGATTATTATTGCAGTATTTTCTGAGCATGTTTGTGTGTGTGTGTATGTGTGTGTGTGTACTTGCATTCCCTTTTGCCATGTGACACTTTCTGTTTTTCCTACAGCTATCTCACACTTGTTCCAGCTTGTGGATTAGTCCTGCAGTTCTTCCGTCACTGACAGTTTCTTTAACAACTCTGTGATTGAATTAAATTCTGCACCAATTGTAAGTCGTTTTGCGGAAGAAAAAAAAAAAACATCTGGCAAATTAATCATCGTGTTGAAATATTTGCATGCGTTACAAACAAAATGAGCATCTGTTTATTTTTTAATATATGGTGTACATCTGCTCTGTTAACTACTATTACCTTGATGCACTAATCAAAAGAATACTGAGAACAATTTCTTTTACTGCATATTTATTGAGCTATATAGATGCATCACCTATTCTAGGTCCGCAAGTGGTTAAGATCTTCCAGAAAAAAAATGTACCCTTGAGGGCACCACCTCAGTGACATCCATTTAGTACCTTTTTTTCCCTCACTGTGTTGAAATTCCTATGCAGTTGACGATTTTGGTATTCTGTGCGTGATTCCAAGACTTTCAGCCAAGCTACATTTTGCCAAGCAGTAAGAAAAATAGTCCTGGCAGTACTCACTATTCATGCCTTCATTCTTAGATTTCCCTCTGGTCATGCATCAGCGAATACCATTAAGCAGGTTTTCTATGAAATCTTACGCTGTTCTTAGCAGAAATGCTCTCGAAAACCTCTGACATGTTCCCTGTATTTACAAAGAACTGAATTTTAGACGGTGAATTAAAATCACCCTAAATTCTATTAACTGCTTTTGTAAACAAAACATCATCCAGCATCAAAGTACTACTCTAATTTATTGAAAATAGGTTAGAGCAGTACAGTGATGCTTCAGGATGTTTTGGTAATTACTGGAAATTGGTTTTACATGAAGCAGCACGTTGATTAGTGGTTATCACAGTTGCCTTGCACCTCCAGGGTTGAGTGATCGAATCTTGCCCCTGGTCCTGTGTGCATGTCCTCCCTGTGCTTGGTGGAATGGGTTGATTTTCCAAACTGCCCACAGTATGTGATTGGGTATTGGGTGTGTGTGTTTGCGTCCTGTGATGAGTGAGTTGAATCTGTGGACCCTGGGATTGGCCCCCCATGACCCTGCACAGGATGAGCAGTATAGATAATGGATGGATAGGTTTATATGAAAACCACAAGATTTGCCACACCCAGGCCTGATTACTGCCAGACCTGTTGAATCAAGAAATGACTTTACTAGAACCTGGCTGACAAAGTGAAGCATGCTAAAAGATCTAATAAAGCAACCTGATCAAAAGAAATTCAAGAACAGATAAGAAACAGTGTAATTGACTTGTATCAGTCCGAAAGGGATTACCAGGCCATTTCTAAGGCTTTGGGACTCCAGTGAACAACAGTGAGAGTCATTATCCATATATGGAGAAAAATTGGAACGGTGGTGAACCTTCCCAAGAGTGGCCGGCCTACCAAAATGACTCTAAAAAAAAAGCACACCTACGACTCATCCAGGACCTCATAAAAGAACCCAGAAGAACAACCCTCACTTGCCTCAGTTAAGGTCAGCGTTCATGATTCAACAATGAGAAAGACTTTGTTGGTTTTGTTGGGCTGAGTTTGTTTACTATTAAAATTTTGATGATCTCAACTATTTAACCATTTAAGCATGACCTCGTTCGTGTGGAATTAAACTGCACACTCATGAACATGTTTTAAAAAATGTACAATACCATCTGTTGAATTTTGGAATAAACAAAAGTTTGAAGGTGTGAGATTGCGTTTATTAAGTGGATTTTAATTTCATACTCATAGGCGCATATTAAAAAATGTACAGCATCGTCTGTTGAATTTTGAGATGAACTAATGATTTTTTCAAGGTTGATTTTTTTTGATGATATAAAGGCATTTTACATTTAAATTACAAAGTAGCATATCTTCTCTTCCTGTGGACCGATTGTAATAGAACAAAGCCTATATGTTACCTCAAGGTTGGCCAAAAAACGATGTGAAAAACCCATTAAAATTCATTCAGTTGTTTTTATGTGATGTATGCACAAACAGACAGACAGACAGATTAATTCAACACTGAGGAGATTTCCTGTGTATAGGATCCAGTACCCAAAGTGAAAATTTTGAATTAATTTTTAAAAAGAGATTTGCCTCCATATGATTTTTAATATCAGAAAAGAAACCTCAGGCAGTTGTTTGTGCATGCAGTATCCATTTATCAGTTAGGATTTTTAGCCTTCTTTAGGCTGTTATCCTGACTCCATAATGAAACTGGGGCTACAACCTGAGGAAATTCAGGACTCATGTTTGGAATGATGCTGATACTTGGACAGGAAAAACTGGAGTGAATGGACACTTGGATCTGTACCTGGGCAGGGAAATGTTTATTAGACTTCTGTGCAAAATGTGGATTGTCAATGACATATTTTTGTTCCGACACAGGACTCATTTGGGCATTTAGTATCAGGGTATGGTATAGTTATTGTGTAATTGGACCAGAGACATAACATGTTTTAGACAAAAGCAGAGCTCTTTATTCATGCTCATGAGGGGATTCAGTTATGTGTACCCAGTCTACTGTTAGAGAAGGGTTTGAGACATGATGTGGGAGGTACTGCTGGGGCTTTGTGTGAGTTGTTCCGTGTTAGTGGAGTAAAAGTTGTGTCCACATTCTTGGCAAACTTTTGTTTTCTCTCCAGCCTTGCTTGTGGCTTTCATGGACAGAACACACACCTCTGACAGACACTCAAGCCGTTTTACTGCACATGTGAGTAGGGAGTGGCTGACAATCTGCAACTCCATGTCTGAGACCATGGTTCAGTTGTGGAACATGCACCAGGAGGTACACTATACTTTGAGATCTTATTCAAGATCAATTGAAAGAGTAAGAATGAGTCAAAGGTATTGATCTGCAACTTTTTCTATTAATTTTTTTAATAGTAAAAGCTCAGCTCTCTGGACAGAGACCCTTGGGCAACCCAGGATACCCCTAGCAATTTTATACAAAAGTAGGTTTTTGTCTACTAATTCATTCTAAAGGTGCATACATTTACTACTATATAACCACATTGGTTAAAGATACAAATGTCTCATCGTAGGTATCATACAGTATAGGCTAACCAATTCAAAATAGTTAGTACAGTGGATATAGTGATATCTTCAGCAGACATGTAGTTTTCAGGAATAGAACTTTTGACTTAAAATTTGAAAGCTTGTCAGATGAAGATGAAAAGGAAGAATTGACTTTAGTTTCACTAGAAAGCCTTTTAACAAGAATGTACATGTTTGTTAAAATTTTAAGATAAGTTAAGTCTTTATTTGTAATATGGTACAATTTAAAGTTGTAAGTTGCATAAAGTATATATATGTGCGTGCACCCCTATAATTTCAGCAAACATTTCAATATATCTTCTCAAAGGACAATACTATAGAAGTGAAACTTGGATATATTTAGGAGTAGTCAATGTACAGCTTGTAACTCAACAGTCAACATACAGCCATTATTGTCAAAATACCTGGCAACAAAAATGAGTACACCCTAAGCTGTACATCTTTAACCATGCAAAGTCACATGTCCTAATTATCATGTTCATGTGTTTGTCAGTGGCCAAGTATGTTTCCAGACCTGAACCCTATTGAGCACTCGTGGGACGTCTTCAAGCGGAAGCTGGTAAATTCCATGGCCAGGAGGATTAAAGGCCGTGCTAGAAAACAATGATGGTCACACAAAATATTGACACTTTGGACACGGTTTTGACATGTTCACTTAGGGTGTACTCATTTTCATTGCCAGTTATGTAGACAATAAAGTCTGCAAGTTAAATTATTGCATTTGATCAGTAACCCAGAGCCTTAACCTGCTGAGCTTTGCATTGTATATTGCAAATGGTGGCTGAATCGGTTAAGGCTGTGCGTTACTGGTCGGGCCCAGCATTGGCAAGTTGCCACTGTTGAGTCCTTGAGCAAGGCCCTTAACCCTTATCTGGAATATGCGAAAAAATTGTTTCACGGTGCTGTAAGGTACATGTGACAAGTAATCTGGAGATCGCGAATTCGATTCCCGAGTGATGCTGTAACCTCTCGCAACCGGAGGTTTTGAGAGACTTGATTGGCCGAGCTCTCTCAGAGGGAAGGGATGAGAGTTAATTAGTGCTCCCCCATTGATCACGCCTCTACATTAATCAGGGGCGTCTGTGAGCTCACGCAAGCCGAAGGAGCGGATAACGCTGTCCTCCGAGTTTTGTTTTGTAACTTAATTTCAAGCCTTTTTTATTTTATTGCAATTCTATCATGCAATATTTTCATTTTAGTGAAATCTTTCTATTTTAGAAAACGGACAGTCATATAAGCATTTCGCTGTATGCTGTACCATCTTCTTTATGGTTGTATATTTGACAAATAAAATTTGGATTTAAATGAAATTTCCCCAAGGCCAGTTAGCCTGAAAAAAAGTAAACATCAAAAATAAAAAGAACATGTTGACATATTGTTGCTCAATATACATTTCTTATAGAGCTGTACAAAAAGCATCTCTAGCCCTAGACTCAGCTCCTCCTTAGGATTAGATTCTAGTCCTCCGAGCTCGTGCTATGGGATCCCTAAATGTTTTACAAGCCAACTGTGAGATGCTTAAGCGATATAGCATAAGCAGGAGTGCAGTTATACTAAATCTTAGCACAGCTGTGATTACCTACGTCACTCTCCGTGAATCACTAGGTCACTAAGGATATAAAAGCCTTTTGTAAGCAGGAAAAGTGAGAATAAAATGATTGACCAAATAAAGCAATGGATGAATAAGGACCTGTGTTTTCATTGTTTTATAAGGATGTCTATATAAAAGGGAAATTCATATTCAGTTATACAGTATGTGTTTTATGTTTATGTATGATTTTTACGGTAATATGATATTGATAGATTTCTGTAATGATTAATGCAAAACTTATTACAGGTAAACAGTGCATTTACAATAATATGATAATTGCTACTAAAAAATGAAATTGTAGCTTGTAATACTATATGATCTAACAATGTGTAAATATAGTGCTGAAATAACATTCCTTTATTTTATGTTATTATTTTTTTAAACAGCAGGTTTTTGTCCTTGAGACAGAAACTGAAAGCCAATCCACAATGTGCCAGACATTTAAATGTTTTTTGTTAAACTTACAAGCATTTTCCAAGACTTCTCATCTTGTATGTACAGGTTGGAGTCCTTTAGGGGAAAGGGCTTATGGCTGTATGACCTTTTTGATTAGACTATACCCTGACCGGAGTCCAGATTAGATTTTACCAGGATCTGAGCATGCATTGAGTTGACATTTGGAATCCTAAAGTCGGGATTCTTTGATTCTTTTGAGGGTGTTGGCCTCAATGAGCATGCATGATCGCTGCTATGTGTGCCCTACTGCATAATGCACTGAGGAAGGAGTGAATTTATCTCCTTCCAGCCAGACACTGTGAGCCTCTAACTCAGAATGATCAGTTAAACAGAAGGTTTTCGACACCTCACAACTCAATTATTGAATTTCTGCTCAGGTATCTCACTTATATTCAATTACCCTGGCCAAGGATTTTTTTTTTTATCTTTTTTTTTTAAGATAAAATAAATTCTTTTTTTTTTTTTTCAAAATAAAGGAAAATCTTTTATGCTTTTTGTTATTCATTAGCAATACAAAACTGTTAAATAAGAAAGCAAAAAAAGTGTAAACACAAGTCTCGATGACTTGTACAATATTAATACATAAGAATACACTTTCTGCATTTTACACCTGCAGTCAAGTAAATCCCTAATGCAAGTAAAAATTTTATTACTAAATTTAAATAAATCCACTGGTTAAAACTTAAAATACAGCAAATAATTCTGACTAGGATGATAACTCTTATAAATCTTTTTTTTAAAAAGCCTGGGGAAAAAAATAAATAAAAATGACAATTAATATAACTCAGAGATTAGGAGACAAGGCTCTCATTGTGGGTTGTCAGAGCAATTCAACCGATCTTAGCATTTAATTTTGTACACCAAAAGTCCATCCTCAAGCAAACCATCCTTTTTAATCAGGTGATTGGGACTGACACTAGAAGTGCCCTGGAACTGCAGTGACTGGACATGGGGTACCAGCTTGGATAAAAACTCGAGCCTTTCACATGGCATGTGATAAGTTTACCATTTAAGCACTGATGCCCTAAATCACTGACACTATCTGACGCTTTAAATTCACAGTATTACTTGTTTTCACCAAAAAAAAAATAAAAAAAATTTCCATTACTGTAAATATGTAAAAATAAAAGGGTGTGGAAGTGGATGTGATGCGATGTGATGATCATTGTGAAGCTTAGTGTGAACGTTTTAAAAACAGTGCTTATTCCTTAGAAAGCTGTTCCGAATACAGTATGTTCTGTGATGTGAGGAACCATATGGAGATTGTACTTTTTGTTAGTTTTAAACAATTAATAACCTTCTGTACATAATGAAGTATATACAGTAAGTAGTGTATTGAGTGTAGTGAGTTACTTCCCCTTGCTGCTTGTGAAACTGAATAAACTTATTTGGATTGCATAATACCAGATATTTAATTAACATTAATGTGTTTCCATTTGCTTTTTGAAATAAAATTAAATATAATGAGAAACATTAATTAAGTTAAATTCCCTCCCTGATAGCCTGTACAACAAATTATTTTCACAATTATGATTTAAACTGATCATTGAAACTGAACCTTATTAAAGCTATTATTCAAGCTGGATATGGCACTAAGCAGTCTAACAGAATAAAACACTATCTATGATATCTATTGACTGTTGTAGTTTTAAGGTGGCATAGTGACATTATTTAAAGGTAATGGTTTATTATCCTACTCTTTAAAATTAGTGGCTAGTGATCCCAATCTACCAGTTGAATAAAAAAAAAAAAAAAACGGGGCCAATATTACTCTTCCACAAGGTAATAACTAATACATCTTGAGGGCCATCATGCGTATAAAACACAAAAAAAATCTCATATTGGCCATAGAGGCAATCACATTCTTAATCTGATGCTGTTTTAAGCAGAAATCAACATGTAAAATTTTGTTAAATATTTCTACATTTGTAATTTGCAAGAATTAAAGTGTTGTCAATTAAAGAGTTTTCAATTCCCTGTGTGTGGAGTTTGCATGTTCTCCCCATGCTTGGTAGGTTTCCTCAAGGTACTTCAGTTTCCTCTTATAGTCCACAGACATGCTAACTGGCATTCCCAAATTGAAATAAATGAAATTTGTAGACTTTGCACTTAACTTGTCTTTTTAAGTTAAGCAACTAAATACAATATTCTAAACAGCAATCCAAAATAGTGCAGTAGGTTTTGCTCCCTTTCAGGGCCTGAATTTGACCCTGAGCTCAGGTTGCATATGCCTGGTGGATTTCCTCTAGGTTCTCTGGGTCCCTCTCAAAAATGTAGGTAAATTTACATAAACACTAACCTACAGTAAGTGTGTTTATCCCAGACCAGAGTACAGCAAAAAAAAAAAAAAGATGAAATACTGTAGATCTTCATTAATTCTAAGAGAAATTGCAGATCATGGTTAATGCACATATTGGAGCTTGGCTTGCTGGAAGACATCCGCAAGTTTGTGATATCAGTAGACAGACCTCTTCTATTTAATAAGTTGTAAGATAGACAGAAAAAATTTGGTTAAAATTGTATTTCACCTATTTGAATAACTTATTTTGAAGGATATTTTTAATGTTAATAATTACATTTGACTAAGCTACTATCAAAGGGAGAATGGTGGTCCTGCCTTGAAACTCTTAGGTTGTGGAGTCAAAATTTCTGTTTATATTCAGGGGCAGTGGTAGTTCAGTGGTCAAAGAGTTACCCATTAGAAGGTCAATGGTTCAACCCTCAGCTCTACCAAGCTGCCACTGTTGAGCCCTCTTTAAGGGCACCATATGGCTGATCTGCACTCTGACACCAACCTTGTAAGCTCGGATACGCAAAGGAAAAAAAATCCCTATGCAGCAATGTGTATGTGACAAAGACTTAAACTAAATGTACACTATATGTGGAGTTTGCATGTTTTCCTTGTGGTTGGTTGGTTTCCCCCCCCGAGTACTCAGGTTTCCCCCAGTACTCCAAAGACATGTTGTAGACTAGTTGGTGTTTCCAAATTGTATGAGTGGGTAGTGTATTAGTGGGAGGGGTATTGTGTGTGTGCAAGATTGGTACACTTACTCACTCACAAACTAAAGGAAATTTATGAATTTCAGTTAGCAAATTGCAGCTCTTCGAACTGTGGGAGGAAACCAGGGAGTGTACCTGGAGGAAACCCTCCAAGCAAGAGGAGAACATGCAAACTCCACGCACACAGACTTGAAGGTGGGATTCGAACCCTCTATCCTGGAGGTGCAAAGCCACAGTTTTAAAAACAATGGCACCTCCCCTGGGATAATGCAAATGAATTAATAAAGCCATCCATCATCCATCTAGAAAGCACTTTAGTTCAACTAGGAATCATGGAGGCCAATGGTGACCATTTTATTTATTACAATTTTTAAGACCATAGAAGGAACTTCAGTTAACATTTGCACACTACGGGGCAACTTGAGAACGCCAATTAGGCTAATACGCATGTCATTGTACTGTGGGCAAAAAACTGGAGCATCCAGAGGAAACCTACCATGGAAAACTCCTTGCACACAGACCCCAAGCTGGGAATCAAACTCGGACCTGGGAGATACGAGGCCACAGTGCTAGCCACTACGCCACCGTGCTGCTGAAGCGAAAATGAACCAACTCTTACTCACTCATAGTCTATACTGCTTTGTCCTGTGTACAGGGTTGTGGGGGCCTAGAGCCTATACCAGGAGACATAGGGCACGAGGTGTGGTACACCCTGGACAGAGGGTCAGTCAATCGCAGGACACACACACTCATTCACACAGGCAATTTTGGGAACGACAATGAGCCTAATCTGGATGTCCTTGGACTGTGGGAGGAAACCTGAGTTCCCAGAGGAAAACCCACCAAGCATGGGGAGGACATGCAAACTCCATGCACACAGACCCTGAGGCGAGTATCGAACCCGGACACTTGAGATGCAAGGTGAAAATAATTACTAAATAGATTAACTAATTGATAAATTGTGCTTCTGTGTTTTGAGTATTAACTGTCAATTCATGTAAATCTATTAGCGTCCATATACAAGTACTAGATTTTGTCATTATTATTATTTGTATGAGTATCAGTAGGTGGCAAACTGGTTCATTTATTAGAAATGAAATCTTTCCATAGTCAATGTTTCATAAAATCAATACTGGACCATAAAACGACTTATAATTAAAACATAGACTGCCCTGAAAGTGTTATAAGCGTGGGTTGTGTGGCTGAATCCCAAATCGATTCAATTCCCGTACACACGTACACTATGAGTGGTTTAAAATAGTGCGTTATACACCCTAAGTAGGGCACTACATATTCCCTGTTGAGCTATTTGGGATTCAGCCTGTAGCATCTTCAAGCATTGGATTTAACAAATTAGTCGTCCTTAAAGGTGCCTGAGCGTCGCGAGTTATCAAAAAATACAAACCCTTTAGGTTTAAAAAAAAAAAAAAAAAAAAAAGCATTGCATTGAAAACAACATTTGGGATAAAAGTAAAAACAATAAAATAAAATAAAAAAAACTAACGACGCCCGGATTTTGCTGTTTATCGCCGAAATTTCTGTTCCGTTGGAAAGAATCCCAGCAGAGGCAGAGGACCCCTGAATGGCGGCGTCCAGTCACTCCAGGGTAAGATAGCGGCTCACGTTATATTCACTGTGAGTGAGGCGCGTTTGCGATGTTCCGTTACTACTGCATGATTTAAAACGCGGGTCACCTTTAAACAAATAAATAAATAATAATAACAATAATAAAAGAGTGTGACATTTGTAACCATGCTTTCTACACTACACAGGCATCTGTAACGTTACTTATCAATGAAAATACAACTTTCCTTTCCTTACACACTCTTTAGTTTTCTATGAAAGAAGGAAATACCAGTTATTTTTCCCACTAACCGCTTGTTTTTTTTTTCTCAGTGTAATTAATAGAAATGCATGACGTTTGAAGCAGCTCACAGTTAATTGTGTGTGTGTGTGTGTGTGTGTGTGTGTGTGTGAGCTGAGTTAAAGCTACGTGGCACAGTGTTGTGTTTAGTCCAGGGCATCTTTATGTGCCCACTAACCTCTTACTTATATCAAACACCCTTTATGTTAATCCGTCACAGCAGGTATATCTCACTACCCTGTGTTCAAGTCAAACTGGGACTTTTAATAAAAGTGCAGAATAACAGAACACAGTTACGAGAGTTAAACCCACCTGAAGTAATCTCTCTATATAATCCCCTGATGCACTAATTCACTTAACACATTGTTTCACTAGTGCTTGGATACCATCAAGGTAGAAGGTTTTCTCAGCATGATCAGGCTCCCTGCTTCACTTTTGAAACACCGGCCTCCCTGGAACACCTTTAATGGCCCAAATATATGGAAATCAACTAGAGCGAGGTCAGGACTGTGCCAGGGATGTAGCGAGAAATCCCAGCCGAGTTCCTGTAATGTGCAAGTTGTGTTGGTGTTTGAGTGCGTGTGTGTGTACAGACTGATCCGTCTTATCTGCAAGTTGGTGATAAGTCCGAGGGGTTGGCACCCTGTCCGGGTTGTATCCTGCCTTGTAACCTGCCCTAAGTCTCCTGGGTTAGGCTCCAGGCCCCCTTGACTCTTGCAGATAAGACGGATCAGTCCGTACACACACTCAAAGATAGCGGCTCACTTTATATTCACTGTGTGTTAGGTGCGTTTGTGATGTTCCGTATTGTCCCCGTTACTACTGCATGATTTAAAACACGGGTCACCTTGAAATGAGTGTGATTTTTTTTTTTAAGGATCAGGAACCTGCAGTGGGTTACGAGGCACCTCATCTGGGGTAGTTGTTCACGGATGTATAGCGTTCTTTAAAACATTGGCGCCATTCAAGTGTTTTACTGTTGTAATTAAGACATTAATTACCGCTGTCTGTAAATGTCAGTCAGTTTTACAGCTTCGTTCACAAGAAAGTTACGGACGTCCCGGTTTTATATTTACATTATAAAGTGTATGTATTTTACAAACAGAACTACAGTGTACTGTGTAACTATCAATGAAGCTATCCAGTTGCCAATAACTACAGTACCATGGCTACATGCAGCATATGCCTAGCAACAATTATAGTGAAGCATAAGAGAGGTACTGCTTTGGATGTCCTTGCTGATACAAACAGACAAAAAAAATAAAAATAATAAATGCAATTTCCACATTTATGGTTGGGAACGGCTTAAATTACGGTAGCTGATTTGACCTGTACAACAAGTACTAAGGATAGTAGTTTTTTGTTTTAATAAAGACACTATAGGTCTTTTACCAGTTCTGGTAAAGATTAAGTCTCTAAGGTGGTCTAAGTCACACTTTGTCTGTTGGTTCAGTCCAGTGGAATAAATCTGTTCCAGTTCATAGTAACACGTTCAAAGATCGACATGTGATTTTAAGTTTTGTACAACTTTTTTTTTTTTTTCAGGCAGAACACATATTTCTAACTACAGTAATGCAATACAATTTAATGTTGCACTCGGTATACTGTACAGAGCACTGCACTTTTAGTTGCAACATTGTAATGCTTTAATGTTGAAATTATCATTTATCCAATTTTTTTCTTTGGTCTTCATAGCATCGGACGATGAGGGTCCTCAGCTTGCTGCTTGTCCTGATGCAATTGCAGCATGCGTACTCCGCATCAAATGGTGTCACAGCCAGTCTGAAGGCAAAGTGGCCCATGACTCCGATTTTACTGGAGACAAGGTACAGCTGTTTGGTGGTTTTTCTGCGTTCACACCTCACTGACTGAACATGTCAGTTTGTTCTGAGGATTAACATCACCACACTTGCACTCCCACATTTATCCAAACAAATATTGATTTGCATCTATGATTTGACAAAATAAAAAGCCTGGGTGGACATCCTTTAAGTGTGGTGATTGCATGGATACCAGGATTTCTAGAAGTTAAACGTGACTGAGGTTTAATCCAGCCATATTTATGCATTGTTTATGATGATAATGTTATTGATGGCTATTTTGCTGCAGGTTTTTTAATGTATTTTCTCTCATCCTCAGTGAGTTTATCGGTGAAGGTGGAGATGACAAGTTTTGGCAGTTTGTTGATACTGTAAAGGAGTTGACTGTCTACAAAAATGGAGGTGAGGACCAAAATCTTTTTTCATGCACGACTATGCTTTTCACATTATTGTGTCCTCTAATGTTTGTTAAGGTAACTAGAACATATGCACTCACTGAGCACTTTATTAGGAACATTTGTGCACCCATTCATTCATGCATTTATCTAATTAGTTAATCATATTGCAGTGCATCAAATTATACAGATATCAACCATTAGAATTGGGCACAAATTTGATCACAGATATTTTGATCCTGTTTTTTGGTGCCTGATGGGTTGGTTTGAGTATTTCTAAGTTCGATACAGCATATGTTAGCCAAGATCAGAGAGCTGAGACTGCAGTGGCACAGGATCATCAAAACTGGACAGTTGAAGACCAGAAAAAAAGACCGAAACCTAGACTGGTGTGATGAATACAATTTATGCTGACACACATAGAAGCGTGTGGAGGGTAAGAAGTTGGCACAAACAGAATAAATCCATGGACTCATCAGTCCAGGTTGGTGGGGTGGTGTAATGGTGTGGAGAATGGTTTCTTGGCACGTCAATACCAAAAAGTCATGAACGCCAAAGCATTATAGAGTATTGTTGTGCACCATGGCTACAGTTTGTCCCACAGTAATCTTAATGGCAATTAAGATTGAACATGGCAATCTTAATGAGTTTCGGGTTCTTCAGTGGCCTCCTCAGTCCCAGGATCTCAATCCAGTAGAGAACACCCTCATGATGTGGTAAAATGGGTGCGTCATAGGATGGGAGTGCACCTGAAAATGCTTACTGCTAAAACATCTATTTTTTTTCCACACCAAAATGATCGGTCTCTTCTCCCCCACAGAATCTGTCCGATCATATTATAACCTGATCATTAAAAAGGCTGGTCAGTTCCTGAGCGATCTCCAGATCAGCCTGCTGAAGTTTTCCCTCTCCCTCAGAGCGTACTCACCTGCCGTACATGCATCCCAACAGGTGAGACCTACTCATGCACAGCCTGGCTATGTAAACCGAATCTGTGTAATTTACCCCAAAGTACTGTGGAGGCATGTTGCTAATAATAAATAATAGAGACATAAGGTCATTTAAAAAAAAAAAAACCTCAGGAATTAATTATCTAGACCATTAAGCAAGTGAGAGCTCAAATGTGTTTGTCTTCTCCTGTGTTTTGGTTGCACAGATAGCTAATTAATTATAGAGCTTGTGTTTCTTCCCTCGAGATAATTTAACAGTCTTTAGGTAACATTTCAGCTATTAGCTGTGTTGTTCTTTCAAATTTCTGGATTGCACACAAAAGGCAATATTTATTTATTTATTTAATTAATAAATTTTATATATACAGTTTATTTTTTTCCAATGTGTTGGATTTAAATACAGGGCAGTGTATACATTTAGAAACATGAATTATAATAACTTTCACGATTTAAGTTGCATTTTACTCAAATTTTTTGTTTTCACAAAAATGTCGGCAATTTTAAATTGAGTGCTTTTCCTTTATTTGGGCAGTTTCTCTAGACCAGTGTTGCCAGATTTTATATATATAAAAAAAGCCTACACTGCAAAAAATTTAATATTCTGAAGTAAAAATATTTTGAGTGTAATTAAATGTACTGTATACTTTACAACAACTCGATTATAGGATTATTCATTTTATTTCTAAACAAATTTTATTGAATATTTAAGCAAAAATTTTGCGTTCTATTGCCCGATAAGTTTGCTAGTTGCTAGTTTGCTATAAATTTGCTCATAACTTATTTTCTCAAAGAAGCAAAATGATCTTTGAATAGAACGAGTCGCTCATGTTTATTATTTTAATAATAGTTGGCTAGAATAAGATTAATTATTCTATAGTTGGTTTGTAAATAATAAATTTAACTAGATTTAAGAATATTTCACTTGCTAAGATGTAAATTAATTTTTATTTTAATTTAATCTATTTAATTTCTTATTTTTTTAAATGCTATTCAAAATTAACCCATTGTTCAGTGAATTACGCACATCTTGTCAAACCCTGTAAACAGTTGGAATCTCTAATTGGAATGATTTGGATCAGATTAATGAAATATTTTTATTATGTAGCAGTTTTTGTATTTTTCAAATGCATCCTTTGCTATTGGATATTTGACCTTCTTATAGATTGCCAGTGATGAGCCTCCACCAGATTCCTGCTCTGCCTTTGTCTCTGTCCACGGTCTACACGCTTGCAGCACTAAGGACATGAAGAGTTTTCTGAAGGGTGCTGCAGGCAGGTAACACACTTTCAACCATTGTCGGATTTCTTTAAGTAATGTTTTGTTCTTTTGTTCTTAACAGAAGTTAATTTTAGTGCTTTTATAGGCGAATGCACTGGAAAATGCAGTAAGCCTCTTAATTTCAGGAATTGCATTTGTTCAAAGTCTAATGGTTTTGCTTGCTTGCTGTGTCTGAGGCTGGCATTATAAGCGATTAAGAGTCTGTCAATCCATGGCTCCATTAGTGGTAGATTAAAAGTACACAATGTATGCATTATGGTTTTACTGATTACCGCGAGAGCAGAAACTCAGAATTGTGATATATATAAAATTTATTTATTTATTTATTTTAATGCAAAGGATTTAATGGGCTTATTCACTCATGCACACACTATCTTAAAATAAGTTAATACTCGTTAAGCTTTTGTGTCTGCCTGAAAAGATATATTCGATCATAATATTCAACCCTACAGGTTGCAAATGTGGCCTAAAGCGAAACACAATAACTGCGGTGCTTCAATGACAGTGTACTTATTCAACCATAAAGTGCGAGCTAAACAAACCAAGCCAGGCCATTTCTTAACACAAGCATAACTGTCTGTGGAAAGCTCTTTCGTCAAAGGGAGCCTGGTGAATCAGTGCTCATATGAAATACACTTAATGATCAAAATCTAAGTCAGGTTTTGTCTCTCTCTCTCTTTTTTTTTTTTTTTTTTTTTTTAAATATCTACAGGCCAAAGCCATACTTGTATAAGAATGATCATAAGTATCCAGGGGTCAATGGGACGGATCTTCCTGTCGCCATACTTTATGCTGAAATCGGCACCAAAAAGTTCAACTCGTTCCATAAGGTTCTGTCTGAAAAAGCAAAAGAGGGGAAGCTGATCTATGTGCTGCGCCATTTCGTTGCTGTAAGTTGGTTTCGTGTTCGATAAATGCTGTAATTTATTCAACATACTGCCAAAGATAAAACTTGATGGTTGCACATGGTTCATTGCAAGTTCTTATATGTTTTAACAGAAGCCAAAGAAGCAGCATATGCTTCTGTCTGGATATGGTGTGGAACTGGCTATTAAAAGTACTGAGTACAAAGCTGTGGATGATACACAAGTTAAAGGTAGATATTAGGGTATACATTTATCTATCTTATTGAATGTCAATAATTTTGTAAGGATTATTAAGCGGGCAATATGCGTTTTTTTTTTTTTGTTTTTTTTTTTTGTTTGTTTGTTTGTTTGTTTTTTACCTCCAGATTCAAAATCGTCAACCACTTTAGAAGAGGATGACCCAGATGATGTCCAGGGGTTTTTATTTGCCAGATTAAGGTGAAATTATACACGGCCTACACAAGTCCTGTTTTTTCCCTTTTATTACATTTCCTTGCTGTTACATATGGTGGTATTTACAAAAGCGTGTTTCGCTAATGCTTCATTCCCAAACATGTTGAAATGGCTTATAGCGAGGGTAAGACTATATGGGGGATGTGGCAAAAGCTCCCAGTCGAGTTCCTGTAATGTGCTGTGGTGTTGGTGAATGATTGTGTGTACAGTTCCCACAGACAGATGCATCTCTTCCACAAGTTATGTCAATCTTTAAGGATCAGGTGATCCACTCGCTGAATGTCCATCCACAGGAACGACTGCAGTGGGCTCATTCAGGGATGTATGGCCTCCTTTAAAATGTTTGGACCATTCAAATGTTTTACATTTAGGCATTTGGAAGATGCCCTTATCCAGAACAACTTCCACTTTATCTCACTATACGTCTGAGCAGTTGAGGGTTAAGGGCCTTGCTTAACTGGGCCCAATAGTGGCAACTTGGTGGTCATGGGGTTTAAACCTGGGATCTTCTGAAACGTAGTCCAATGCCTTAACCACTGAGTTACCCCTGGCTACCAGTTTTACTGTGGCTAAGGGTCTCTTCAAAGTACTGTGCTTGAAGACGTCTTTAAATTCTCAATCGCTTTTACACCTTCATTCTCGACTTCGACCCAGGTCCCGGTTTGACTCGACGCCCCTCGTAGAACGTCATCAATAATATTGGATCCCGAAATGCAGCAGATTATCGTCCCTATCCTCTCTCTGCAGGGAGTCTCATCCAGAGCTGCAGGAGCAATTAGGAGAATTGAAGAGGCATCTGTTGGAGAGTACGAATGACATGGCACCTCTCAAAGTGTGGGAGCTGCAAGGTAACCACACTGCATTTATTAATGACCCCCTGGAGTCCAGGGCTCTATGTGTGCCCAAGAAGCTTCATGCAGGGTGAAAAGACCGATCCATGCATGCCTTGAGAAATGTCTGGGTGATGAATGGAGAATGAATGTTGTGCTTTCCGCCTAAGATTGGTGCAGTGATCTGTTCTGCTGCTACGTGCTGACTGCTGAACAGATGCTAATGACCAGCAACCAGGTCTTCTTAATTGTATTTGTTCTTTAAGGAAAATGGCAGAAGCTGTGCATTTTATGTATCTGAATAGAAATTTAAAAACCCTTCCTAATGAGATCATTTCCATACTCTATGGTAAACAGACTTATTCTTAATAATTGCTTTTCATTTTTATGACTATGAAAAGCCATTAACATATTTTCCAACATTCTAATCATCATCTTTCTTTTGAATATATTCCAGTTAACTACAAAACATTATTTAAAAAGAGCATATAAAGATATGCAGTCAACAATTTTTTTTTTGTATGGTACATAGAAAGAGAAATATATATAATTATTTTTTACGTAATCAATTTACTTTTCAATACACTTTGTCCATCTGTCGAAAAAGCATTTGTATTTCCTCATTAAAAAAAGTTTTACACTATGAATGCACTGCGGTCTTCACTTCTGCATCAGAAGTGGATCTTCGTCTTCGTCATCTTCGCCACTAGAACAGCTTTAACATGTCTTATCCTAGATTCTCCAGTCTGTGGATCTAAGTAGCTACATAACTACATATCTCGGTGTTTTGATGATGATGGTGCAGAACACTAACACGCTACAAGAAATGACATCTTAATGAGTGAAATGTTGTTGAATCCAGCCATAATTTATCTTAAAATACATTTAATACAAACCAAACCATATAAGGTTCTTTTAATGTTGTTTCTTGTCTAATTTCTAATAAAAAAATTTAGTCGTGTCCAATTCCTCCCCGTCACTAGGGGGCTCCCACATTAAGACTACTGCTACCACTCAGTCGGGAGGGCCGAAGACGATCACGTGTTTCCTCTGAACTACGTGACATCAGCCGACCACATCTTTTTGAACTGCTCGCTCACGCACCATTGGGGGCGGCGTAACACACTCGGAGGACAGCGCTATCCGCTCCTTCCGCTTGTGTGAGCTCACA
>JAOVVA010000051.1:9316225-9334354 GCA_028565275.1 Leiocassis micropogon
CTCCTCTGAACATGTCCAAACCACCTCAATCTGGCCTCTCTGACTTTATCTCCAAAACATCTAACATAGGTTGTCCCAAGATGCAGGCAGATGATTCGCTCTGGCGACCCCTGAAAGGGAACAGATTTTTAAAAAATAATGTTTATTATTTCATATAGATTATAAAGAGCAAAATAAATTACCATTCCTTAACTAGCATCAAGGGAATTCCGAAATGCTTATCTATAAAGCGAAGATCCTGCTATACTCGCTCATTATGTACATGGAACAAATCTGCTTCAGTGAATAACATTGAAATTCTGCACAAATGTCTGAATTAATGAAAATCACATTACCTTGTATTTAACGAGCCAATCATGGCTCCTCTAATAAGCAGTAAGCAGCGAGGGCAGGCATTGTTTTATAAATATCAGAATTTCTGCATTTTTAAGAGACACTCTATTCCTCTCATCACCCAGAATTTGTGCAGTCATGCTGAATAGTCGCTCACTGTCAGCCCACATGCATGGAGCGGTGAGGTAAACCCGGGCTGCCTCGGCCAGAGCTCTTTGTTTTTCTCATTATTATTGTTTTTGTGATATTGGTTACTGCAGAGTAAGGCTCAAGCTTTTGTTTTCAGTTTCTTTCTAATCTACATGAAATAATAAGAGAATGGAATATGTAGAATATGTTTCCTTCTAGTAAATAAAAGTTTTAAATTTGATACTTTCTCAGATCTTAATTATATTTGTGCACTGCTGTTTGGCATTTTTTATTTTTTTGTTGCTACAAATAATACATAAATAAACAATACCGCAACAATGAATAAAACACTTCAAATGGTCAGTATCAGCCAAATCTCATTTCTGTAATTAGGGATCGGGGGTCGGCCCCAAAAACCCTGATTAGAGCACGTCTTAAGTTTAACTCTGTGTTGACAATGGGAGAGAGCCAAAATGACATAGAGCTAATAATATGGATTATCAATGTTTGGGTGCAGCTGGATTTCCATATAGCTGGTAGCCACCAGCTATATGGAAACCCAGCTGCACCCAAACATTGTTGGATAATCCGACTACCACTGCTGGAATACCAGCAGCAGTAATGGCAGCATTTTCTGTACAATTTCAGAAATCACACCATCAAATTAGTCAAATTTGTAGGGCAATCAGTTGTTCGGAATCTGTTCCATAGCCTGGAAATTATATTCCTGGCAACTCCAAACCATCTGGCGACGTCTGCTTGCGGTGGACCAAACTGAAGCGTTCCGATGGCCCTCTCTCTGTTAGCATTGTCTAAAAGGGGCATTAAATGTGAGGATAAAATGCACAATCAGGATGTTTTCCTTATTTTTTATACCAAAAGTCAGTTGGATATAATCACATGGCAAAGTTAAGGATCATTTAAGAATATGAGAGTTAGGTTATCTACTGTACGATAAAGAGCTCTACTGAGCATGATGATCATTTCTTAATATATTAATGCAAAACATTAGGACTTAGTTTTTTGGTTTTGTAAAAGTACAAATTTCAATATATTGTTTATTTTCTATATATAATAAATATTATTACTCACTTTTTTAAAAAGATTTTTTTTCTCTAATATTTTTTTTGTTTTGCCATAACATTCTTTACAGTCCTCTACAGCTTAATACTTTTTCCCGTCACAAATACTTAACTCTGATCTCAAAGGGAAAACTGCCATGTAAATATAGCTAAATTCATATTAAAATTTTTTAAAATATGAATATGGGGCGTTAAAGATTGCCCCATACGGTCAGTTCCACTTAGAAACCGTAAAGATGGCTATGGACTGTTTTTGATACACACAGTTTTGCTGAGATGGCTGATGACTGCAATTGCTCTGATAGTTTAAGGGAGGAAATTGCCACAAACATTTTTGACCTCTTTAAACAGTTTGTAACCTAAGTATCATGATGATAAATGCTTCAAGTATCGCGTAAATGAGGACGAGTTTCCTTTAGAGTCCGATTCCTCTCAAGGTTTCTTCTTTATATCATCTCCGAGAGCTTTGCCTCACCCCAGTCACCTCTTGCTTGCTCTTTATTGACAAATTGTTAAAGCTATAAATGTATAGCTTGTATATTCATTTTTATTTTCCTTAAATGAAATATATATATGAATTTATGAGTTCTTTAAAGCTGCTTTAAAGTGCAATAAAATTTAATTGGATTGAGTTAAATGCAAGAAAGTAATGGTGACATTCAGGATTCAATATGTTGGGAACTCTTTGGGTCCTTCAGGGAAATTGGCCTGCATTCTGCTCAAATGAGTCATGATAATTCTTGCATAAATGGATTCAGTAGCATAATTTACATTTTATAGTGTCTATGGAGGGCCTCCCTGAGAAACGGTGACTTCATATCTATCGCACTGTCAAGATCGAGTTTCTGGGTTGTTTCTATAAATTTCAAAATGCTTACGTACTTTTCTCAAGTGGTCACAGGATGCTCTCACGGCCTGAAGCAGCACACGGTCCGCTTTCTTTGTCATCTTTAATCACAGAGAACCGACACACATATCGTTTGCTTACGTAGCTTTATCGATTGACTCGCCTCTCCATATCCAACATCAGTGTTATATTCAGACCCTCAAGGCCAAGTGTGTCTGCCTGGTGAATCATTAAAGCACCAGCAGAGCACCTAAACATCATTCAACACTCACAGGGCTCATTGATTCTGATGAATTCTGTGATTGGATGCCATTTACAGAACGCTTCCACTGTGTGGATGTTTATGTTTGCAGTTTAACAGGCAGTTCCAGCATGGAGGACGTCGAGACAAAGAAGGAGGACGTGCTCAACATCTTTTCAGTGGCATCTGGACATCTTTATGAGCGCTTTCTGAGGTAATGGACACCAAACACATGCAAAGAGATTTGTTTGTTTCGATCACCATTCCTCATCCTGTACTTTTTGTTTTTCAGAATAATGATGCTGTCTGTCCTCGAGCACACTAAAACCCCTGTCAAGTTTTGGTTCCTGAAAAATTACCTCTCTCCCTCCTTTAAGGTGAAATCTGTGTGCATCCTTCCAAACAAGTCTCATTTATATAGAAATAAGCTTCATTGCTCTGTTTTTTAGATCCAATCTCTCTACCCTAGACATTAAGGATAATTGTGTTTGTAATTGACCCATAGCTGAGATTCGAGCTTTTAATTAACACACATCCACTTCTTAGTCTCAAACCTGGAACGCCAACTGATCTGTGTGTGACACTAAAAAAAAAAAGGGATTATTTTTGGTTCATCGCTACAGCAGACAACAGAATGCCTGGCAGTGTGATTAAATCGATTAAATGATCTTTTGTTGGTCATTCCAATTTTTTTAATCAATAAGTCTTCGATAGTTTTTCGATTCTGAATATATTCACATGTTAAGAGCATGTGAGAAAAATACACCACAGTTTTGTGGAAAATACAAACTGTTTGGATCATCCTAAACATACTTGCAGCAAACTCGCATTTTGCAAGATTATGACTTTTTTTTTTTTTTTTTTGTTCTTTTGAGTTTTTGGGTGGTTGGTGCAATATCACCATCTACTGGACTGAAGGGTGGCGCAGAAGATGGCAGGAAAGCAGCTTCATCACTTTGCACAAGACATGACGTTTAAACAGTCAACAGCACAAGTTATCCAGAATTTTGATGTTGTTTAGATACTTTTAGTAGTTTTTACTTTCAAATACTGTAACTATTAGCTAATTAGCTATTAGTTAATACTTTAAAAACTGTAAGAAGTCAAGTCAAGTAGGCTTTTATTGTCATTCCGACCATATGCAGTTCAGTACACAGTGAAACAAAACAATGTTCCTCCAGGACCAAGGTGCTACATACATGCAACAACATAAATTAACAAGACACTTTACCGGAACCAGCTAGCTAACTAAGAGATCTAATTAGCTGACTGGCTCAGATCGACAGATTTACATTTTTAAGTTAACATCATAAAGAGACAACAATAGACAACAGACAACAAAGTGCATGTGCAAATGTGCAAACAAAGGGCGACAATACAACTTGACTTGACTTTAACTTGACTTGATGAAATGTAGCTACTCAAGATTAATTTAGTAGTTTTTATTTTCAAATACTGTAACTATTAGCTATAGTTAATACTTTAAAAACTGTAAGAAATGTAGCTACTCGAGACAAATCAGACAAATGGACGGGTACCGTTTCTGGAAGACTGGGTACTGGGCGTCCCATCTGGGTCACAGGAAATATCACATCAGGTTGAGGAAACTGACTTTAAGCATTAGTGCTTATGAATTGAAGCCGAACACTGTAGAAAATTGCAATGCCCAAAAATCCAGTTGAATCGAATTGACAGTCTAAAGTCCATAGTTCTAGTGACAGCCAGTTCCTTTATACCCTTTAATTTTATTAGTCAGTAAAAGAAAGGGAAAAAGAGTGAGAAAGCAAAAAAAAAAAAAGGCTCATGATTATATATATATATATATATTTTTGCAGTCATTACTATACTATATTACGTTGTGTAATCACTGCAGGCACCCATAACACTCGAATATTTTGAGTCTGGTTTCTGTTCTATAGAGAATTATATTTACCTACAATCAACCGTATTCAAAAACCAAACTGCTAGAAATGCGACTTTAACAATGTAATATGAATGAAGTCCTGAGCAGAACTGATTGGCCATAGTTCTCCTAGAAAGAAAGAGATTGCGTAAGGTTTTGACACAAAATCAGCAGCCGCATGTGCTGAATTATTTAACATTATGTTAAATGCGTTGCTAGGAGACAGAATTTGGACCTATTTTTACCCCTCGTCCCTTTAATGGTATGTGTGTGTGTGTGTTTGTGTAGACTTCCATTCCACACATGGCTAAAGCCTATGGTTTCCAGTATGAACTGGTGCAGTACAAGTGGCCGCGTTGGTTGCATCAGCAGACTGAGAAGCAGCGCATCATCTGGGGCCACAAGATCCTTTTCCTGGATGTTCTCTTCCCTCTAGCAGTGGATAAGATCATTTTTGTGGACGCTGATCAGGTAAGTGTAAAGTCACTCGAGATTTAATTCATTTGCTTTCTGCATCATATTTTCATGTTTAGCACTAACAGAATTCTTTCTCTTAATCAGATTGTCAGGGCAGATCTCAAAGAGCTGAGGGACCTGGACCTGGAGGGCGCGCCCTATGGCTATACGCCGTTCTGTGACAGCCGCCGTGAAATGGACGGGTACCGTTTCTGGAAGACTGGGTACTGGGCGTCCCATCTGGGTCACAGGAAATATCACATCAGGTTGAGGAAACTGACTTTAACTCACTATGATTAATAAATCCGCTGTTAATGATGGTGCCTTCATGATGTCATATTAATGTCGTTTATGTTGTGAAAACATCCCGGTCTCACTCCAGTGCCTTATACGTGGTGGACCTAAAGAAGTTCAGGAAGATTGCAGCAGGAGATCGTCTTCGAGGACAGTACCAAGCTTTAAGCCAAGATCCAAACAGCCTTTCCAATCTGGACCAGGTTTTAATGTTAAATATTAAGATCAATAATATTAATGAATCTTAACCGGTTCAAGTTTCAGTACATAATTAACAGTGTGTAATTAATGTGTGTTATTTCACTTCTCATGATTTTCATGGCAGGATCTCCCTAACAACATGATCCATCAAGTGGCCATTAAGTCATTACCTCAGGACTGGCTGTGGTGTGAAACGTGGTGTGATGATGTCTCCAAGGCCAGCGCTAAGACAATCGACTTGGTATGTACCTCTTGTAATGTAGCTACACTTTTAATGTGTTGTGTAGGTTATATATTTCAGCAGGTTACATTTCCGGTACAAAATATTTACATTACACTACTTATAGTATAATAGTATAAATAGTATTTAGTAAATAAAAAGTATTTATGAAAAATAGTTTTAACACTAGATATATATTTCTAGAATCTTCATGACATGAGGGTGGCACGGTGGCTTAGTGGTTAGCACTTGCATCATCCTGTAATCAGCTGGGTTCCAATCCCACAGTCCAAAAACATGCAGATTAAGCTAATTGGCGTTCCCAAATTTCCCATAGTGTGTGAATGAGCGTGTGCCCTGCGAATGATGTATTCATGTGTTTGGATATTGGCACCCCATCCAGGGTACACCCTGCCTTGTTCCCTAAATCTCTTGGGATAGCCCCCAGCATCCCACCCCCACCCGCGACCCTGAATACAGGATAAAGCTGTATAGCCGATGATCGAGTCAGTTCCTTGGTCACTTTTAAACTAGTACTTTTACCATTTGTTTGTTTAATTTTGCCTAAAAACAAAATCACTGGCTGACACTGATATCCATAAACAGTTGAAAATGTTCTTTATAAATTTCATAATATTATAAATTGCATAAAATTGTGCATAAAAAGCCACCCAAGGACAGCTGGTTCCAAATAAATGATTAAATAATTATACAAGTAAATATTTGTGCATCATCTCAGGATACATCATCTCATTGATGTCATTTAAAAAAATTCATTTAACACTACACAAGTAATAAGACCCCAAAGAATCTAATAAATCTGAATAAAAAAAACTTCTGTAGTTCTTTTATCAGTTCAAGGCTACTGTCTCCTCAGTCACTGCTGTGCTGGTGTAAACATGGTGCAACAGTTTGTTTGTAACTGCGTTGCAAGAGGACGCCCTACTTGTGATCTGCACGAAATATTAGTTTTTTCCTGGTCTGAGGAACTGTAACTGTAACTGGTGTCAAAACAACTCACAGAAGAGCATAAACGGAAGCGTTTGGATATCTGCAAAAATAATTTCAACCGATACTCTAAGATGGGTGAAAGTTTTCTAAAGAGAATCGTTACCGGTGACAAGACATGGATTCATTACTTCGAGCCCGAGACTAAACAGCAGCGTCTGGAACAGAAACCTTCTGTTGTTTACACGGTGATCCTGTTGATGTTTAAAATGCCCTCAGCCATGTTGCTGATATATCGGTGTATGCTGATTATTCCTTCATGCAGTTTCTATGAATACAAGCTCCTTATTTCAGGTTTTAGCTTTGTTCATAAACCCCATCATTCACCATTTCAGACCTGTGTAAACCCTGGAATTTATCTGAGACTTGATATGAAATTATATGACTAAAGAGACACATAAATTCCAAGATTGAGCACCATTTACTTGAAGGGGACCTATTATGCGGAATTCACTTTTTAGTAACTTTTTGGCATTTAGAAGTGCTTAACTGGAGATTCATGTCTCCAGTTTGCGTGTACAAAAAATGAAGGGGGAAAAAAACATTCCTTTTTCATTTTTGTCCTTTACAAGAATAAGTTTTTTTCCTCCCTTCCTTCCTTCCTTCCTACTGTTGCATGTTATAAAAAGTGGCTTTTTGTTCTTCTCTGCTGTACCCTGCAGGGGCGTGGCTTAGCAATATCTCATTTACATAGAAACTGAAATGGTGTGGTCAGAAGAGGAGTGAAACCGGGAGTTTGAGTTATGAAAACTGCATTGTGTGAGGTTTATTTCAGCTGGAGCATGAACACCCACACATTGGGGGAGCTCTGAGATTTGTGTTAACTTTTAAGCAATAGTAAAATATGGGACATAAAAAAATATATAATAATAAAATGAAGAGCTGATTTAAAAAAAAAACTGTTGAAAGCCTTTTTTCACTTTTTTGACAATTATTAGAGAGAAGTAGGAAAATCGGCTATAATTTAGCACACAACCCCAAATGTAAAAAAAAAAAAAAAAAAGGAAAATAAATTCCACCAGAACTTTAATTAATGTATTTTATGTATATTAGTTTATATACGTTTATCTCCCTCGTTCTGTGCCAGTGAAAATGGCTTTTGTATTTATTTTTCTTCAGAATTTTAATTAAATTTCAGATCTCTGTAGAACTAACGCTTGATCACAGCACAGCTTCCAGATGGCCATGATCTGCATATATTGATAAAATGTTTTCTTAGCAGCATCGATTAAAAAATGGACTTGTGTGTAATCCACACCCTTTTTTTCCGGAGACTGATCTGTGTTGCTGCTGACAAAAACTTTATTTCCTAGTTTTACTGAAGTGTTCCCTGGCTGTAGACGTTTCCTGTTCAGCTCTGTTCAGCTCTTATAGCTCTCACATCAGGATAATTCATGCACGTATGCAGAGCCTATTTAATATCTTTGATCTGATCAGGCGGGAAGAAGCTGAATTAATTATGGGCCAGATATTCTTGCTCCTGCAATCTGAGCTCGCCACACACACACACACACACACACACACACACACATAGTAGTCTCATTTACACTCTCACCTACCATGATGCATGCTTTTATTAGAGGGCTGGAGTCTCTAGATTAGCCCTGAATTCTTAAAGCTTAGTGTTTTATTCTAGACTATATCTAAAGTGAAGCAAATAAAAGCGTTCGTTTCCTGTGGTGTTTATTGTACAGTTTTGTGTGCATATGCATGTTCATTGGATAGAGCGTGATTTATCAAGTTTTGCTTAGGCTTAATGATATATTAAGGATACATTCAAAAATCCCTAAGGGTAAAAAAATCATCATATCAGCATAATTGAGAGTACTGCTGTAATCAGCCTTCAAAACAAGGACCACCGAAAGTGTTAAAAGTGATGAGGGGATCATTAGTTGATTTAGTTTTTTTTTTCTCAGTGCTGTTTTAGTTGATTGCTCTCTTAAAGGTTTTAGCCACGGACACAGTTTAGACAGTACTGGAAGGAATATGAAGGAATACCTTTGCATCTACTCTAACATACATCAAAAATAAAGAATTTTCACTTTCCTCATGTTGCACTATTCATTATTTTTCTAAAATGTTCAGCCATAACATTACGATGCAAAACAGTATGCCCCGTTATTATGTGGGTCCCCCGTGTGCAGCTCTGGCACCTTGAGTCATGACTCCATAAGACATCTGGGGGTATGTTATGGTGTCTGGCACCAACATGTGGGCAGCAGATCCTTTGGGTGTTGTGGGTTGCGGGGTGAGGACCCCGTGGATTGGACTTGGCTTGATCGAATTGGGATACTTAGTATTTAAAAGCCAGGTGAGTGGCCTTGGGCGCTTTGCCTGCTGGGCCTGTGTGCGACTGGCTGTGGTGCCTTAGTTCTAGTACATTTTTATCTTGGCCGGCATTTACTTTTTCCAATGACTTTTGCTGTATTGCCCTTTCTATGGGATCAGACCGCATCAGGAAGACCTTCAATGAGCTCGACCACCAAAAATGTCAAAACCATTCAGCAACTTGTGCATGATCGTCAGTGAGCATTGCTGCCATCGTCAGAATGTTATACGGGACAGTCCAGGCAATTGTCGCGTGTGATTTGAACTCCACCAGCGTGCTGTGAACGACCCGTCCTTTATGTCGAGGATCGTTACCGGTGACGAAACTTGGGACAAAGCAACAGTCTTCACAGTAGAAGAGCCCATCATCTCCACGATGGGGGGGAAAAAGCCGAAGAAGGTCCACAGCTCGACCAAGTGCATGCTCATAGAGGAGAATACTGCCAGGTTGTAAGGCACCTTAGGGAGGACATTCACGAATCTCAGAACTTTTTGATACGCCCTCGCATCTTAAATCTAGGGAAATGTTTCTATTGTTTATTTAAGATTGAAACAAAGCAAAATTAGATTTTTTTCAATTTTGCAGGATAACAGCATAAGCTGATTGCTTGGCTTTTTAAAGGCAAGTTGTTAAGCAATAGTTGTGGGAGTTGTTTCTTTAAGTGGAGACGTGGACAATTTAGAATTTAGACTCACGTGACATGCTGGCTTAGTGTGGTTAGCACTGCTGCTTCATGCCTCTCTATCTGCATGGAGTTTAATTGCTCTGCCTGTGCATTGTGGATTTCCTTCAGGTACCTTCAGGTTTTTTCCCACAATCCAAAGACCTGCATTCTAGATTGATATTTCCAAATTCAGGTGTATCCCTCAGGGTGTCCTGAGTTCCCTGGGAAAGGCTCCAGGCTGCCTGTAATCCTGTACTGGATAAGCAGATGTCCGATGCCTACTGGTGCTTTTTACGCACACATTGATAAATGGTCTAGTGGTGTATCACATAACATATTAAACAAGCTTTGTTTACTCGACTCTAAATCCCTAGTATACATTTGTGTGACCCATTTTTCCAAATGTCCCAAGCAGAATTTCAGCACCAAAACACAATGTAATATAGTTTTTCTGTTGCAAAAAAGGCTGTGTGCGCCCTCTCTGTGTGCCTATTATTGCTGAGTTTCTGTGCAGTGCCTGATGAAGCTGTTCTGTGTGGCATGTCTGTGCAGTGTAACAATCCAAAGACCAAAGAGCCGAAGCTAAGCGCCGCCGTACGGATTGTGCCCGAGTGGTCCAGATACGACCTCGAGATCAAGCAGCTCCTGCAGCGGGTCAAGGATCAGAAACAGAGCACAAAGTCATCTGCCTCGCAGACACAACGTAAAGGTGAGCGAGATCTAACTTCTCATTCTTTCATGTCAATAATTCTGTGTTTACCGTGTAACTTCGCTGCTGAATAATGGTGATATTGCAGCTCAGAAGTGCGATTTGTTTCTATAGGCAGCCAGCGTGATGAACTTTAGCACCTGTTTGAAAGGAAAGAGAAGTTTGCAACCTCCAGTATGGCTCTACAAGTGCACAGAAATATCTACAAACCAGGACGTACTAAACTGACCCTGATCTCCAGAGAAGAGGATGAAAAAAAAAGACATTTTCTTAAACATTTCTGTTTTCTATTTATGAATCTTGTTGGCTAGAGACTTTATTTTAAAGGTACATTAGGTCAAACTTTCTATCAGAACACGAAAAAGGAATCCTTTCATAACGGAAATGAAGATCAAGAAGCGGGAAGAGCTTTTCTACTGTCGTCTGGTGAACCAGTACTAGTCAAACTGTGTATATTTAATCTTTTGTGTTACTTGTCTGTTCTGCTGCACATAAAATAACGGCACGCGGGATAAGGACTGTGTTTTGTTGCCATCATGTGGTCGGTTTTTGAAAATTTGCACTGACGAGTAACTGGGTTCATGCATACATGTGCGTGTTCCTCAATATTTCCATACATGTCTTTTTATTATTGTTGTTATTATTGTTGTTATTATTATTCTTTATTCATTCCACTCAATAAGCTCATGGTGAGTTTTTCTTTTCTCTTGCATTACCGTTGACACAAAATGAGAGGTCTAAGTGAAAGTTTTTTGTATCATGTACAAGTCATTATTCCTTAATCATAGTGAAGAAGAAGAAAGCTAAAATCATTACAACATGATTAAATAAATCATTTCATCGTGACTTGAATATTTTGGGTCTGAGAATTGTAAAATGAACCGATCCATCACATGAATGTGTCATGTGTTTTTAATTTGATTTCAAGCTCTCTGTGTGTCTGATATTCCCTGATCGGTCTGATGTTACATCAGTGCTTTTGTTGTTCGGCCTGCAAGTGGAAGGATGTGGATTTCCTCAGGAATAAAACATTAATGTTATGTCAGTGGCTGTTATGTTATTGTATGATTAATTATAAATATACATAGAGCGGTGGTGCATCGATCAGCCATGATATTAACTAATAATAGATCTTTTAACTGCTCTAATTTGTGAGGTGGAGCTTCCTTGTTTGTTCAGCACATCTTACAGATGCTGGGGAATTTGGAGGCCAAGTCAACTTGTTCCTTAAACCTTTTTCGTACATAGACATTTTTGGCAGTGTGGCATTATGCTGCTGAAAGTGTGCACTGCCATACAGTCGCCATGAATGGGTGTACAGTACTTTGATGTAGTAGGTGCTTGGTATCAAAGTAACACCCAGGTTTCCCAGGTCATCTCATCCACAGAGCATCACACTGGCTTTTCAACAATTTGTCCTACAGTAGCTTTTCTGTGGGATTAGGCTTGGCAGCCCATGACACCATAAAATTGAAAGACTGGTTGTCCTTCCTTGGACCACTTTCTCGATGTACAAACCTACCATTTTGGAGATGCTCTGTCCAAGTCATTCAACCATCAAAATTCAGCCTTTAAAAAAAAATAATAAAAATCACAGCGCATTTTTCCTGCTTCCAACAACATTGAGAAATGACTGTTCACTTGCTGCCTTTTGGTAATAAAAAAAAATCCGTATTTTTAACACCAATTAAAAACAAATTGTACATGTGCTTTATTACATAGGGGAATTAAAGCTAATCTTTAAATTTCAGCATAGACACAGTGGCGTCAATCAGTCTTCTGACAGACGTCGTTTGGGATATGCTGAGAACTTCCTGAATCTCCGAGTCCTCCAGTGTGCGACCAGGCTTTGTCCTGTACACTTTCTCCATTGCGTAGCCCCAATCACATGGAGTGAGATCTGGACTTCGTGTAGGATATCATAGACATGAGGTCTACATCGTCCCAGCCAACATCCTGGAAATTGTAGTCTAACCACGCACATACCACTGTGGTGCACCATCCTGTATGAAAATAAGGTCGCCAATGCCTGGTTGATTTTCTCCCACCTTGTAAGTCACTTGAACACACTTAGTGTTTCCCTTTCCTGCATAGCGCTATGATTTTTAGAATCACAGAATTGAATGCTTTTCTACGAGTCTTCTAGTCCAAGTCGTTCATTCTTTTGTCACGTGACTCCCATAGACGCTATACAGTGCAATAGATTCAAAAGAACGAACGACTCGGACCCGAAGATACTGTATGAGAGGTGAGCTGCTCATTCTGTTCATCATAATATGTCCTTAGCTGCTTTGTAATATTTTCATTACTGGAACTATAGCCAAAATTTGTGTATGTAGACGTGTTGGGTGTCTGATTATTGAAAATGTAACATTTTATTTCTGATCAAAAGATGCAAAAAAAAAAAAAACCGATTTGTTCATTTTGATTCAAGGAACCGAGTCACTAAGATGACTCAAACTTTCCATTACTAGTACAAATTTGTTCGCTCATCCTGTAGAGGGTTGCAGAGGGCCTGGTCAGGGTGCCAATTCATTGCAGGAGACACACACACACACACACACACACAAACACACTATGGGCAATTTGGGAACGCGCATGTCTTTGAACTGTGGGAGGAAACCCACCAAGCACGGTAGAAACCAGCGGTAGGAATTGAACCCAGACCCTGGAGGTGCGAGGCCATAGTGTTGACCGCTATCAGAATTTAATTTAACTTAAAGATTAAACCAAGGTGATAGTGATTTCGACACTAGAACAGTTTTCTTGTTAATTAAATAAGCAGTGACGTCTTTTATTTTTGTATTTACAATGCATCAATATTTAATTCATAGAAAAATAGTGCAGTCTCCTATGTACATAATAGTCTTAGGATTGTTTGGTTGCTTGGGCGTGAACCCAATATACTCTGAAGTTCCCTGAAGGGAAAAAAAAATTGCTTCGTATTTTTGGTTTGCTTATCAAGTCGGAGAATAATCAACACATGGGATGTGTCTGAATGCCATGGCAGCCTGTGTAGTCGTACTGTATCTATGGCAGCTTATGTCAATAAGGCTCAACGCGGTCACTTCTCTCTGAGATCAGGCTGATCCGAGCTCCTGGATGACTTCAGTTAAAATTGAATTTAAAGTTGAACGGTCCTGAGCCGAAAGGGTTAAAGCCCTGGAAGTTCTCCCAAGCCCCATGGAAGTGGTGATGGCCTCCTCCTTGCTTGCTCTCAGGGTCCAGGGGGTCTTCACCCTGGTCAAACAAACTCCTCATTTCTGCAGAAGAGCACAGAGATAAAAGGTGTCAAATCGAAATCTTGACCGAATGCCCCAACGCAATGTTGCAAAAACAGCTTTGACACAACAACCGATGACATGAGTGGGACTCTAGCTTCAGTCGCTGCAGTGCTTACAACTGACCACTAGGGAACAAACTGTTAGCGCTAGTAACGAGAACGCCACAAGAAAATTAAATAGAAAATCAGACAAAGTGCCTGAAGCCTATCCCAGGAGCCTTTGGGCACGAGGTGGGGTACACCCTGAACGGCATGCCAGTCCAATTCAGGGCACACAAAGCAATTTGGGAACACCAATTGGTCTCATCTGCATGAGGAAAACAGAGCACCTGGCGGAAACCCACCAAACACAGCACACAGAACATGCAAACTCCGTCCCTAGGCGGTAATCATACCCTCGACCCTGGCGGTGCAAGGCCACTGTGCTAACCAAAGTGTCCTTTGCACAACTGTGCCACCTACAAAAACTATACTGGCATCAATACAAGTATTTTACAATGGCTACCCAACTTTAAGGTACTTGCTGGATACTATGTTCAAGCATGACACATTAAAAACAACATCAAAAGAGTCAGTCTAACCATGAAACCATGAAAATCTGCTTGAGATTTTTTTTTTTTAAATCAGCAGTCTGAGGGTTTATTACCTGGATCAGTGAGCACTTCCTTGGCCTGTGCGATGTCTATGAACTTCTTCTCAGCCTTTTTCTTCTCTTCGGGATCCTGGAAGTTGTCCGGGTGCCACTGCTGTGCCAGCTTCCTGTAGGCTTTAATGATCTCCTTCTTCTGTGCTGACCTAGTACTCACACAAGCCCAGCCATTTAGAACTCACATTTAACGCGACACACACATCAATATGAACCTTCACAGGTTATCTGATTAAGGATTTCACCTCTTGACCCCAAGGATCTTGTAGTAGTCTTTCTTCTGGGACTGCTTGAGAAGGCGCTGGGCTCTCTCCAGACCTTCCTTTATCTGACGGTCATTCTCGCTGAACTCCTTTGCACTCTCAAAGTCCTTAATGGCTGCAGAAGGTGAGAGATGGTTAGGAAATCATTCTGTAAAGCAGGTCTGATCCAAGGGATCATTTGGAGGTCTAATTTAAGGCAGGGGAATCAACTAATCAAGGCATGACATGAAGCTGTGCTTGATTAGAGATGATTAGAAACTAGACTAACGGAGATCAGGGTCAAAACAAATGCAAATGAAAAAGGTGTTTGTAAAGTGCATACATGTTTTTTTTCTGCTATAAGCATGTATGTATATGACGAGCTAGATGTTTGTCAAGTATTTGCTCCTTCATGATTTTTTTTTCGTATTTAAATGATTCAGATCATCGAATGAATTTTAATATTACACAAAGATAACAAGTAAATACAGAATGCAGTTTTAAATGTGGAGTTTAAGGGATAAAAAGCTGTCCGAATATACCTAGCCCTAAGTGGAAAAAAGTAATTGCCCCCCCTTGCTAAATCATAAATAAACAGATTTTTGAAAAGCTGAGTTAAATTACACTTGCCACGTTTTCCCAGGCCTGATTACTGTCAGACCTGTTGAATCAAGAAATCACGCAACTTTGTCTGACGAAGTGAAGCACGCTGAAAGATCTAAAAAAGTAACATGATCTAAAGAAATTCAAGAACAAATAAGAAACAAATGGCATCTATGGGGAGAGTTTCAAGACATATTCTGTTGACTGATAAGGGAAAAAGTAGAACTTTTTAAAAAGTACATCTGGCATAAAACACGCAACACGTTTCATAAAAACATGGTGGTGGTAGTGTAATGGTCTGGGGTTGCTTTGCAGCTTCAGTACTTGGATGATAAATCCAGGTACAAGATTTATAATCCTATCTGATGCAAGTTTGCCAAATTGATGGCATTTTGTGCTCTGCCTGAAGGAGAATGTCTGGTTCAAGCGCACTTAGGTTGGACAACGATTGGATAACACTCCAGCTAGTCCACCTATGAATGGCTGTGAAAGTTTCATTGAAATGAATGTGGAAGACTCATTGACTGTTATCGCAAACGCCAATGGTTTTTGCCACCAATGGTGGAACTATTAGATTTAGGGGCAATTATTTTTCCACATAGAGCCAGGTAGGTTTGGACAGCTTAATAAATGAAATCATTATTTCAAAACTGCATTTTGTATTTACCCGGGTCATTGATCATAAAAATGTGTTGATGATCTGAATCAATTAAGTGTAACAAATATGCAAAAAATAAATGGAAAAATCAGGAAGGGGGCAAATACTTTTTTCAAACCAATGTAATGAAACGACATGAAATTCTATAAACAGCTAGAGTTGCAGAGGTTTTAACCAGTTAGTAACATCAATATTGGTATCTACTCCAGCGAACTTTTTTTTTTCTTTTTTGGAACATGAGCAAACAATTTTTGATGCGATCCTATGACGTAAAAATTTTTTCAATAAAACAAACTATACATTCTACATTCAACTTGTGATTTCTGACCTCCATCTAGGGAAAAAAAAACAAGAAAAAGTAACAAATTTGGAATTCCTACTTGGGAACTTAAGCCTTTTGGAATATAAGCCGATTTCCACAATTACATCCACAATAAACACCTTCGATCAAGCACATCCTTCACTTGTTAAATCGACTATACAGTTTGTTGCTTTGAAGAGCACAGTATGTGGAGGTAACATTTCGAAATGAAACCCGCCATAAACGCCACATAAATTTACCGTTTTCATATTGCTCATCTTGGAGGTAGGCCTCCGCCCTGTCTTTCAGAGCGTTCACATTTTGTGGGTCTGAGCTCAGGACTTCGCTGCACACTGGGATTGCTTTAGCACCTTGCTGATCCTGTCGATCAGCAAATCAAACCAAAGGGTGAGATTATTACATTAATGTACTGCAAATTCAATAGGACAGGGAAATCGTCTGCAGCAAAGCAGAGATCAGAATGAACAGCTATCAGCGCCACCTGGTGGTCAGTGAGGGAAGAGAAGTTCTCACCTTAGACAGACAGTGGCATATGCGCTCCCTGGCATGAACAGTGTAATGGGGCACATTCGGTTCCGTCTTCATAACCGACTCATATTTGCTCACTGCGTCTCCGTACCTGTGTGTGAGGAAAAAGAAAGAAAAAAAAAAAAAGACACATTTAGTCAAACTGGAAAATTTTTTACTTGATAAGGAAGTGTTAAAAAACTGATCACACACACACACACACACACACACTGCCAACAGGACGTATACAGCAAATTATTTAATGCTGCAAAGCACAAAAGAACATTTTGTTCTAAATTTTAAACATTGGTGCCAAATTTAAACATCTCTCTTTTTTTTTGTATAACAAGTAACCCTGCTGGAAGAGGGTAATAAAGAAAAAAAATTGAAAGTACAACGCAATCTGTTGAATTTTGAGATAAACTAAGGATTTTTTCTTTAAGGTCGATTTTATTTCTATTACATATAATAAAACAAGTTAACATTTACATTATCTAAAGATACAGTATCAATGTCAGTTAACTCCAATCTGACTACTCCCATCCATCTAAGAACCTCTGTAGTCCTACTAGGCACCGTGGAGGCCAATGGTGACCATTGTATTTATTCCCACTTGTGTGACCGTAGTCATTCACACACACATTTCACACACTACATGTAATCTGGGTCTAATCTGCATGTCCCATGACTGTGGGAGGAAACCGAAAACACCCGGAGGAAACCCACCAAGCACGGGGAGAACATGCAAACTCCATGCACACAGACCACACAAGAATCGAACCCGGGCTCTGGAGGTGCAAGGCGACAGTGCTAACCACTAAGCCCCCATGCCGCCAAAATCAGACTACATGTACAGTATTTGGGGACGAGTAACAATACTTCTAATCAAGTACAGGCTTCATGTCAGCAATTTATTTTCAAAATATCTTTTATATAAAAGCCAATTTTTTTTCAAAAGTAACTACAAACTAAACCAAAACGCATTTACAGTGTAAATGACTATATTCATTTACATACAAACAGTGTGGGCACACAATCGCTGGGAAAAACACCACAAACTTAAAGAGATGCTTCAAGGCATACCATAAAAATCACCCAGTTTTACAGCCTCTTTTTGGCAATTATGTTACCACATGTTAACATAATTATGTTGTGATGCATTTTAATTTATTTTATAATAATACCGTTGCCAAACACATTAAGCTATGTGTTATTTGCTACAGGCTACAAATAATTGTGACTCTTTACAACAATCCAAGTGCGTCACAGTGGAACCTTGGATTACGAGCATAATTCGTCCCAGAAGCGGGCTCGTATTCCAAAACACTCGGAAATCAAAGCAATTTTTCCCATACGAAATAATGGAAACTCAAATTATTCGTTCCACAGCCCAAAAAAATAAATACATCAAAATAATTAATACAAAATATAAAGTAAAAATAAAACAAATTA
>JAOVVA010000051.1:9368933-9399726 GCA_028565275.1 Leiocassis micropogon
ATTTTGTGTGTGTGTGTGTGTTTATATGTGTGTGTGTGTATATATATATATATATATATATATATATATATATATATATATATTACACATACATACAATCATTTTTTTTTTCTTTTTTCGATTCCACATTGGAGAATATCTACTGTAATGGTACTTAAGTCACTCATCTGTTTATCTTTTAACATAGTTGCACCACTTTTTGGGGAGGCTCACAAGCCCATATTTAAAAAAAAAAATAAAAAAAAAGCTAAAGTAACTGCTATCAGAAGTCCAGGTGCAACCGTTCTCTTTTAGTGAACTGGCTACAAAATCTTATTCACATTCAGCCTCACTCATTCAACAGAATAACAGTTTTCAGGTGTCTCTTGCATCAAAAAGCACAGATTTCACATGTAACTCATGGACAGACAATATTCCAGTTTAAAATATGAACTCACATTTAATCAGCCTTTCTCCCATAAGGTAGTTGTCCATGGTCTCTGCCACAATCTTGGCCACTTCATCACAGTCAAATTCCACAAAGCCATAGCCTTTACTCCGGCCAGTCTGCAAAAACAGCAAACATCAGCTCAGAACGCAGCGCTTTACCAAACACAAGAAGGTCAGTGGATTTCTTCTTCTGGACCTGTAGGCACATGGGTTTCATTGCACAGCGAATGGAGCTGACAATAAGCTTAAATGCACCACCTTCGTGTAGGCACAATTATCTCACCCACTGCAATACACGTGCTGAAGGTAATTTTCAGATTGTGCCATTTAAACTTCCTGAACATAACTGAACAATATTTTATACAATATACATAAGTCTGAAAAGATGTGTACTTACCCGTTTAGATCTGGAAAGCCTCAAGCGCAGGATTTTGCCAAACTGAGAGAAGTAAGTTCTGAGCTGTGGCTCGGCGAGGGTCCGGGGAAGATGTCCCACATACACCACACCTGGGGTTAAAGCCTGGACAAGGACAGGGGAAAAAAGCGATGTAGTGATGTTCAAACCGCGGTCCACGATAATTTATTTACCACTAAATTTATTATTGAGCTCTCATACGGTAGTTCCAATCACAAAAAAGAAACATAGAAACCGAGAAATGAATTATAATCAAGTCATGCGCAAAAACCTTCACACGCACGCTATTTGCACGTGCAGTTTATGGTCGTACCGCTTTCTGTCGCTTCTTCACTTGCTGTACTTTTCTCTGAAACTCGGCTTCTTCACTGGGGTTGAGCGCGAGCAGCTTCTCGCTCTTCTGTTCCTCTGTCATCGTGAGCACAAAGTATGACAATAAATTAACAAAAAATAACAACACACTAAGGAACGTTCTTCGCAAGAACCATGCCACACGCGAATCAACCACGTTTCTCGACAAGAGGAAGCACAATGTGCTGAGGGTCAGGAAACGACTTCCTAAACTAAAAAGTTATAAAGCGCCCCCTGCTGTATCGGAGGACACCGACCTCACTGTCTCTCAGTCTTTAAACGTGTTTTACAAATAATAATAATAATAATAATAATAATAATAATAATAATAATAGAGATTTAATTTTTGTGATGGCTGAATGTTTCAACAATTATTCAAATATTTAACAAGTTAATATATATAAAGCTGCAAATCCAATCAAAATAAATGCGGTAAAATTTTAAGTAATTTTAACATGCATTTTAAAAAATATATATATTTTCCGAAAATGCACTTTGTCACAACATTTTTTGTGTGTTTTATTGCTTTCTACCGCTACAGACTTGACTTTAGTTTCGTCGAGGTAGATTTATTTCAGTTCAGTGAATTATTATGATGGTTATTATTATTATTAGTAGTAGTAGTAGTAGTAGTAGTAGTAGTAGTAGTAGTAGTTGTTGTTGTAGTATGGGGGGGTTAGTTATTTTTTCTCTCATTGATCTTAAACGGCTGGTTTATGCAGGTATTGTGGCCACTATGTTCTGTAAGTTACATTATGTTAAATAGACTGAAATTAGTATTTGTTTTAACAAAACAATAAAATGTAATATTTTTATATAATGTAATATTTTGATATTAGTGATTTATGAGGTACGAACAAGTAATAAATGTCTGAATTATTATCAGTGATTTAGGTAATAAATTGTAGGGTCGGAAGTGGAAATAATAATTGAGTAAATACTGCCATCTGGTGGAGATAAGCTGTCAATGTAAGCGGTGCCTTTACAAAGATAAAAAGAAGTTTCAATATCTCGTCCTTTAAGAATTCGGTCACTAGATCTCACAGGTATTCCTTAATTCTTTAGGGTTTATTACATCTTATAATAATTCATCAATACTTTACAATACATCGTTCGGTAAGTTACATCACGCCTCCTATAGATCTCTTACTTTGTAACTGTGCAGAGTACCCTGTACGATGCTATTGGCCTGTCACAACTGTGCTACCTCGTAACTGTGCTATCACCCCATACAGTGCTATTACTCTGTCGTACTTGTGCCAAATACCTTACACAATGCTACATCCTGATGTAACTGGACTTCTACCCCGTCCTGTGCTTTTACTCTGTTCCAACTATGCAGGGTAGCCTGCACTACCCTGTGTTATCACCTCTGTGCTATCACAAGTTAACCTTTCAAAACTGTGCTGTTTGCCTGTAATTTTGAATTTGATGCTGAGGTATAATATATTTGGAATTTCCCTCAAGATCAATAAAATATCTATCTATCTATCTAGTGGCGCTGTCACTCTGTTGTAATGGTGCGTAGTACCTTGCACAGTGCTATTACCCTGTTGTGACTATGCTATTACCTCCACCATGCTATTTCCCATAACTTCACACATTATCCTGCTCAATGTTATCAGTCTCCTGTAAGTATGCTATTATCCTACAGATTGATTTTAGCCTGTTCTAACTGTGCATAGTAGTCCATTCTGCTATTATCCTGTCATGCCAACTTAGTGCGCTGCACAATGCCATTGCCCGGTTATAACTGTGTTATTACCCCACAGTCCTATTACCCTTTTTTAACTGTACATAGTAGCCTGCCCCATTGTTATTAACCTGCACTAAATGTGCTTTTACCCGGCTTGGTGCTATGAGTCTGTTGGAACTACGCATAATACTATGCACAATGCTATTACTCTGTTGTAAGTGTGCTACATAGTACCCTTCACATTGCTCTTACCCTGTTGTTATAGTACATAGTACTCTGAACAGTAATTTTACATTGTCATAGCTGTGCTATTATCCCACATGGTGTTATGGTGTTATTATAATGTATCATTATTACTATATTAAAACCTTCCTAGTGTTAAGCCTTACTACTATAACTGTGTTATGATTACAATGGTCTAGCTGTCCTATTACAATAAATCATTATTTCAAAGCTTTAACTGTGCTATTCCAGTGCATCTTCATTATGCTGTGCTTTTGCCATATGTTACTTTTACACTGTTGCAATTATTACAATACAGAATGACGACAAGCTGTTGACACCCACAGATACAGATCTACACATCTTAACCTGATTTAATATTATCCTGAGAATATAGGTTATGTCAAGCAAACATTTGTAAATTTATAACTTAATTATGGGAAAATTAAATTACTAACACTTTGTAAGAATATAAAAATTATTTGCATTTGAAAGAAATAAACACTTAGAGAACCTGTCAAAAGTTTGGAGACAAGTTTGGATTTATTTTCTACGTTCTAAAACAATACTGGATTTTTTTTTCAAATCTATGAAATAACACATATGGCATTAGGTAATTAAGTAACAACAACAGTCAGTCAGTTGTTATTTTAAGACACAAAGGTCAGTTCTTCTGAAATAGTTCTTGCAAAAACTATTCTTGCTGTTCAAAAGGAGATTATTGCATGTTTTGGATGCAATTAACATTGATCAGATGATTTTTACACACAAAAAAAAAATATTAAAAGAGCGGGCACAAAATTTTACACATGACTCTACCTACCTACCGACCTCGATCCCTCCCTCCCTCCTTGGTTGATCTATGGTTTAACACTCTAACGATGTAATCTATGTAATGTAGGAATCCTAAAAATCATAGTCTTGTAAAAAAATAAGAAAAAAATTACACAGTAACAAACATAACATTTTAAACTTACCAGTGATTAACTAAGTGCAAACTGATTAAATTAGGACACAAGGGTTGATGTTAGTGTCAACTGATGAAAAAGGATTACTTGCTTGCTTATTTCTATTCTGTAATTTTTGAAGTTAAGGTGCTATATAAATATAAAGGTCTTATTATTATTATTATTATTATTATTATTATTATTATTACAAAATAGATGAGACTGGGAGATGCAGGTAGATGAAAGAAGAGGAGGGAGGAGTTGTGAAGTGGCTCTTTGTTAAACTGATGCTATACACTGTTCACAAGCCATTCGCCTGTGTGTTGTGTGAGACTGTGGATGACAGGCATGGAAACTAAAATAATTTATTTCACGGTAAATGGAAGACCAGAGCAAGCTGAGTTTCCTATTGACTGTCCTGCACAAGATATCAAAGGTAAGGACTTAAGTAATTTTACTGCTTTTCCTTTCTAATGTTTAAAAAAAACAAACAACTCAAGTTCAAATTCAAATTTGTTTATTGTTTTAGGGAAAAAATATTCAAAACAAGTTGTTAGCTTTTAATAAACAACACATGCCAATAACTGTAATACAACATTTTCTGTATTAATATACATTAAGGATTTCTGTGATTTTCCCTTATAGTGGACTAAATAAAATCTGGATCAACTTGGCTTAAATTAATATTTTTGTCTACTCAGTCTGTTCCTGTCACAGAGGATTGTACTGGATTATAAAGTTAAATATGTCAATAAATTGTTAATCAAACTGTAAAATATGCATAAAAAGGATGTGTCCTAAAACCACAGTGGTGACTTCCTGCATATTACAGTTACACTCATTAATATTCTTACAGTACATTATTAAAGTAATTTAAGAGTTAAGGAGTTATTTTTGTTATATGTTAACATCATGATTTACTTGAGTAAATAAACTAAAAAGTGTTACTAGAGTGTTTTTCCTGCAAGGCTGGGGCCACAGGTGCTGCTGACAGAGCGCTCCTCAAGTGGCAGCACTGTGTCAAGTGTGTGCTATTTACAGTATAAAACTCATGCTGGCATCTTGATTGAAATCAGACATATGAGTGGACGCACTATTCTTACAGACCTGTTTCGATCGGCAGCTGAAGCTGGCCCACATGATATCCTAAAACTCTACAATCCCAATGGAAACATCATTAATATCTCCCCTCAGCTGATCCCCAACAGCCCTCACACATGCTACAAGCTGGAGGTGGTTGCTGCAGATTGCAACAGTGAGACATTAGGTATTCTCCACCTTAAATGAAACTGATTATGTTTTGCAAACCTGTTTAATGATGGATGACATCCATCCATCATTAAACATCTTACTGTATGTGCATGTATTCTACCACAGTGCTGTAGAATTCTCAAAGCAAATTTTTCAGAAGGTGTTGAATAAGGTATTGAAAGTTTTTTATAACAGCTATGATGAAAGAAACTCACAAGCTGTAATGAATACACTCATTCGAATAAGTTATGATTTCTTTACAAACGACTTGCGCATGAGCTGGTATGATGGCTTCAAATAAATGCTTTTAAAAAATCTGTGTTTGTTGATGTGATGATGATTTCTGTTAGGAAAGGTTTTTGGCATTTATTGATGAAGTTTCTGATGTCAGACCTTCGTATGGGCCAGCGAGTATTAAAATTCCTCAGACACACCCTGTTTTATAAAATTCCAAAATAACAAATTCTACAGAATTTCTATTAAAAAGAAAATCATTGTAGAACTTTAGGACAAAGGTTATGTAGAAAACTTAGGCTAGATAGGCTAATATATAGGCTGGAAGCACAGTTCTGTAGAAAATGTTCTATAGAAATGATTAACTGATGTAAGGCTCTGGTTGAGCTAAAATCCTCTCCCAAACACAACCTTTCTGATGTATTCAGGTTTGGGATTAGCACTAAGAGTGTCCTGGCTTGGGCAACCTCCAATGGCTGGGGTTGGGGAATCAAATAAATCAGTATGGGATCTCATGAGAACTAATGAGGCCATAAGCCATCAAAGACTTAGCAAGGTTTTAATTTTTTTTTTAGAATAATATTATTTTAATTATAATTTTTAGACGAAAGATCTTCATCATAAATTTCTGATATTTTATATCAGTGTAGGAATAAAAGGGTTGTAAACAACTGTTGAGACTTTCCATATACAAAGTAAAGGTTCCATAGAACATGGATGTAATGAAATTTCAGAGGCTGATGAGAAATGTTCCACAACATTTCAAAACTCTTCTCTAATAGGTTACAATACAACTATAAAAGGTTGATGGTGAATAAAACTATTATCACTTAAATTTCTAGTGTATAAGGTAATGATGATTTTGAGACATAATATTTATAAATGATCTTTTTTGGAAAATCAATTATCCATTTATCAAACTACTAATTCTTTGCCTCAGATAGATTCAAATTCAAATTTGAAAGTCTACATACAATGTACAGGTACAGTGAAATAATTTTTCGAAATCACACAAAAAAGAATTTACATGTTAAAAAGTATTTACCCTACCACTCAAACTTTGGAATCACTTTTGGGATCACTTAGAAATTTTATTGTTTTCCAAGGAAACACACACGAAATTAGTTTGAATAGAAAATATAGCAAAAGAACAAGACATGCTGACATTGTTAGAAATAATGATCTTGATGGAAATGATGAATGTGTTCTTCAAACTTTTACTTCATCAAAAAACACCTTTTGCATCAAAGGGCAGACCTTAGGCATTCTAGCTAAATGTTTTAAGATAATCTGATGAGATTTCACCCCATGCTTCCTGGATCATCTCCCAGAAGATGGATTGGCTTGCAATTTATAAATTGCATGAAAATGTGTTTTACTTTGGAAAAGAAAGAAATTTGCAAGTGATCCCAAACTTTTAAGCAGTAGTGTACATACTCTAGATGTACAGAAAGAAAATGATAAAAAATATAATATAAATGATATAAAGGATACTTGCCAGAAAATGAGGTACTATATGTGGAATAAAGTGCATTTCTATGTAGTTCTATATGCAACGTGCAGTTATATGTGCAATGAAATGCTGTGCAATATCGACCTGATGTAGTTACTGTAAAAGTTAAAATGGATTCACTTCTCTGATTGCAACAGAGAGAAGAGTCCTTTGTTTGGATTATAGTATTAAATGCTACACTAGAGTCAACAAACAGCATTTTAGCATCATGCATAGTTTTGTGTGTGTGTGTGTGTGTGTGTGTCTGTGTGTGTTTTGCTTTCACAATGGTCTTAGATAATTAAATAGCCTTTTAATGCATTTTAAAGGGCTATGCCATCTAGGTACAGAGCTGGCAGAGTCACTGGGGTTTGATCTTTCATCCATGGAGAAAAGGTATGTATAATAACAAATTAAATTACTTATCATGTTTTCTCTATTGTAGTCAATTAAAAATTCAATGAGACAAAATAATGTATTGAAAAATTCATACTAACATGTTCTCTAATAGGTTACAAAGCCTAGAGAAAAAGATTCTTGTTGAATCGGGCAAGACTCCAGCTGTTGTTTATGAGATGAAGCAACAGGTGGAGTCATTCAGGGAAAAGCTAGAGGTAAACAGATATATTCATGCAAAATACAGGTGGTCACAAGAATCCACAAAACAAATCCTCAAAATGTTATCTTGCTCTCTTATTGATCAGAAAAGCTCTACAGTCAGTATAGGCAGTTAAACATTTGTAATTATTCCCTTATTAATGTTGTGACCTTGATTTCCAGCTACTTAGTGATCTGTTTAATCTGTTAGAGTGTAGAGCACCTGAGCTGGCTGGGTCTGTTTAAGGAAATGTCTGAGGTTACTCACAAACCCTCTCCATTCTACCACAAGAGAACCCTGCGTAAGACACGTGAAGAATGTGAGCATGTCAAGGAAAAGTTTTTCCACATGAGGTGAGTGCAGTCTCCAGACCTTTTTCTATTATCTAAGCAGTTAGATAAATAAAGCAATACAATGTATCTTCACACAGTTCATTGGAGGTCTCTGAGGAAGTAAGGCAATACCTTAAGACACCAACCTTCGACAACTGGTAAGTTAATTTTGTTTATCTAAATTGATCCCCAAACTGCTCCTTGTTGACTATGAGATGATTTGCATTGTAAAGAAACAAATCTGTATTGTAATTTAGCTTCTTTGAGTGTAATAAATACATGTACACTATGAAGTACAGTATGTACAGTACCAGTGTATTGAGAGATAATTTCTTAAAGCCACCTGTTTTGTTTTTAATTTAAAAATTTGAGGTGTGCAATGGTGTAGTAGGTATTGCAGGTAAAATCCTGAGCTCTGGTCACTGTTTGTGCAGAGATAGACATGGTCTTCCTGTAATTGCATGGTTTCATCAGGGTTCTTCGGGAAAATGTAACCTCAAATCTCCCAAAAACTTACCAATAGGTAAACTGGGCACAGTAATTTAAATGTTTGTTTATATTTTGGTGTGTATCAAATGTCTAAAAAAATAAATAAATCTGCTTAAAATGTTTTTAAATATTGAGATATATTTTAAAATATTGAGATATATTTCAAATTAAATTACATTTGTTTTTGTTTTGTTTCATTTTTAAACCCTTTTTACAACATGGTCAGTTCCTTGTTCTTTTAAAAGGTAGCTCTTGGTAGCTTGTTATCTATTTGTCTGAAATATTCATAGTATTACTGCAGCAGAGTGACGAGTTATAACACAGTACTACTGGAAATTCTTTCTTCATCTCCACAACATTTTTGTATACATAAGACTGTACATGATCAATAAAAACTAGATGTCTTATAGAAAGTTATGTCTTATACAGTTACGTTTTATTTCAGTGACAAGATTAAAACCTGAATAAATCACATTTATCAAAGCTACCCTAATTGACTGTAAGTCTTGTAAAGGAGTAAAACGGAGTAGTTAGATCATTATTATATTTGTGACATAGAGGAACAAGAAAAAAACTCTGTTTACATTTTGTGAGCAGTTTAATATTAAATCATGCACATTGTTTCAAATATTTAATATTTGACCTCTTTATTCTTCAGGTATCAGCTATATATTGAGATTTACTACTTAAATATTCTCCTTCTGGCTAAAATTGCAGGAAGGCTTAAAATATTAAACCTCATCAACCCATGGAAGTGGAGCAAATGAGCTCTGCACCTGTTACAACAAAATGGATGTTCATTACTGAAGCACAGCTCTTTTTTCTGCATAAAGAGGCCAGAGAAGATTCAGGCCTTTGATCTGCACAAAAGGCTTCGTATTATTATGAATAGTTGTTTGGAAGCTTAACAATCAATGGAAGACCCTAGGCTTTCAATAGCATTTTTATTCAGTGATCTTCTAGCGTAGTTTTTGAACCCAGACCTTTCAAATTTACAAAACAGGTTGCAGGTACTCCAACAATATAAAAATGGTTCCGAAAAGATAATACACGGGGGCTGGGCGGGCAGGCCTGTGTTTCCATCAAAGAAGCGCATAAAGGGGACAAAAATAAGGGGAAGATAGCTATGTTAATGGAATAGATTAGAATAAAAGATGCAAAATGTCATGCAGTCAAAACATATCTTAATGATCAAAGAAGAGGAAGCTCATTGTGTGTGTGTGTGTGTGTGTGTGTGTGTGTGTAGGCAATGGGAAGATTCTGAGATCATGGTACTGCTTCAGGTGATGTACACAGATCTGGACTTTATCTCAACCTTTAATATAGAGCTGGATGTGCTCCAGCATTTCCTCTATGAAGTCTACAAGCGCTACAACAACATACCTTTCCACAACTTTAAGCACTGCTTCTGTGTCACCCAAATGGTGAGAGATAGAAATCAGCTCACTTTAGCTGTTTTTTCCAAGTAGTTCAATTTTCCACTTGACAATTTTGATGATTAGTGAAGGGCATGACCTCCGCCATGCTTCTGCTTCATATGCTTGATATAAACCTGCATCACAGGGTGATTGTCTTTTGTTAAATGTTCCTGCATTGTAATTTAACACTGTACAATTACTATACATCACAACCGTGTAGGCAACTCCAACTGCTCATTAGGTCCGTCTCACTGCATTTCTCTTGTTTTGGCAGATGTATGGCCTGATATGGCTAACAGATCTGAGGGCTAAGATAGATAGCATTGACCTTTTAATCATGCTGACCTCAGCTGTGTGCCATGATCTAGACCACACCGGTTACAACAATGCCTACCAGGTAGGAGAAGCACCTTATCATACAGTTTACAGTTATACAGTTATAGTCCCGGAAGGGCTATAAAAATGTTATTGTGCTGCCTTTCAGATTAATGCTTGCACTGAACTTGCCTTGAGATACAATGACATTTCTCCTTTGGAAAATCATCACTGTGCGGTAGCATTTGAGATCTTGGAAAAGGTAACTTACTGCACACGTAAACTTTCAGTGTTTAGCCTATTTGAAGCTCTTTTCAGTGCATTTATCACTGGCTCGTTCCGGCCGCATCCAGCTGTCAGGGTACGGAAAATTAATGCTTATTCAGGAGAACTTTAGTGTCCTTGACTGAGAGCAAGAATGTGCTCTCCTAACTATGAAACAACTAGAAGAAGTGCTCATAGGATCTCGGGTTCTTTCCTCCTTATGACCCTATTACCGTAGCCCAGAAGAGAGCCTCATCAGTGAGGAGTTTGATGGATTGAGCTATTGTTGTGCAACTGAAGAACCACATCCTGGCTTACAAAGTAAATAGAGAAGAATGACACTCCACTTATACACTCCACTCCAGACTCTTTGGTCAAAGTCCCCTGCTGCATTGATGATAATGCAAAGAATTCTGTCTGGGACAGCGATAAGGGTTCTACAGTAGGTTGATACAGCTTTATTAATCTGGTGACGGTGAATAGTTGAGAGTCTGTCATAGAGTGCTGTAGTCCATAGCGGACATCTTTGTAGGACCCACTGTGCTCTAGGAAGTATAGTAGTTTGACACAAATTCTGGCATGAATGTGACACTCTATAATGTATTTATAACAAATAAAGCAGGGTGTTACTATGTATTCACACCATTTCAAACAACTGGACACAACAGAACTATTAATACTGAATCTTTAACCTAACATAAAAAAAAAATTGTTTAAATAAATTCTGAGCACAGGCCTAACTTGAATCTTTTTTTTTTGTTTGTTCAGACTGAAAGCAACATTTTCCGGAATTTGACAACAGACCAATACAAGAGAATACGAGAGGGCATCATTAAGTAAGATGCATCATGTCCGAGTTTTACAGCTATAGCCATCTATTTACCACTCAGTAAGTCCAGACATAATGATGTGTTCCTCAGGTGTATCCTGGCCACTGACATGAACAGGCACACCGAGATCCTCAACAAATTTAAAGCCATTCTGCCTGTGTTTGACTTCAGCAACAAGGATCACAGGGATGTGGTACTGATGAGAGAGGCATTGTGGGAAATATCTTTAAAAATATAATCAAATTCAAATTCAAATTTATTAATTTGCAGCTTATCTATCCAGACAGGGCTTGGTGTCCAATTGTAAGGAATAAAACAGCGATGATGTTAGCTGTTATGGGAAAACAATCCATAATCATGTGATAAGGTGTCATGTAGCATGAAACAAAGTAGAGCTGGCATTAAGTTCATTATTATTTAAGTTATTTTCATTTTATTTGTAATAATCATAAATACATTCTGGAATTTTTCTTTTTAATCATATTATACCATATACTAATTAATTTATCAAAAATAAAAATGGAATATTTTTAATGAAAGACCTAAATGTTGCAGAACATCCTCAAGTTATTTCCTTATTTTAATACACTTTAAATCTGCTCCTTTCCACCTTAGCTGATGATGATTATGATCAAAGTGAGTGACATCTCTAATGAAGCAAGGCCCATGGAAGTGGCAGAGCCATGGCTGGACTGCTTATTGCAGGAGTTTTTCAACCAAGTGACAATTCAAACTGTTTATTATTTGAGAGTTTAAATGTTTAGATGGGGCAAAGTATTGTAAATAAACCTATTGAAGAAAGTTATTATGCTTCTTCTCAGAGTGACATGGAGAAACTGGAGGGACTTCCTGTCACGCCATTTATGGACAGGGATAAGGTGACTAAACCTTCTTCTCAGACTGGCTTCATTCGCTTTGTGCTATTCCCGCTGTTCATCGAGCTAGCTAATCTCTTTCCTTGTCTTGAGGTATGTCTTATTATTGCATTTTTAAACATCAAAGCATTGAACTAGCGTTGCAACACAAATCAAGTGTGGTGTCTTTGTGTCGAACAGCAACATATCATTGACCCAGTGAGGAAAGCCCTGGACTACTACACCGAGATGGAGAAAGCGTTAGAAAGAGAGAAACAGAATCGAACCCAGAGTGAAAAAACAACTAAGCCCAAAGAGACACACACACAACACAATTCTGACCTTTCCCTAGAGCCTTCATTGACACTGAAACCCAGCTCTGTGTAATGACAACACACTGGCTGTTTGTAGAAGTGGGGGAAAACACTATAATTTTACTAAATAATTGGATTCCTTTGAAAACATTACAAAAAACAGGTAATACATAAAATTTTTTTTATAGTATTTGGGTCCCCTTAGATAGCTCTTGTGCACATGCTATTCTGTCAGAATAAACAATGATTTCAGTACTACAAATAAACATCTGAGTTCTGAGTTTATAAAATCTATAATATGCCTTTAATACATTTAAACTAATGAATCTGGGAGAATGTAGTATAAAGCAGGAAAGCCCAGAAACCTTCAATTTTAATTTTATTATTTTAATGATTATTTTACATGATGATAAATTATGATAAATCTTCATACTGTATATATCGTTTATAACTCTGTGCCTTTTAAGAAGCTATACTGAATTATTATTATCACTTTTGCTGTTCTTTTGGCTCTCAAACAGTATTAGGCACTGCATGTGTGTATCTCATGGCTGCCTCTTGAGGACAGATGAATAAATGAACAGGAATGTACAGAGATAACGGGATGAGCCCAGGTGTTTTGTTTATGAACAGTTTCAGTGTCAACATTTGTTCAAGCCATGTGAAAGCAACCCACACTTTAACCAACATCCAGCAGACAGTGGGATTTAAATGCAAGGAATACAATCGAGTGACAAATTTGTATTTTTTTTAGCAAAATACAGTGAAAGGATGAATGCAAAGCTAGTTATTTATATTTGGATCGTTCAGTCACACAATACCAATGACACACAGGCTTAATATAGGCATTGGCACATAGAGTCCACACAGACAGGCTATAACCAATCAGAACCAATTTGGATGCGATTCAGACAGTGCAGGTGGTCAGTGCTGAGATGAAGGAAAAACAGTATTAAATCACATCCAAGCTTTTTAGATATTATAGGTTCATTTATTTTTTTAAAAAGGAAACATTAACAAATGCAGCTTAATCCATTTTTTATACATTTATTCTTCCACATTCCAAAAACACACTCTTTCTTTATTCTTTTTTTATTTTATTTTAGATTAAATCAAATTGAAATAGAACACATGCGGTTTTGCATTGTTCTCAAATGCCATCCTGCCCGAAAAAATAATGGCAAAATTTCTAACTGAACTCCAGAGGAACTGCAGAGGGAGGTAAAGCGTTAGCATGCAGCACTGTACACATTTGCATAGTAAATGGCTGTCATTTATTCTCGACTACATAGGTATCCATTTTATTACTTACAATTTGTGACTTTGCATCACATCAGTCATAGCTTAGAGTGAACAAATAAAATCTCTCTTACGGACGAGTTGCCAGAGTAAAGATGAATTTACTGGACTGGTCATTTCAGTGAGAGAAATGTGTTTACATCCCATCATTTATCATTATTAGAAACTAAAATTATATAGATTGTATCTGGAGTTTTATTTAGACCATGTTTGTACAATGGGAAAAATAACTATGTTAAAATTTTAAGGCATAGTCATTTATATATATATTTAAAAAAAAACACATCAATTGGCACACTTAATGAAACATGAAACAAAACTATTCACTGCGTAACAGGACACCTTGTAAAAATACCAAACTAAATAGGAACTAAAAAAAAAAAAAAGAAAATGCAAAATCTGATGGCATGATATTATAAGGACCCTGAGCATTAGCTACAATACATAATAGACATACAAACATATCAATATAAACATTGAGAACTGAATAAATAACTAACCAATGTATGTGTGTGCGTGTGTGTGTGTGTGTGTGTGTGTGTGTGTGTGTGGTAAAATGGGAAGTAAACCCCATCTTCACCTGTCTGTAGGATTTAGGCAACACTTTCTATAAAGATCATAGTCAAAATGAGCTATGCACACAATCACACATACACAAAATATTTTAAAATTTCATTTCATGGTCCTTAGGCATTATACACATCATTCTAATCATTTATGAAAAATCGATCTGAACAGTTGAGCTTTACGAGCTTAAAATGCATTATAACCCCCGGTATAAACAATAATGCAGTTTCAGGAATAATTACTGTATGATTGTGTTTTAAATGTATTCATAGGTAATTTTACATAGACAATTGTACACATTGCACAATTTCTTCATAGAAAGTGTTACCAACTTTTAATAAATTACACACTTTCTATCATCAGCAAAATAAAATGTTAAGCACCATGGTTTTGTCTGTGTTAATGTAGTTCTATATTATTATCTAAATGTATAACAAATGTATAACAAATATGGAGCCATTTTACTGAAAGATATTGCAGATTTTGTGTATAGAAAGCCCAAATCAACATTCTCAGTTATTTTTCTCCGATAAATGAAAATGGGTCTGTATGAGAAATATGTATTATTAAAAGTAAACATTTGTTTCCTACACTATTCAGCAAGTTTCCGGATGTACACTAATGGATTTTATAATGCTAAAAGCCTGGCAGAATGGGGCTGGCAGCAGTAGTACAGTAAGGACACTTTACTCAACTGCACTGAATTTAATTGGCTCAGGTTTATAAACTGCTTAGTGGATGCTTTCTCAGTGGATAAAGCTATCAGTGTAATCTGTCACTGTCCGTCTCAGATTCTACCTGCACATATATTGTTTAAAGACCACACACACCATAAAGCAGGGGACACGCTTACAGGCAAATGTCTGATCTAACAGAGCTCTGTGTCTCCTTATGAATTGTATATTACTGAAACAGTAGCACTGCAGTCGATAATGCTGTCCATGGCATGAGAACTGACAGCCACAAAACAGATACTGCCGATAATAAGAACATTTCTAGAAGATCTAGGACACCACTTACTGACACGCCACTGAACATTTACCCTTATATGTATATTTACTCATATTTCAATGATATCTGTGCATCCACATTTCAGATATTTGATTATAAATCTATGTATTGCTTCCTTAACTTACTCTATGCACAGATTTGACAGATCTACGAGGGCCATTTGCTCATTACAAAATATCAGTTACTGCTATTCAAGTCTAGGTTTCCTGTTTTCTAACAATTTAAATCACTGAGTTAAGACCGTTCTAATGTTTAGACATACTCACTGTGTAATCACATTACAAAATGCACTATTTATTAGTACTAAGTGAGACCTTAGTCTTCTCCATGAGACTGAAAGAATACGTCTATGTCAGTAATCTACACAGTGTGGCTCATATTTCAGTGTTCCCAACATCACCATGTGTTATGTTATGTTTTTGTACATACAGTGGATATAACAAAGCATAGAAATGCCCATAAAACTGCAGATTTTGTGATGGAAAAATTAAACCCAGTATAAATCCTGTCAGATCATTTTCCACTTTTAATTTGGTTTGCAATGTTATTACTGCACTTCCTGTCAAAAAATGCTTCCAATCTGTCAAAATACCAAGCAATCTATGGTACATAGCCCTCCTCAATTCACGTCACAGGATTTTGATAAAATGGGCCATTTCAAAACATTTTTATTCTAAAAACATTCTTTGTTGGTCTGGATTTGTGTTTTGGGTTCCATCATTCATCACAGAGACCCGTGAAAAATAAATATTCCCTCTATCTTGATTAGAACCCCAGTTCCAGCTGCAAAGAAGAAGCCTCACAGCATCGTGCTGCTGCCCACATGACTATGCTTTGCTGTCTTGTTTTATCTTTTATCTTTGAGAATTTTGTCAAAACAGTTGTGGCTTGGTCTGATCAAAACCTAACACACTTTGCCAGATGGGCTGGGGTGATATAAGTTTTTTTATTCTGTAAAGCTGCTTTGTGACAATGACCACTGTTAAAAGCGGTATACAGTATAAATAAAACGGACTTTAATTTAAATTATCTTCAATTTTAGTGAGAAAGGGCTTCCCTCTACGGTTTTCGTACATTGAGGGAATGATCAGTATTTGTAATACATTCCTTTAAATGTTGTGCCCCTTTTAAAGTTCTTTTTTTAGCCTTTCTGATCAGTTTTCTTGACCTTTCTTCAGTTTTGTGTTCTTAATGTCACTTTTGTGCCCTATTTCCTCCAATTGTTGATGATGGGATTCATAGCATTCCATTGTCCTTTTAAAAAAATATTTGTACTCCTCTCTAGACTAAAACCTTTGAACTATATGATTTTGTTCCTTTTTTGCAAGCTCTCTTCGGACTGTGGATACAACATTTGGATGAAACCAATTTGTTAAGAAAATCTTACAGAAACAGATAATCTTTATTTTGGGGTAAATCTGAAAGAGTTAATTGATCACTGGTGTGTGATAATTACTTTTTAGAATGAGTTTATATGTGATAGGTTAAATGCCTAAAGCATTTGTTTTTCTCTTAGATACTGTTGTTTGCTATATCAAATTTAAGGTAGTCAAATTTGTTTTATCTGGGTTGAATGTGTTACATCACAAAACCCTGCAGTGGCATGTAGAATTTTTATGTCCTCTGTATGTCCTGTTCCTGAGCCCACCATATAAACAAATGTCATACACTGGGCTTGATCTGGAATTGTGCGCTCTAAATATGTGCAGTAGGGTCTTGGCACGATGCCTATACCTCAAATTTTTCTGACAAACACTTTACAAATATAATTAAAGCAAGTGTGCCACAATCTTTACCCACTGGTTATAACCAGTGTGAGGGAGAATGCAAGGTACTATGCTTCAGAAAAGGAATAATCGGATATCTGTCTGGATACTGAGCAAAAGCTGAAATCAGGTTCTGTGGTGCGAGTCGTTGCTGTATCCACCTGGAGAGCCACGGCTCCGGTGTGGTTTGTATGTGTCCTGGTATGGGTCAGTATAGTCTTCTTCCACCAGCGGCCACTGCTCTCTGCTCTTCTGCTGACGCTCTGTGTTGTGGTAGTTTTCAGCTGAAGTCATCAGACTGCGCCTCTCAATTGGAGAATGCTCACTGGAATGATTCCTGTTTCTGTTTCTTTGGCTCTGTGGAGAAAAGTGTAAATGCTTCCTATTTGACCCATGCCATTTGCTATTTAAATTCTGTTGTTTTTCCTAACATCAATTTAACCATCACTTACTTAAAACTGTTTGGAACAGTATCAAATCATGACCTTAGCATTATAATGTTTATCTGTATTTTCTTTGCCTTCATGCTATTATTTTGCCTTTTCTTTTTCTTTTTTTTTTGCAAATGTGAAAAAAGAACCTTTTATATGCAGATGCTGCACATACAGTATGTCCATTAAAAATAATAAAGTGTAAGTGTATAACACAGGATTGGTTCTTATATTCTTAATAGACTTAATTGTGTAAACAATCTGGAACATTAGGAAGCCTTCAGCACTGCAGAAAGCTAATATCATAGTCAACTACGGATAACGTTAGAAATAAATATTGTTATTTATCTATGCAATGTGCATAATGAACTGAACACGTACTTTCTAATGCAGGAGTAATCAATTAGATTTGACATGTAGACAAATTCTTCAGAGCATATGTGACCCAACACATCAGGCCCAATTTTGGGTGATTAGAGTTATGCATATTTTATCATATTCCTGGTTCAACAAGTTTATTTTAATGGCAGATTTATTACTGTATCATGTCCAGTTACTGTGATATGGCCAGTTTTTTTGTAAATATATACCTTTTTTTATGTTAAGTGGCTTTGAAAAAAATAAATCCTATTTTTAAAATATTTAGATAAGAAAGAAATTTATGATGGATAAAGAAAAAGAGAAGCCCAGGGTTAATTTTTATATTTATCAGTTCTGTAAAATGATCAGGAGAATAAGTTGTTTATCAGTAAATTTGAACATTTGCTACGTTTCAGCTACAACACAAAATTAACCTGTTAGACTTAATACTTGACTTAATATAACGAGTCAAAAATATTGTTCGGGCCATTACATATTAATCCTCAGTTCTTGCTTCTCACTCTGGAACTTTTTGACATTTTCACATAAGTGTTTACTGTTTCTCTGTTTTGTCTTCTGTTTCATTAAGTGTGCTATACGTATAATAATTAGTAGTGTGGTTTAAGCTCTGGATTTTTTTCACAGTTCTTTGTCTTGCATCTGTTTATCTTTCCGTTCTGTTCCTACTCTATTTTATTTAGTTCTGTTCACAGTGCTGTTTCCTGTACTGTTCGTTTCTTGTGTTTATGGTTTGTTTAATTAAAATCTAAATCTGCACATATTCTGTGATTGCAACTCACTTTTTCTGGCACTATACTAATGAGATAGAAAACCAAACAGTACTTGAGCTTACAGAGTACTATCAAATGCTTGATTTCTTTTAACGCCAGTTAAAAAAATCTCACTTTACGCTAACAGGCAGGATGAAACTGTAATCTTCTCCTCAACTTTATGTCTTTCACCATCACCACCATCAAAAGCTCTTCTTATGCTTTTAATAGACCTTTGCCCGCTGTCGGCTGACCTGCAGAGTGGAGATGGCTGTGGGGTAGGATGTGAGAGCAGTGGAGCCCAGATTGCGTCCCAGCAGAGGGTTAAGTGGAGTACTTAGCGACGTGTGTGTTGCCCGCCAGTAGGCCTCCAGGTACTCGGCAAGGTGTTCACATGCATCCTCTAGCTGGTTTTCATCCAAAATAATGTCAAACATTTCCTGTTTGGGGGAAACATATTCTGAGTTACAACAATGGACAATAGACATGAATGTTTAAGAGGGATGCAGAAAAAAAACATGACCCTTGTGTTCGGCTTTGTGTGTTGATACTGACTGGAGGACACTGAGCCAATTTGTCTGCAGCCACCAACTGTACATTGAGGTGCTTGCTTTGTGATTTCCCACGTGATTTGATCAACCTCTGTAAGACCTGTAAGCACAGAGGAAACTGAATGAAAAGGATCGTAACGTATAACAAGACTGGTTTAGCCAGAACATTAAGGGAGGCTGAAACATAAACAATAAAGATTTTATTTATTAATTAATTTAGTAATATTAATATCAACCAATATAAAGAAATAGAATCAACTAAGCTATAAACCAATTCATACTATTGAGCATACTGGTATATGGCTCAGGTGGTTGAGGCTCTAAATTGTTGACGGCAGGGTCTGGGGTTTGAGACCTGCCACCATTGGGCTTCCACAGTTGGGCCCTTTGGCAAGGCCCTTAACCCTATGTCTACAACAAAAAAAAAATCACTTTGCCGCTGCCAGTCTCAAAGCCGCGATGAAAAAGGAGGAGGGTTGGGTATCGGGCTAGCAACCTGGCACAGTAAAAACCACTATTGCTATAGAAACGACCGCTGCAAGATATGCTCATCACAGGAGGAAATAAAACAGTGTTACTTGGCAATGCACACCTGAACAGACTGCATCAACCAGAAGAGGGCAGCAACACATCAACTGCTATACTAAAATAACAGGATGATCATTATTTTTTAAAGATTTAAAGACTTAATCGGGCTAAAAAAGGAACTTAAACATTTTCTTACCTTGGGAGAAGACACCTTGACATGCACAATAATGGGTGCTAATGAGGTCTTAATGAGCTGGGCTGGGTGGTTGATTGTGTCAGCATCCAGAACAACTAGCTGAAGAGATCTAGCCAGCTCAAAGATTCTCTCAATCTCACTCTGGACTTCCGCTAGTGTAAAAAAATAGGTTTAAATTAAAGATCATGCCACAAATTTATTACCCATACCTTCTTTATAACTTGTATTTGGGAGGTGGATTATTTTGTAGTAAAACTAACGTTAGCAATGTAAAAGCAGGGTAATATGTAGTTTGTGTTAGGCAGAGCACCTTAGAAGGGTTAAGAAGTGTCAAGTAAAATATGCACCTATTAAAGTGTTAAATGTTAAAAATGTATGATAGCTGCTTAAAACTACATTAACAATAACAAGCAAAGCACGGAAACTAAAACATACCTAAATTTGACCGAGTGTTGGATCTTTCAATAATGGCTCTCTTGCTTGGGTTGTTCAGCACAGATCTCTTTGCTAATGAGATGTCTGCTGTCACTCTCGTAATAGATATCCTGTTTTTGACAACACAAAGCCATACCGTGAAAAGGATGGCTGGAAAATGTGTCTCGCTCCAACACAGACATCAAACATGGCCTCGACCGAAATAGCCTAGACTGGAAAGTAAAAGCCTTCTCACCTGCCATCAAACCTGTGCTTCAGGAAGTCAAAAAGGGCTTTTTGCATCATATCTGTCACCTGAACACAAACCCATGGGAAAGTCGGAATCCAATAAGAAGAGATGAAAGAGAGAGACAGAGATAGACATGGGGAAGGAGAGGAATACAATAAAAGGAAAGTCAATAGTCATTGATTAGTCACAGTATAGAATTACAAAGTCGGATAAGAGAAAGCAGAAACAGATTAAATGTAAGCCCAACATTCAAAGAATATAGTCTTTAATATAAGGCTTCGTTTTCTTTATCTTGCCATGAGTCCATAACTGAAAACCAAAACATTCATTAAATGTCGCGCTTTTGCAAAAGCTATCTTTACTCTTCTGAGTCTCATTCAAGCATTCAATATAGAAGGTTATAAAATAGAAGTAAAAATAAAATACAACTAACTTTGCAAATATTCTTATTTATCTGCCTAATATATGAATGTAAATCTTGTTCGATCCTCATCCAACAGGCTTCAGGTCTACATTTACACTGCCAGGTAGCTAATTAATAATAAGTCAGTGCCATTGCTGTACTGAAATGGTCCACCGGTAATATCTGGCTAAATGTCATTTTATTGTGGTCTTTATCTTTATCACAGCAGATTGGCAATTAACAATTACTGATCTAGCATATCTTTTCAAGAAATCAGACGGCCTTATCAAAGATGATTATTTATAGGGTACTGTACATACTTGTCAGGCCACTGACAAGTTTATTTTCACTTCCCTAAAAGTAAAAAATTAATTAGCCATTCAGGGCTAATACTGTAATCTATCATCTATCATTATCACGTAAGCCACTATGCTATTTGAATACAATAAATATTTAATAAATAATTTTACTTCTTCTAAAATGTAACGATGAAAGCCTAGTTAATGCAAAGGTTTATGCTTTTCATAACACATGGTTCGTCTTACTAAGCTCATGAAATAATTTCTACCCTTTTAATACATATAATCTTTTAAAACCTAGGGACAAAACACCTTTTGAACACATGTTTATTCGTGTAAAAAATAAAAGATTATTAACTCAAAATATTTTTGTATTACAAACGAATAATTGGTCAGAATAAAAACAAATCTTACAGAGTGTGAGAACACATTTTTCAAGAAAGGCATTTCTCTTTTCTCTTCCCTGTTACTTACTATTGATTTTACACTATGCTTTTTCTGTTTCACTCTTAACCTTTTCTGATGATATGAAGGGCTAACTAAGGCAAATATATTGCTGTCATAGTGATATTAGGGACTGATTTTCTCTGCATATAATTTCAAAACATGCTCCACTTTTGAGACTATGGCACGCTGTACCCAGAAGGTTGTTGCCTTGGCAACCCAATGTGGAGAAGATGATGGGTATTCAGTGAGGACCCAGGTTACATCTCCCTCTGTGCTTAAAGAGAGACAGTCTGCTTCTTCTGGGATCTCTTTAGCACATGTAAATATACATATAAATAAGCAATTCTCAAGATGGTGCCTACCTCATATCCCTTTAGTGAAGGACCAACCAGAACCACTGGCCTCATGGAAGGAACAACATCATATGGAGGAATATGCTCAGCCTACAATATTACACATGGCACTATATTACAAATATATACTGCATAATATACTGCACTTTATTAATAGGTGTGAACTGGCCAGGACAGGCCACAGAGCAAATAAATAAAGAAAGAAATTATTCTCCTGACTGAAATTATAATAAATAATTACTTACCATTTTTGGTTTCTGTTTACCTGTTGAAAGGGGAAATGTTAAGAATTGTAAAACTAAAAAAACAGAACTATTACTACTACCACTGTTTACTATTAACTATCAATGTTATGCCTACTGTTAACATTTCAATTCTATATAGAATAAATGCTTGAATTCCAGCATGCACTCCTCTTACCTGCAGATGGAGGATTAGTTTTGAAGGTGCCAGACACCATCTCACCAAGGCTGGACGAGGAATTCCCACTTGACTTACTGCAAAATGCAAAATAAAGCTTGTGATGAAAAGGAAAATCCAATTAGTGATTTTATGTCCCGCAAACATTTTTATAATATCATAATTACATTTTTTTATTATGGATTATTTCAAAAGCTTTAGTTCTCAATTCTGATTGTTTAGAAGCTTCACAGCTCTAACAGTAAGCATTCTGTCTGATGCCATATACTGTGTTAATTATTATTTTTATAATCCATAGTAATTTCTATAGTAACAAACTCTGCATACACTGCATGCTCTACATAAAACATGTATAAATATGGATATGACGAGATTGTCTCTTAGGTGACATTTGTTTATCTTTTAGGAAAGGTGTCTCAGAACTTGGCAATATTCAAGCTGCTCCTTTAGAATTTAGGACTTTCCTGTTTCCTGACAAATTCATGTGATACAAAAGAAATAAAACACTTTACAATATATACACAATAATTTCCAGATGACAGCAGTAACACTGGTCTAGGCCAGTTTCTGCCTCTATAATTTATTTAAAATTAAGATTTTATTGAAATATGCTTGAAAGTAAGTAAATGTAATTAAAATGAAGGAGATAAAAGGTCTGGAGTTCATTCCAAAAGTTGACTTTGCATTTGGTAGCTGTTTATTGGGAACTCTATACATATGCAGTCCAAAAATGTGTACTTTCTCCAAGAAGGAACATTCTGGGGAGGTAGGTGTATCATTGTCTCAAGCAAGTCTACAATCAAGAGAAGGAAAGGCTCATGATCCAATGCATACCACATCATCTAAAAATTATTTTAAAAATCTTTGTCACAGTCCAAATACTTATGGTGCCAACTGTTATGTGAAATAACATTTGGACATTTTGTCCTCGACTTGAGAACATTTAGTATTTTTTTTAATCAAGAAATTGATTAAGGTTCTCCAAAGCTACCTGACAATTATCATCACAACCAGAGTAAAATTTAATTCTGGACATGGCTGCTCGAAGCAAACACATCCAAATTGTTTAATTGAATCAATTTCTTTGAGGAAGAGGAGATTTAAAAAGGCCACATTTAACCCAGTGTAATATTCCTTCTTTTATTAAGTTAAATCAAGATGAACATATTCTTATTTGAAGAGGTGAAGTATGACTAATATATGACTCACAGAGCACAGCGTATCACAGATGTTGACAGAAAACCGTGTAAGCCAGGATCCAATTACGCATTTCATGCGTCATAACAATCAGCATCCATTTTGATGTTCCTTATTGTTCAATAATGTTAGAAAAAACTTTACATGCACAGTTACTCGTATATGTCTAAAAATATTACTACAGATGTAACGTTCCTGAACTATAAGGGTTTAGTGGTATAAAAAGAATAAACAACAGTGACCAGGACAGCACCTAATGAACCTAATGTAACTTGGTACCACAAAAAATTTTTTGAAGATCGAACATACACAACCACCATCACCAAAATATATACGATCCTACTGGGCATTTGCTAAGTTGAGTTTTAAGTCAAACATAAATAAAACAAAATTAATTGCATACTCTTCCCAGCAAAGGCACCAAGTCTTACCCATGAAAGCGTCCCCTCTTCTGCTCCTGCTGAAGACGGATATTCTCCAGTTTTAAAGGGCTGGGAATAAAACCAATGTCACATCCTTCCTTTACCAATCGCCCAATCCACCAATCATTGTTGTACTTCTGTGGAACACATGCAGAGAATGGTTGGTAAAAGATGGTTACGGTAAAATCATTAACATTATATGGTATCTTTATATCCTTCTATCATTTTAGCTTTACCTCCTTAATGTGAAGAAAGTCTTTAGTGTCAAAGGAAATGGCAGTTCCAGCAACAGGAACATCTTCATCCAGAGCACCACAGTAACTGACATTCGTCTTCACGGCAAAGGCCACTGCTTTGGCCTATAATACACACAGCCCCTCTCAATTATGTTTTGCTTTTAAAGGTATGAATGTGAATGGAAATTTATTTCAGATACATTTATGTGTAGGTCAAAATGATTCAACACTGATGTAGTGGATATATTTGTGCAACCTTAGCCCTGTCCAGCTGCACCATGGCCTGTTGCTCTCTCTCATGGCGGCCACCCTGCTCTTCCTCCAGAGACACATCTGAGTCAGACGGCCTGCTCGTGTAGGAATCAGCTGAACCCTGTAAATATGATGACACAACTATAGTCACCTCACAAGTCCTATAACTCTGTAGCAAGTTTTAGAAGTATAGCCAATGCAAAAGTGTCTCCATTCAATTAACAGAACTACAGAAAATGTAAATTAGTTTGTAAGTGAATTCTGTTTTTAAAATTTTAAACTAATTAGATGTCTGTTGCATTTAATTCAATTGCATTCATATAAGCTCTTTATTGAATGATTCATTTGAGATCTACTTTGGCTTTACCAAGTTATCCTTTGTAATGAAAGGTCACCGATGTGCATTTGAATATGTTACATGGGCATATGAAAAGACAGAATAAGCTGCTTTGTCTGTACTGTATATGAGATCTTCAGCCTTGCTAAATATATGTCTCTTTACTTATTAGGGGAAAGACACTAAAGGGAACAACAGCTCAAGGCTTTGATGCTCTAATCAAAGCCAACAGACTCCTTGAAGGCTGATTGAGCCTCCCAGTCTGGTCTGTAATAAACACCTATTTCCTCCTCCCAAGCTTCTTTGTAGAGAATGAATAGATGCAAAAAATTATGTTTCCAATTTTAATACTTATAAATACTTGTCTGTGGACTGACACAAAAACTTACTATGATCAAACATCTAACAGACATAAAATACTGATGTGACCCCACACTGGGGGCATTTGAGTAAGTAGACCATTATTCAACAAAAAAGAAAAGACTATACTAAAGGTAACCATAAAAAGTTAACTATAAACAGTGTTCTGGTATTTTTGGTGTTTTTATTTTATTGCTTGGGAAACTTGTATTGTATTGTTACCAACATGAGTATGGGTAGAACGTAGTACATCTGGATGACATCATTAGCTATAGAGGCCAGGACATCACTATGCAGTTGTTTGTGTCAGCAGGACGAAGCATACTGAGGGAGTTCAACAGGAACTGTTTACAATATTGTTTGCCTGGGGTTATCACTCTACTATAACTGGTGGTCCTTGATTTCACACTCCTTCAGAGTTTGCCAAGTGTGTTGGTGGTAAGTTTGGCCCTTTTGAGGACCATGGTGTGAAATATGTCACCTGATACTGGAAAGACTGGCCCTGAGATTGTGTGGACTGTCTTGACCATGTGCTATAGATACAGAGCAGTTTTAAAGCATGCTGTAAGAACATCATTTGATTGTGTACCTGAAGATTTTTTTTAAGAATGACATATAAAGTGTCACATTTCCTTTTAGCAAGTTCATGCAGGAACCTGTTGATCTGGCATCATGCTACTGATCCTCCATCCTATAGGCTATCTGGTCACTTCCAGTGATTTGTTCAATGATTGCAGTATATTCAGAAAATTTGATAGTGATTTTCTTATTGGGAGATTTAGGACACAACTTAAAACTCTAGGGGCATTATGTGGTAACAGTTCATATGCTAGGAATTTATTTAACCCCCCTGGAAGGCTGATGTCTATGTCTATGATGTTTGTGTTCAGCAGCTACCTGTACTTGCAGGGTATAGGTATTAGACCACAGGTATACTGCGCTTTAGTCAAAGTTGGTGGAATTATTGTATTGATGCAATAATGTAAGCATCAGTGTAATCATTATTATTAATAAATAACATTTCCCACATAGCTGTCCTTGGTCTCTGGGTGTGAGAAAGCTGTATGAATTGCAGAAGAAGGACTTTATAAATCCGATTCTGAGACGGATTAAATTCATATGCCGAGGTACCACTATATTTCTCTTTTGTTCGTGTTCTTGGCTAGACATCAGCAGTGTTCTTAAAGCTCCAATTAGAGTCTCGATAGTCTCTATACAGGTTCTTTACCATTGATTACTGTAACACCATTATAATAATAACGTATACATATCCATCTGGAAGTACTAGAAGAGCAAAGCCGATTCCTTTTTTCCTGAATACTTAAGGCACCTACGATCAAATAATGAATATCATATAATAGATTAATTTAATTGGCACCTTATGTGGCAGACCACCCAATTTTTAGAAGAGCAAATATACAGGAACAGTTAGTATTAACATAAATTAAAATAAATAACACTACCATATACATAACTATTTGACTGCTATTGTGTTGTTTATCCTTCTTAACAACAAATGTAGTCTTCACAGGTGAAATCAAGGGCTTAAACCAAGAGTTTCACACATTAAAAGCTATAAATTGTAGAACCAGTCTAACAAGACATGCAGTGCATGCACAACAAGAAATTGGCTAGTTGTCTGTTTCAATGTTTAAATTATAAAAAAAAAAAAATAAGTGACTTGAATTAATAAGTGCCAGGTTACTTCTAGATGTAAATGTCCGGGAATTAAAAATAAAACAAATGATAAAATTCTGATCTACCATCTCAGATTCTTCTTTTAATCTCAAACCCAAATGTCTTCATTATGTAACACAAACAAAAATAATTTGTCTTATCATTCTACCTGTTTTAAGGGTAAATATACTGTATATCCCAGAGTACAATGTTTCAATGTCTTTGTTAATTCTCTAAACAAAGTTGTCCTGTTTCTCCATCTCCGTCCTTGTGTTAGAATGTATGTGTTCTTGTTTGGGGTTGAAATAGAGGCAGACCTGACATATCCTTCTCCTTGTTGAACCAAACTAATTTTTTTACCACAAAAAACTGCAAGTCCAGGCCACATACTATTATCAACAGCTAACTAGCACTAGGAAGACTAGGAGGCACTATGTTGAGAAAAATGGATGAGAAAAAAGGGAGACAGACATTCATAGAAATTATACAGAAAGAGTGAAAAAGACCAAGTGTCAGAACTATTTATAATAAACGTCAATTATTATCATGCTTCACTTAGCATAATTAAACTCATTTACTAAAATTCAGCTTGTAATAAAAATCCAGCAAAGATAAAATTTGCATCATATTAAAGAGGATATCACAAGAAAATCATGTCCAACCAAGCCCAGGAAGGTCAGGTGAACAATGAAAACAACAGAAATATGTAGTGGTTTTTCTACTGACAGGCATTGCTCAAGCTCTTGATAAAACTATACTATTTCTTGTCATCGCCTCATTTTCATTCTCATTCCCTCAGTCCCCAGCCTATTATCTCATCTTGTAGATAAGCTACAGGTCTCTCTTTTCAAATTAATTACAGTAACTGTTTTCATTTCTTTGTGAGAAAATAAAGTAAATATTTTGGCAAAGCAAGAGCCTTAGGGGCCCCTTGTGGTTTGAGTAAGGTCTAAAAAAAAATTAATTAACATTCATATTCTAGAAGTGTATTCTAGAGAGACATCAGATATTACTGCACATAGAGACAGGAGGAACATAACATATAATATGATAATGAATTATTTCATAAGAAGATGCAAATTCTGCTGCCTTGCACTATTACAACATTTGCGCTTCAGTGATTTGACCACATTCTGTAATTCCTGACCTTAGTATTATCAGTGTCAACTTAGATTAACAATAAATCGAACATAGAACCTTACCATACTAAGGTCATAACTTAGCTAAGGATAACTCTCAGAATCCAGAAGCTGATTAATTATTTAATATGACCTTCACCTACCACTTGAAGCATACCAGAATTTTATTTCCTACTTTTTCTGTTTGTTTTCTGCAGCAAATACAAAAACTGACAATGGATTTCCAGCCCCTACATGAAATCCAAATAACTGATCCCGAAAAAAATCCTGTTTAAACAAAAGCTGCAGTCAGTCTCAATGGTACAGGCTGACAGTAGAGTTAATTATTATGGGTGCTGACTTGTAACAGCATGGCCAGCCTATCAGCTTAGTGTTCGCAGAATGTGCTGTCAACCGAGCTCTCTACTTTGGAACGCTACACTCAATGGGCAGCTGGGTTTGTTCCACTGTGGTGCCAACTCAGCGCTACTGTGGGATGGGCTGGAAAGTAATGGAGAATAGTGCATGGCTCAATATTTACCCAACAGATGACAGCACAGTCTCTGTACAAATGCCTGCCAGAATGTTTCTCCAGCTTGGGCCTTCATCTACTACACATACAGCCTAATGGCACAGAGTGTTCAGAAATGGTTGATAATGCAAAACAGTCTGGGCTAACAAGAAATCTGCCTAACACTGACAACATATTTCTCTAATAAATTTGAACTTTTACACATCGACACCATGTTCATATCCAATCAGGGCCTATAATGAGCTCATTAAAGCTTAAGTAAAGCAGAAATTAAAGGCCATCCTTGCACATGATACAGAATTTCTCTTGAAATGACATGGGTTTAAAACATCTGTTGAACTTTTATTTCACTTTCATGTAAAAATCACATGATACCCATTCTATGTTCACTGCTTCTTTTATTGCATACTCTAGATATGCACATACTTCCGGACATCAGATCAGCATCTAAAAGTACAGTATCCTGCAATATATGGGTATATGAATATTTTTGTGTAATAATTGATACTGCATTTTATGTAGACAGTATTGCAATATGTTCTAATAATTCACTACATCATTGCACTCTAATTACCAGTAATGCATTGAAAATGATACTCAGGATGATCTTAATGGAACAACACTCATCACTGATTAACCATCATTTTATGCGAATAGGCTGCTGTACACAGTTATGACTAGTGGTAATATTAGATGGGAAGATGAAATCTAATGTTAGGGTTGAACAATTAATCATATCACAAAGTCTTATTGATGGCATAATGGGCATAATACAGGGCAGATTATTACACGATCCAGTATGACAAATACACACACAGCTGTATTTGTGACTTCTAATTTGGTAAGTGCTTCAATTCCATAATGCCTTACTGCATAGATTCTCAACCTTGGTCCTGGAGTACACCTGATTTACAATTTCATGTGTTTACCCTGGTCTGTTAGTTACTAAGTAACTAATTAAAGCCCTCATTAGAGTCCTCATAACCTGAAAGAACCAAGGACAGAATAAAACACTGAACTGTATAATGGCTCAATTCTGTTGGCATTCATCACAATGTAATGCATAAGGGCATTGCACTGTTAGTTGTAGTAGATTATGAAATACAATAACTAAAGACATGGCTATCCCATCCCAGCATGCAATATTGAGGAGGCACTACCCAGGTCAGAATACCAAAAGAGATTCTGACTGATCAAGTGCCATGTACCCTCCTTAATCTGTACAGTGTCTGCCGAGCCTTTGATACCATTCAAGTAAATTGGGAGGATGTAACTTCACAGAGTAAACATAAAATTTAGCATGTTGATAACCTGAAAGCAAACCTCTATAACCTGTTGCAGGTAACATGGGAAAATTTGCTACAGGTGCAAGAACATCAATCCTGAGACCACTATAATAGGGGTATGATAGATTAAATGCCTTTATTCCTACCATCATTAAGTTACAAATTTCTTGAACATCTCAGTCTCCTAAAACTCACAGAGAGCATGTTGGCCACGCTCTCTAGGGAAGAGATGGTGCACTCGCACTCCCACATCAATCTTATCCAATAATGGTCTGTGAGCTCATGCAAGCATAAAGGAATTAGCTTGCCTCGGAGTGTGTTATGCCCCTTCCTAGTGTATCATGCTGCATGAGCAGTAGTTGAAAAAGATGTGGTCGGCAGGGGCACGTGTGTCGGAGGAAGCATGTTTTAGCATACACGCTCCCAACTATTTTAGGGAGAAGATCAGGGAAAAAACAGGGAGAGAGGCGCAGTCTCTATAGCTTTGGCAATGGTAATTCTTGAGAGGGAGAAACTGGAACTTAAGACCACTATCCCAAATCACAGAGACACCCAACTTTAAATGTTTTTTTTTTTACATGTTTTTGCATTTGTAACTTAAACTTTATTACTATTTACAGTCTTACATTTACATATTATAAGTACATATTGTTTAAACAACCAATTAATAACCAATGTATATAATTACTATTCTTCTACATCCTGATTTACAAACAACAAATATAAACATTTGGTACACGCACACACACATATACATTATATCGCCAAAAGTATTCACTTGTCTGCCTTCACATGCATATGAACTTGAGTAACATCCAATTCTTAATCCATAGGGTTTAATATGATGTTGGCCCACCCTT
>JAOVVA010000051.1:9402195-9414074 GCA_028565275.1 Leiocassis micropogon
ATTCTTAATCCATAGGGTTTAATATGATGTTGGCCCACCCTTTGCAGCTATAACAGCTTCAACTCTTCTGGGAAGGCTTTCCACAAGGTTAAGAAGTGTGTTTATGAGAATTTTTGACATTTTTACAGAAGTGCATTTGTGAGGTCAGACACTGATGTTGGATGAGAAAGCCTGGCTTTGGCTTTCTCATCTCAGCTCTGATTCATTCCAAATGTGTTTTATTGGGTCACAGGACTCTGTGGAGGCCAGTCAAGTTCTTCCACACCAAACTCGCTCATCTATGTCTTTATGGACCTTGCTTTGTGCTCTGGTGCGCAGTAATGTTGGAACAGGAGGGGGCCATACCCAAACTGTTACCCACAAAGTTGGGAGCATGAAATTGTCCAAAATGCCTTGGTATGCTGAAGCATTAAGAGTTCCTTTCACTGGTACCAAGGGACGGATTGTTTCTGAAAAACAACCTCATATCATAATCTTCCTAAACCAAAATTTACACTTGGCACAATGCAGTCAGACTAGTACCGCTCTCCTGGCAACCGCCAAACCCAGACTTATCCATTGGATTGTCAAACAGAGAAGCATAATTCGTAACTCCATAGAAAATGTCTCCACTGCTCTAGAGTCCAATGGCGGCATGCTTTACACCACTGCATTGGTGATTCAAGACTTGGATGCAGATCCTCGGCCAGGGAAACCCATTTTATTCAGCTCTCTATGCACTGTTCTTAAGCTAATCTGAAGGCCACATGAAGTTTGGAGGTCTGTAGCTATTGACTCTGCAGTTGGCCACTGTGCACTATACATCTCAGCATCTGCTGACCCCGTTCTGTGATTTTACGTAGCCTACCACTTTGTGGCTGAGTTGCTGTAGTTTTTTTTTTCAATTGCTTCCACTTCTTTATAATACCACTAACAGGTGACTGTGGAATATTTAGTAGTGAAGAAATTTCATGACTAGACTTATTGCACTGGTGGCCTCACATTACCACGCTGGAATTCACTGAGCTCATGAGAGTGACCCATTTTTTTTTTTAAATGTTTGTAGAAGCAATATGCATGACTAGTTGCTTGATTTTATACACCTGTAACCATGAAGGTGACTGGAAGAAGACCTGAATTTAATGATTTAGATGGGTGAGTCAATATTTTAGTTGGTATTTCAGAGTGAGAGTGTAAGACACAAAGCACTGACAGGTACCTGCTGCTCTAAGCCTCCCTCCTATGACCTTACTACCATGCAAATACAAGAGAAATTAATTAAAGATATATGCAACATAATTTAAAAAAATCTGATTCTACATTAATCAGATTAAAGGGCCCTCTAGAGCTTAGAGTGCATCAGATTAAAATAAAAAATAACATTTAGCACACACACCAAAAATTTAGCAAAACTTCTTTGTCTTACTTTTGAAAATCACTTATGTGGGATCAGACACACACACACACACACACACACACAATATTATCAGACCATGCTAGGAGTATAAGAGAAGGGACTTGGAAGTGTAAGACCACACTCTCAGCTTATCTCACCAAGTGCCAGGTGTGGCTCCAGTCTGTCCCAAACCATCATATCAGTGAGACAGTCAGTACTAAAAGCACTTAGTGCCCAAAACATGTCTGGATCTTTGACCCACAATTTCTTGAATCCCAAAGGAAAACAGATAAATATGTAACGTTATATTTTCTTACATTTTTAACCGCACACTATTCAACTTTAGGCATGACACCAATGTTGTGCTTCTGTTTGAGACTGAAATGCACAAATACACTAAAGTAATGAAACAAGTTACTTTCTTGGTAAAAAGAACATACAGCATTATCTGCTCAACTGCTATGACTGCTATTGTATAATTAAGTACAACTATTTTAGTCCTTATTCTCAAAATAGAGATAAGGGAGCACTGATATGCCAACATCTAAAATTATTTATAAGAAATATAGATTGTGCAGATTGTTCTGCTCAGCTGCATTTTACATTTATAGTCCACAACAGAAGAAAAGAGAAAAGCTGGCACAATTAGTGATTAACAGAGCATGGGGCTATGATAAGACTGGCTAGACTCCAGCTGGCAGCTGAATTGTACCTACTTTATAAATTTACTAATTAGATTCTGTACATCTTTACCAGAAGAAGTCTTAATGTTATACAGGCTGACTGGCTGAAAAGTGCATTATTCGTGCTGCTGTTTGTAACGGCAGCACTTTTTTCTCCACTAAATCAGCGTCAACACATTGGATAGGTTAGTTTAGGAAGAAACCAAATGGCTGCCTTTTTATTCATGATAACACACTTATGTTGTTGTTAATATCACACTTTGTTGTTTTACACACTATGTTGTTTTAATATCGCATTTTGCACCACTTTAGTTGTGATGGTTTAATGGAAACGAAGGATATGTACATTACATTGGAGAATACACAATCTGACAGCTCTTATTTGCAGAGTTTACCTGTTGTTTGACACAAGAACTACCAGAATAAAATGACACACTTGTACAGCTGAAAGGGATTAAAGGCACAACTGCAATCATGCCCCAAATGACTCTTCCAGTAGCTTTTATACTGTGACTGGGGATTTATGCTCATTCAGCCACAAGTGATGCAGTGAGGTCAAGTGGAGATCTTGGCCAAGAAGAACATCATGAAGTTTGCGCACAGTCAGCGTTCCAGTTCATCCCAAAAGTGCTCCACAAAAAAAATCTTCCACAGCTGCCTTGACAAACCATGCTTTTATGGATTTTGCTTTGTGCACAGGGTCCTTGTTATGCTGAAACATACAGTATTTGAGCTCCTTTTGCTTTAGAAAAGGGAAATTGGAATACACAATATCAAGTCATCCTAGACAACTGTTTACTGCCAACTTTATGACCACGGTTTGAGGAGCAGCTGTATACAGGTTTGATAGTCAGATGTCTACAAACATTTGGCCATATCGTACAGATAAGAATACAGACAACCACCCAAGGAGCTATTAGTGGTGTAGATGAGTCAGGCTGGATGTGCTGCTTTTAGCTTTGGTGTGATTATCTAATGATAAGAAGGCAAACCTGCAGACAGCCAAAATGTGTACGGTAAATAAATTGTGAGCATGTGGTAAATGTCATCAGTCAGTGAAACTGTGATAATGGTTAGCTTTGCATGAAAGAAAGTGTTTTCTTGTTTGCTATTTTTCTGGTGTTAACCCTTAAACCCAATTGCTATCACAGAACTATAATACAATCATCCTACACTAGCTAAACTGTAAGCACAAGCCCTGAACGGAGGTTTGGAACCTTATAGCTTGTACTGGATTAGTGGATTTCTCTGTCGTTTATCTAAACATCCCAAGTGAATTTCGTAATAGCGGCTGTAAGACTACACTCAACAAATCCTCTGGGCCTAATAATAAGGACAATATGCTTTTATGCTTAATTGATTACGGACCATAATGTAGCACGCTTATGTTTCTCTCTAAAATTCACGGTAAATATAGATCAGTACAATGTGTAAAACATTGTTCCTTTAGATGCACTCCCTACTTACAAACATACAAGTGGCAAAATATGAGTGATAGTCTCGGAAATCCACTTATTAATGCAGAAGCCACACCAGACATGTTGTGTAGTGAGTGGCTGTTCACTGACATGGAATAACAGGCTGCTGTTTCACGGCCCTCCCCCAGGTCCCTCATTACACACAGGCTCCAAGGAAGAGAGAATGCAATTCATGGAGAAAATGAGCAGGTGTCACTGACACACAATCACAAAACACACAAGTCTTTCTCCACCATCTGATGCAGTATCTGGATGCTGCATATCTTCAGCTACTTCTGTGTATGCATTTGTTGACTGATATGTACATATATGAAGACATCAAGCACTTTGAACATCGAACTCACTTATATACAAACAGCATGATACTGTACATACAGATCCATGTGTGTCCCTCTTACTTACCGCTTCCGAGTCTTCAAAGCCATGCAGGTACAAATTGTCATACATGGAGGTCTGATATTCCCAAAAGTACTTCTAGTTTAAAAGGTTAATGGGTGGACTTCAATCCTTGTCTCAACAGAAAGACCACCAAAGCAAAAGTCGGTGGTCTTGGTCTTCTTTCAAAAATGCTGCTGTCACACAGATGTTTTCCTGAGCATCAGGTCTGAACCTGCACTTCATATAAGGCAGAGAGTATCTCTCAAGAGGCAGCAGAGACCTCACATTTTATCAGCCTTGCACATACAGTGTAGAAGAGTGGAGCTTTTCTCAAATCACAGGCTGATGGCAATGCAGGGGAGGAGGGGGGTGTTAGCTGCTGATTGGCTGGCACCAGCTCCAGTCACATTGGCCAAGTGTTCTCTCTTCCCTCGGTGGTGAATAATAGGGATAGAGAAGGAAAAGGGTCTCCAACCATCCTCTATTAAACCACTGGGGTATGTTTCCATTTTTTTCTCACCCTGTCTATTTTTTGCCTTCTCTCTCTTTCCTTGTCTCGACACTCCCGCCTTTTCTTTATATTCTATCTCTCCTAGTCTTGCTGAGATATGATGCAAGGACACACCGCACAATATGCCATTTTCAAAAAAGCAGAAAAAGCTCATTTTTTCCAACCACCAATATTTCTATTAGTTCAAACCTGTAGCTCATGAGAGATGTGTGCGGTGAAAATAAAATGAAGGCTTTAACTAATATTGAACCCCAACTGCTAAAAGTGCTGCTTTGTGTAGAATGTTTAACTGAATAATTTAGGAGCAATGATATAATACCTCTCTCAGGCACTAAATTAAAAATGTACGCTCACATTTGGCCCTCCGTATCCACAGGATTTGACCATCTAGCTATCCATCCATCCTTCAGTTACCTATAAAGTTATCTATAAAGCTTATTTATTTCCATTTGTACAACTATGGTAGGACCTCCAGTCAACATTCACACATGCAATTCACTCACTATGGGAAATTTGGAAACATCAATTAGCCTTATCTGCATGTTTTTGGACTGTGGGAGGAAACTGGAGTACTGGGAGGAAACCCACCAAGCACGGGGAGAACATGCAAACTCCATGCACATAGACCCGACATGGGAATTGAACCCAGGACCTTAAGGTGCAAGGTGACGAGGTTGCACACAAAACCTTTTTAATTACAGCTTGGTGAAGGTAATAAAAAATGTTACAACCAGTTTACAATGCATCTGTCACTTTGGTAGTTGATGACAGAGCTTTATTATAACAATTTATGACTGCTGGCTCCAATGAAGGTTCCTTTTTCTTGGGTTAGGCAATCTCCAAAAGTCTACAGAACGCATGTAGTTCATTCATGGCAGCTGCTATTTTGCCCAGCAGGTGGCTCTTTATGGATGTGTCACTGTTGAGGTCGCTCACTCTCACATTACGCAAAAAAAGTTCAAAGATTGAAGACGAAGGGTATGAACAGTAGATATCTAGTGTACAGTATACATATTAATATAGGACATATTACCCATATATTAGAAAATTTGTGTCCAAACGTGAAAAAAACTTTGTGTGCATGCATGTGTGTGAAAATTCCTAAATGGTTAATGCCACACTTGTTTGTGGTAATATACAGAGGCCAAATGCCAAGAACTTATCTTTGTTCCAACATTTATGGGCCTGGCTGTCCAATACTATTTGGTTTTATATGTTCAATGTTTCACTTTCATTACAAACATATTAACATAAACTTCAGAATTATTTGTCCAGGGGAAAAAAGCAACATGTTTTAATTGTCATAATATTTTTTATCATTTAATCTAGCCATGTAATGGAGGTTTCACTGGTGTCATATAATTATGACCAAATACATAATCTACTGGAATCTACTGCTGATAATTACTGCATTACACGCTGGAGGCGGAAAAGACAGTGGAACACAGCAGCCCTCTAATGTTCAATAGTGAAACTGCATATTGGATGCTTCTTCAGGACCACAGTAGTGCAGTGCACAGGGCACATTACCCCTAAAGCTGCATTTATAGAGAAAAGATTTCCCCATTAAAAACAGAACACCGCTGGATCAAATTTAATCTTAACATACTGGATAACTGTTGGACCTCTCTTGTTGACAATAAGAAAAAATAGTGTTCTTTTTACAGTGGTCTTGTGCACATGCAAAATCAGATAGTAGTTTTGTTTGTGAAGACATTGCACCTGCTAGGGGCAGATGCTTACAACTTAATGTATTTGGCATATAATTTTCTTAAAGAATCTACACTATACTCATTTTAATTGCTGAATAGTTAACAATTCTTAAAATATGGTAATGTTAAAACAATTTGTATAAAATGGCAAATCACCTGTTACTTTCCACCTAGTGTACTTCTTAAATATATTTAGAAATGACAGTAAACATACTGTAAATAAACTTGTAGTAAACACAGACAAACTTGCTAAATAATTCTCTTTCAGTGGATTGTTATTTGGAAATCAATTTATGCAACTTTCATTTAATATAATCTTGCATTCAAGATATGGTGCATGCAGACATCAAAGGGCTCAGTTATGATTATAATTGAAATATCTAAAACTTTGTATATTAAACTTCATTTAATGAACAGAACTTTTTTCAGACCCACAGCTTCATGAATTTCGCCACATTTCTGTCAATTAAATCCCAAAAATGTAATTATTCCATAAGCGCCATTTTAAGCAACAAATTGCATTCTTAGTATAAGATAAATCAAACTCATTATGCATTTTATAAGTTTGCCAAAAATAATCATGATTATAATGAAGAAGTGTTAACTGTAGTGTGCTCATGAACTGTAACACTATTAATCTAAAAAATAGATTAAACGGCTCAGCCATGTAATGCACAGCTTATGAACTAATGCCTTAATGCAGTCACTCATGACCAATAATGTTAGGTAAACAAAGTGTACTACACATGGTAGTAATGAAATTGTCACTTTCGGCTTTAACAGAGAACAGAACAGAGATTAAGAAAAAAATGTCAATTAATCTAATGTTTCTACATTGATCAGCCATAACATTAAAACCACTGAAAAGTGGCATACATAACATTGATTATCTTGTTACAATAACACTTTTCAGGGGGTGTAATATATTAGGGCACCCAAGGGTCACTGATGTGTGTGTGGAATGAAGGCTAGTCCATTTGGGCCTTTTTTCCAGAAGACCTCACACACTCATCACATTCATTGCTGAAAAAGTTTATGCTTGCTATGGTAGACAGATGTCAGACCACCGTGCTTTGTGCCTTCCTGTGAATCGGGCCATGTAGCCACAGACTGGTAAATGTGCCCATTATCACCACATGTCCAGAATGATCGCTGTTCACCACTGAAAGCCCATACAAGCTGCACGAGCATCAGATAAAGCAGTGGAAGACAGTGGCCAGGTCTGATGAATCATGTTCTTCATTTCTTTTACATAATGTGGCAGACTGAGTAAATGTCATTTACCTGGGGAAGAGAAGGCACCAGGATGCACCAAAGGAGTAAGGTAAACCTGTGGAGTTACTGTGATGCTCTGGGCAACGTTCTGCTGGAAAACTTTGTTGTTGTTTTTTGCTTTGGCAAAAAAAAAAGTCAGATCCACAGAGAGTCCGATGGACAGAGCGTCCACTATACAAGGGGGAGTTATACAATATTAGGCAGGTGGTTTCATAGTTATGGCTGATGATTGTATATACAGTAGTTATGTCTATTATACAGGCTTAATAACATCTATCACTAATCATCCAATAATAAAGGGCAATGAGGCTTAAACTGCTGAGACATATAAATATTTTCCAGTAATTTAGATGTGGGATTTGGACTACAATTAGATATACATTAAAATATAGTACTTTTTTTTCTCTAAAACATTTTTTTTTTCAAATGCAGATTTTTTAAATAAAATGTTTTGTGTTTAGAGAATGGTGTGTATAAAATGTTACATACAAAAAAAATTATAAATACTTACATTTTTAAAGCAAGACCAAGATATGATGGAAAAAAGGTAAAAAACTGTCCTTGTCAATTATAGAGTTGTGACTGTACTTCAGCGCAGTGGAGATCTGACTAGTTTCCATGGCTGCAACTGAGTGCCTGAGTCATATTCCTTTACTGAGGTATTTCGTCTGCGTCAACATGGGGCCGTGCAACTCTTTTGTAACAATTATATGAGTGGGCTTACGTTGACAGAAAAAAGAAACGGACTAAACATACAGTACTGCGCCATTTACCACACAGGTGTAGCCAATTACTTATATACTTACTTAATATATATATATATATATATATATATATATATACTAAAATAGTCAAGTATGTAATTGGTATCAACCATGGGTTCATTAAAAATAAATCAGAAATCCTAATGAAAACCCAATGGACAAAGTCGAATGATGTTTGCAGATGGTGTGCTCTGTTTTTACTTCAGTGCTAAAATAAAACTTGCAAGCTACTCAAAATAGGAGGTTCTCAAGGTGCAAAGGGACCTATAATTCACACACACACTGTCACACTCATGCATTACGCAGATGTTCTCTGTATTAACCCAAAATTAATACAGTATTATTAATACTGTATTAACACAGTATAATGCTAAATAAAAATATGAGGAAAGCAGTTAGTAAAGGCATATGTACAAATGAATAAATAAGTACACTAATAAGCCATAACTTTACAACACAAAACATTAAGACCAATATGGTGTAGGGTCCCCGTGTGCCACCGGGGCAGCTCTGACTTCGTGAATGACTCTACAAGAACTCTGAGGTGTTATGTGGTGTCTGGCACCAAGAAATTGGCAGTGGATCCTTTGGGGGCAGTGTGTTGGGTGGTAGATCCTTTGGGTGGATCGACTTGTTTGTCTGTCGCATCTAATGGGTTCTCAGCCAGATTGGGACTTGGAGAGTCGGGACGCTGTGTCAGCAGTGTTGGGCCCCATGCGCAGTGGGCTGTGGTGCACAGCGTATTTAGGTGTATTTCTGTCAAAGCCCACATTAACCTTTTCTGTCAGGTTGTGCTGCATTAGCTTTTCTGTGAGATTAATCTGAAAGGACTAGTCTTTTGTCATGGGCAAGGGTGAGCCTTGGGTGTACATGATCCTGTCACCAGTGCACTGTTACATAATTCATAAATAATGTTAATGTATTAATGTCATGGCTGATCGGTGTATATCACCCACAGAACATGAAAATAAAAAAGTAAGCTGTATTAATTAATCTGTACAGCTGCCTTACATTCAAAAGTTCAAAAGTTACCCCGAGTAGCCTTTCCTCTTTACCCATAGCAACTGATGCATTGACTATAGTAGGCTCATCATATCATAATGCCTTTACAAAGAACATTTGCATTTGTCAAAGAGCTGCATAGAGATCTTTAAAAAGCCGCCTGCTTTGCATGAAAGATGCATGAGGGATGGCGGACTCAGAGACTTCTGTAGCTAGGCAAACTGACAGACATTATGCCTGTTATTTCCCTCAGGAGCATTTCAAACTCCATCAGCCTCTTCCAGCTTAAACACTACCATAACAAGTGTTAATGCAGCTGACACTGTACCATATTTTACACTAAACAAACTTTGAACCCAATCATGAGAGATTGTAAGAATGTCATGCCTATGGACATACTGTGTCAGTACTGTCAAATGGTATAAAGGAAATGTTAAAGTTATTAACAACAACATGTCTTAATAAAGGAATCATAGTTGCGTTGTCTTATTACAAATATATTCAATGTCCAAAGAAACTTATACTACATGTTTTGCTTAAATGCTATAATATAGCAATAGAATATAGCAATGCAGTAGGCTTCTTGAGTGCAATCATCTACATTCAGTAGAAAGAGAAAACAATAACCTACACACCCATTACTGACCTACTTCACTGCTCTTTTATTCTTCACACCTATGTGAGTTATTACGCTTAGATTCACAGTCAGGTTTACTCAGTGGTGTGCTGATAAAGTCATTAAAATATTAGTGCAGTGCAATTATTGTAAAAGAGAAGCTTTTTGCTAATGATAAAGAGCAGGGAGGAAATCAGAGGACATAGAGAAAATACTGAACTCATGTAAAAAAAAAAACCAGTTTGTATGCTTGTTCGTCACTGCCATTTCAAACCTACTGCACTGTACAGATAGAAAGCATGTTGAAATCCTACTATGTAATAATTAGTAGATGTTTAGTAGACAGTGGGATTCTCATGCTAAATAGTCCTACCTGGCGGAGAATAAAGCTTGTGGAAGTAGTGCTGCCATCGGACCGCTTGAGACGGCTGCGGCGGGAATAGGTTCCTCTGTTGATCTGCAGCAGGAGTACAGGCCATTCATCACTCTCCCTGGTTTAGTTATAACAAGGGCACCTTCACACATCCCTCCCTCTCTTCCCCCAAAAAAATATATACACACACACAAACACACACACACACACACAAATACACACACACACACACACAAATACACACACAGCCCTACACCCTGGCACAAAACCATAAGCTGCTGAAACATGCTGTCACTCAATTGTATCTTTTTTGTAATAGGTTTACTCACAAAATTCATTAGCAATATGAAAAGTACACAGAGTATTTATTCTATGGAGATTATTTCCACTATGTATATTTGCAGCTATGTTTCATAGTGTCTTCTACTAAAAATTCTATTAAAGCGTTCATGCGTTTTATAAACTTGAATACAAAGAAAAACAAATAGCTGTTTTTTGATGCATCAAGGGCGTTAAATGAGAACGTGCTAAATAGATGCAAAAGCTCAGGAAAATGTGTCACATCGTCTCCAAGGATTTGAATGCTGCAGTGGCAAACAGACGGCAGGATGATGTCTCTATATGGCTAAACTCTGCTTTAGGCTGGAGATAATATGCAGTCTGCTCAGCCTACACAACACACATGCACATTAATAAATACTAATCATATTATTGAACATAGGTAGCGTATAGTCCAACAAGCTCGATTGATGGATGCACTTTCAGAACAAACACGTCTTAAATTGTGCCTTTCCATGTCAGGTATTTACAGTATATATTTATATTAAGTACCTTTAGAGTTTTACTACGCAAACTGACTTCAGTTTATTTGACACAATATGCACATTTCCAGCGGAAACAGAGACATATTAGGCACAAAAGACTGACAGCATCTTTCTCGTGAAAAGCTGAGTATTATTTACAGCTGAGTTTGTGAATTTATGTTAAAATGAATAGAGAAGTAATACTATACTTCAACATTTAAATTCAGAAAGAAATGTCTTTCCTGCTGTAATCAGCTCGTTTAATGAATTGTGAAACACTTCATGTGAGTAAAGCTTAAGGACACACACACACACACACACACACAAGGGATGTAAATAGTATAATTTTCATAATTATGGAGAATATTGAGCAGATTCATTCATAATGGACAACAGTACTATATGTTTAAAATAGAACTTTTTCAAAAGACAATATGAATGCACGTCTGGAAAGAACTGACCCAACACACACACACACACACACACACACACACACACACACAGGTAGGCTTACCCCCCTGGTTTGCTTCGCAAACCAACACCACTTCGAATAGCAGAATTGTAAAATCACAAAGCAGTGTTACCGAACTGCTCCACCCCCGCGCTGCGCTCCGTACAGCCTGTCCTCCGCTGGGTCTCTTTACCTGAAAGACGGCTTTAGAGGCTCCGTCGTTTGTCCCGTGTCGAGTGTAGATGTGTCGGGACATTTGGGCCAGTTCGTCGCTCCATGGAGGTGGCTGTCTCTCTCTGCCGCTGCACTCATGCTGAGGAGAAAGATGCACACTGGCCTCCAGCCTTACTGTACCTACAGATATTTACACAACGAGAAACGAGAGAGGAGCTCGGCTACCGCGCGCGCTTCCTGTTTCACTGAGCGCGAGCTCCAGCTGTGTGTGTGTGTGTGTGTGT
>JAOVVA010000051.1:9427900-9456304 GCA_028565275.1 Leiocassis micropogon
TATATTAGTAAATAAGTTAGGCAGAGAGTTAGGCTGACAGAAAGACATGCAGACATGTTTGAAGGCTTCAACCTGAAAAAACTATTTCACTGATTACTGTACATTAAAGCTGATCAGCTTATTTTTAGCTTTACCCTTTTAACTATTACTACAATCTCTATTCCCGTCACAGACGGGCCCTTCAGTTAGTTCCCAATAAATAAATATTGTACTCACTGTCAGTGATTGCATGGCCACATGAGGAACCTTATGGTTGACTCTCTTCATGATTGACCTGAGACAATCCTTTGCACTAGAAAGAAAATATTAATTAAATAAAATACTTAAAAGTAACAGATAAGTATTGTACTGTACACTGACAAAAAATGGACTTTGATAAAGTCTGACACTAAAGAAAAAATTCTCAACAAAAAGTTAATATGAAAAATAAACAAACAAAAAAATGGATTATAGATTTGTTCTAATTTCATGGTGTGACAGATTTTGTCGGTTACACTTTCCCTCACCCATTAGGTGTTGTCCCAACTCGGTCGCAGATATCCATAATGAGGCTCCAGTCTTCTGTTGTGTTGTTTTCGTTAGTTACTTTTTCTGGAAACACAAAAATAATTAATCAATTAAATACACAAGGTATTTAGACACAAAACAGGACATAGCCCTAACCCTAACCCTAACCTTGTACGTTACTGCATTGATAAAATAAGATTGCAAAAAAAGTTTTTAAATAAAAGATAGTCAACATTAATCAGCATTTGCAATCTAGAAGTAAATTAAGTTCTCCGTCACTGAAAACATTTTCAAGTTATTTTTACACAAGGAAAAAAGAATAGAAAAAATTATATAAAAAATTATTACCTTTAAGCCAGCACTATTAGCACATTCTTAGCAGTGCAGGTTACCATTAATATTCACAACAATCACCTGAGCAGGAAAAATAATTTGCCACTGTGCTTTCAACAAAAACCCCCACAAAGATAACCAAGCATCACTTTTCCTAATAAACATAATTTTTAAAGGTTTACTAACAGAAAACAACACAGGCGCTGTAAAGAAAACGCCCTTGCTAAAACATTTAGTTCATTCATCAGCAAACCCCACACATGAACGTATATGTATTGGTCACGGAAAACACTGCTCTGAACAGTTCTACGACACTTTATGTAAACCAAACTTTCGACAGAATGAATGGTCGTATGTGCGCGTTTACAAGCACTTTATGGGCACAGCTGATGTGTGCTAGTAGAGCACACATCGAGGAGACTGGTGCTAGTCACAAAAGGGACCGTTTGTGCATAAGAGGAGTTGAGTAACCCAATGCTCTGCGAACAATAAAAAATTTATTATAAACAATTAATAAACAAAAAATACATAGTAAAACTAATATATGGAGGTTAAAGTTGAAATTTTGGTTATTTGTGGCCATAAATAAATCAGTGCAGTGTAAGAGGAAACACTGGACTGTGTCAGTAGAACTGTTTTATAAAAATAACAGACAAGGAAGCATGTATCTGGTATCTGACTAAAATATTACTGTTAACATGTCCAAGTATCAGTTAAGAAGATTTCTGAAAATTACACAACTATAGATGTGCACCCCTTAATAACATTCAAAGCAATTTCAAATTTGAATGCAGGTGATTTATATATATTTAGATGGCTGTGCTTTTCACATAGTAATTTCAGCTGATATCTGATCACGATTTGAACTGATTAGACCTATGACCATTTCACTGCGACATGTATCTCCCCGAAAACACAAACAACAACAAACAAATATGAGAAAAGCACACTAAGCTAGAATTTTAGGAATTAAATTCAGACTGTTTTTATTAGAAAATATAAATTAGAAATATGGAGGGTTATTATAGCAGAAAAATCAGCCAAAGAAATAAGACCTTGATTCCTCTGCATCTATGATAAACACAAACCCCTTAATTCAATTTGCAACAAAAGTTAATTAATAATGAATACATTTTAAAAATGTGTTTCTGAAAAAGACTTAAACAGCCAAGTATAAAAAAACATATTCTGATTAAAATAACAACTGACTAAAATATATATAATAAATAAATCAGATAAACCCTAAAAGGAAATCCTAAGCCATTATTATTACCCTTGACATTATAAACTTGAGAAAACGGTCTAATTAGCATATCAGGCCCGGATACTATAAGGTGTAGTAGAGATTTTACAGAAGTAACGTTACAGTAGAACAGGGTGACCTGTTAGACCAACCGATGACGTCGTGATTACGTCACAAAAGTTACGGTCTGTAAATAATTTATTATTAGCTCAGCCCTTATACCTTGAGATAACATAAGCACTGCTGGTTGAGGCTTTATTTATTTATTTATTTACTTATTTAGAGCAGTTGAATGTTTTATATTATACAATATAAACACGGAAATAGTTAACGTTAGTTCATAATCTGGCTGTTAACAGGATCAGGATTTAACCAGCAACTGAGTGACAAAGCAACAAGTTACTCAACAGGAAAAACAATCCATACTTTAAAATAGATTTTTAAAACGTCACTACTAATACTATTACGCGTAAAAGCATACACAATAACTGTCTTAATTAAGGCAATAAAAGCAACGTGAGATGAATATTAAAGGATGTGTTTGTTCTGTCTGAGGCACAGGACTACAGCTGGTATGCGGATATGACATACGCCATGTTGTGTCAAAGCACTGGCAGCGATTTATCCCTGAATAACAGCGTTCAATTATATTTTAAAAGAATCACTCAAATACATTTCTGTGAGCTTCAGTACTCGAATTCCTGTTTTTCTGGAGAAACTGCCAGGAAACGCTCGGCAGCTTGCTAATTCAGTTAGCGTGCTAACTCAGTACTGAGCTAAGCTAACACACAGACCAGACATTCCCACTCACCAACATCCTGGTCAAAAGGGTTTTGCCCAAACAGCGGCATCTTGATTCTGTTTTCCGTCGAAACACCTTACTTATACCGTGTTTTAATCGTAACCACTCTAGAGCTAACACAATTTAGCGAGAATTTCTGTCATCCATTAAATTCTAGATGCAGTTTAACACTTGCTCTTCCGTCAACTTAACTAGCTGTTCTCATAAACTGCCTGAAAACAAAAGACGCGCTCACTGTTCATGCTTAACACAAAAAACGTAGTAATCTGGATTATTTCATATGTTCTTATTAAATATGTGACGGTCTGTTTTTAATACGTCTGTTTTTTCCCCCTTTAGGGCGTCGCTGATATTTGAAACAGGCATGAATAATAACGCCTTATAACTGTTTCGCTGTATATACTGCCACCTAGCGTATGCCATGTGTATTGTCGTTTATTTCTCACAACAATAATAAAAAAACAAACATTGTTGTGAATGTTGGGGCGTTTTGCTGAATTATTTGGGTGTTAAATTACACGTTAATTTTTAACGTATTTTGTGTTGTATTATGTTTATAAATCCAATAAATATGAATGTAGTTTTCAGCTCACTGTAATGTGCAGATTTAGCGTGGCCGATAGATGGCGCTGCGTTCAAATCCCAAAACCTGCTTAAGGCCCCTAATTTAGAGGGACGCCAGTAGCGGCGAGCAGTTAGCTACACAAACTGACAGTTCGGCCATGTCTGCACCTGTCATGGGGAGCACGAAAAAACCCTTTAACGATGGAGACCAGCACAACCACAAGAAGAAGAAGGGAGCAGGCGCGCTGGCCACCGCCTACCTGGTCATCTACAACGTTATCATGACCGCTGGGTATGGACACATCTCAGCTAGCAGACTGAAATCCATCCACTTCCTGATCTGTACAGCACAATTAATGCTCAGGCTGTAGGCAGCGCGCTGCGATCTGCACGACGGCTTTAAGTTGGTAAAAGATCTGCGTTAAGCACAGTGTGCAGAAATCCTGACAGCATTAAGCACAGCTTCAGTGATAGTGACAGGGGGTTGTTACTTCATTGAGTACTATCTAGTACTGTGTGTGTGTGTGTGTGTGTGTGTGTGTGTGTGTGTTACTCATATGTTTGCACTCATATATGGTTAAATAGTTTTCTCTAGGCAGGATGATGACTGTGTATAATGCCTCACTAATGTTTCTCTGAGTGCTGTTTTATTCTCTACTGTGTTTATTCCATTACAATGTAATGAACTTGAACCTTAGGACAAATGTGAGGCTGTAAAGCATTGGCAGTTTTACAAAATGTGTGTTCTTGCAGTCAAACAGGACTAGTCACGTTTGCGCAACACCGAGAGATTAGAAATCAGCTCAGAGTACAAGCGGCCCCGGGTCATTGTAGGTCTAACCGGGATAGCCGGGTAACTGTATCTCAAAGACAAAAAGACATCAATATAATGTTTTGCTTTCTGTATTCACATCAGCTCATTTCCTATTAACAAATACCTTAAAATAGATTTTGTTATTTTGTCGCCACGCACCCTCAGGGTCGAGGGTTCGACTCCCACATCGGGTCTGTGTGCATGTATGCGAGTTTGCATGTTCTTCCCGTGCTTGGTCGGTTTCCTCCCACAATCCGAAGACATGCAGATTAGGCTAATTGGTGCTCTCATTTCGCCTGTATTGTGTGAATGAGCGTGTAAGTGTGTGTGTGTAGGTATATATGTGTGTGCACCCTGTGATGGATTGGCAACCATGTCCAGGGTGTATCCCACCTAGTGCTCTAGGTGTCCTGGAAAACCTAGTCACCCTGTACACAGGATAAAGTAGTGTAGATGATAAGTGAGTAAGTAACGGCCAAAAAATCAGGCATATTAAAATATGCAGGGTGGTATGAAGAAGTAACTCTGGAACTGGATTCTTTCAAGCCCTGACTGTAGAGCCATGCAGCCTATCAGTGACAGTTGTGTCATGTGATTACACAGAGATTTTCTTTGCTTTTCAGGCTGATATGTTTCATCCCCTGTTGCGCACACATCTGCAACTTGTCTTTAGCAAGGATATACACTCGTGGGTGGGTGTAAGGAATATGAACATGTAGGTTGATTATTTACTTTCTTGTAATTTTCCCCACAAATGCTTTTGAATGACATGTTAAAGTCTGACTATACAGAATACACAACAGTACGCCAAAACTGTGACTTTTCAATTTACCATTTTCCATTGGTATTCAGAGGAAACGGAGCATTACAATAGAGTGTTAGTTTTTAGCCTTCTATCTAATATCGCCTTCACTGGCTTTGTCACGACGGTGTTTGTATTCCTTCCAGCATCCGCCAGTAAGTATACAAAGCACGACAATTTCAGTTTGTGAACCAAAGAACCTACATTCAGTCACTGACCCTGAAAAAGATTACTGATGTCTGTCTTTTTGCTCATTGATTGTTGTTTTACTCATATAATCGAGAATAGCTGCTCTACCTGCTTGCCCTGTAACGATCCACAGCGGAGTCCAAGAAGTTTTCTAGCTGGTAAATAGTCTATGAAATGGGTTTTACTGAGGTGGTGTGTGTCAGACCGCACCAAAACCCCACCACACCCCAGCCCACCCTGCAAGCTATAAATCTGTTACAGACACTCTCCTCCATTTCCTCAGAGAATAATATTAAATCACCCTGGCTTAGATGTGTGTGCTTCTTACTGTCTTGATGGAGTAAGCACAAAGGCTCAGAGAAGCAAATATCTTTAATGTTGGCTTGTAACTGAGCACTACGGGGACCAGAATGATTAGTGGATCCATCGTTTTAACCCGGGGAGGGTCCAGCCTGTACTAGTGCCCTTGGTGTTTACTTGTAAATCTCGGAGTAGACGTAGAGGCTTTATAGCATTATTAGTGAAACCAAAATATCAAGAGAACTAACTAATCATGCAGCAAATGTGAAATAAACTATTTATTACTGTTATTTACTGTTTAAGGAGTATTTCATTACTTGTTCCTCCTATTTCCTTCCTATTGAGTTATGCAGTGGGAAAGCAACACACACATTCAGACTCTATACACATAGTCTAAATCAGGCTATTAGATGCAAAAGCAAGAATTACCCTTATGTCTTTAGTTATGTCTGAGACTTTATGCCCTTCATGCTAAATAACCCATTTTAAGGATATCCGCTGTTGTTCATATTAGGCTGTTGTTGTTCTTTTATGGTTTAATTATTATATGGGTTTTTTATTTTGGATTGCCAAAATTTCCCACCATCTATCATAGTGCTGGGTAATGTGGTGACGTGATCTTTATATATCATGCATCAGGTCACAGTACAGTTTTTTTCAAAGCATTGCTTTTTACAACACCAATAAACTCAATCATAACTCACAATTACTAGTGGCTGATCCACCACTAAGATCTGTTTTTGTTGATATACTATTTTATTGATATTTTCTGCTTGGTAAATAAGTAGTGATAGAGAATGAATAAAAATTTGCATGAAACTATGTAATAGAAACTGTGTATTGTTCAAATTTAAATGTAAGTAGGATAGAAGATGATCCAGGACTTCTAGGAAGAATATTTCTCACTGGCTTAATAAAGGTTATAACAATAATTTGCCTGTTTCTAATATTAATCTGATTGCATGTGAACAGACTAGTTTATTTAATTTTATTTTTAAATGTTGTGTGGCGGCACGGTGGCTGAATGGTAAGCACTGTCACCTTGCACCTTGAATCCCGGCCAGGTTTGATTCCCACATCTGTGTGCATGGAATTTGCATGTTCTCCCCGTGCTTAGTGAATTTCCTCACTGGGATAGGATAAGGCGGTATAGACGATGTGAGATGAGTGAGTGGTCAGAGTGTAATTTTGAAACGTGTTCTCATAGGGACAAACCTAATTAAAAATCCACACAAATGCTTAAATTCCAAAACAAACTGCTATGAACTTTTACCAACCTTACAATTTACATTTACCAGCATATACTTTAAATAATACTCATAAAATCCAAAGCAAAACTGGACAACACTATATTAAATGGGTTTACTTGTATTATTATTAGTAATTATAAACCGCATATTTTACAGTATCGTCCTGGCTGTCCTAAATACTCTTCCGGGTTCTCTTTGTTTCAGGTGGTTGGTCATTGCTGTGGGTCTTGTCCGGGCATATCTTACTAGAGGCAGCTACCATGGTCTGTACTACTCAATAGAGAAGCCACTGAAGTTCTTTCAGACTGGAGCTCTCCTTGAGGTCAGTGCTGAGCTGTGAAATAATCAGGCAAACCATCCTTACATATATAGCAACACAATCAGTTTGGGATTAAACATGCTCTCCTGCCAGCGTGATAAAAATGCCTTGGCACAGGAAAGTATACTTAGAAAGTAGTGAGCTATTTATAGAGCAACGCTTTGCTATGCTACTGAGCTCCAGCACAAACGCCTTGTGGCAGCAATCCAGAGTGCAAATTAGGTGTGTGATGATGATATCCATATTCTCAGCATCAGTGCCACAGTTACAGTTCAGCCATTGGACGACAGCAAGGGTTTTGACCAAAGCATAAATTTCAGGCAACTCAGAGCAAATAGCAGTAATAACCTATGTGGCTGTCAGATAACCATACACAAATACTTATATCAAATTCATTGTATTTAATATTTTCACTAGTGCAGTTTTTACATGAACACTATTGTTAAGTTTCTTTTTTATTACTTAAAATTTGGTTACTTCAAAACTTTTTATCCCTTTTTTTGTTACAGATATTGCATTGTGCTGTTGGTAAGTGCTGTAATGATTTATATGTATCTTGTAAATAAGCATATCCATACACATACATGTCCCAGGTAAAATGTTTCTTTAGTCAGCTCAGTCATATTCAGCTATTTGAGTCGGGTTATTACACCTATATGCACCATGTGAATGCAAATTCTCTTCTCTGTGTGCTTTTTCTAGGCATTGTACCTTCCTCTGTGGTCCTGACTGGGTTTCAGGTGATGTCACGTGTGTTCCTCACGTGGGCTGTTACACACAGTGTTAGAGAAGTGAGTTTCATGTTCATAAATTTTCAGAAAAAAATTTAATGAGTATTATTTTTAAATTGTGATGTGTAGTACTGTTTCATATACGAAGCTTGTTGAATGAACGGTGTTTACGGGGCAAGATGTTCGGCTGCATACTAAGCAGTGAGTGTCAGTCAAGAACACTGTAGTCTTGCTAGGACTTGTGATGAAATTTCTTGTAAATGAAGTTGTAAAACCGAATGACATTGAAGTCATTGCCACAGACAATACAGTGAAACATTTGAACGGTGCACATGCTTTAAAGAAGGCACTATGTCTGTGAATGACGATCCTGGCTGAGGTCTCGGCACGCAGTGCAGTTATTCCTGTGAACATTCAACGATTGATGGATATCTTGTTGCCACCCTGTGGAAGAAATGCATCTGTCTGTGGGAACTGTCCGCACAATCGTTCACAGACACCACTTACATGTTACAGAAACGGAGTTATTGTCGCATTCCCCGTGTGACAATATAGTCCTGACCTTGACCCAAACGATTTCCACATGTTTGGGCCATTAAAGGAGTGCATGCAAGACTTTCTACCTTGACGGCATCCAAGCAGTAGTGAAATGCTGGGATAAGAGCATTAGTGTAGCAGGGGATTATAGAGAAATAAAGGCCTCGTAACTGTTATACCTCTATATATAATTATATATATTATTCTGCACAACGAAAAGTCCTGGTTTGAATTGAACGTCCTGTATATAAATCCAGACCTGTTGGTGGTCTTTAAGAGAATCAGCTAAAACCAATGTATGAAATTGAAATGACACACCTTTAATTTTATCATCTCAGTTAAAGAAAGCAGCACTTTAAATATTTAAAATCTCAATACCTGTCAAATTAGTTTTACCCCTACAGAACAGTTCAATAAATCCAGATTTTTCTTTTTCTCATTCTTTATAAATGTTTCTTATTGTGTTTGTCATATTCAGACCACGTTATGTTCTTTATTTCCTAAATGAGTTCATCTGTAAGCTTACAATGAAATAAACTAATGAATTTAGACTTCTTTAAAACTTTTCTGACATTTCCACATGATTTTAATGGTTACATTAATATCCTATTCAGCATTTCTGCATTATTTGTAATTAAGGTTCAGGTTTTCTTTACTTACCTAGAAAAGGACATCTTTCCAGAAACATTAAAAGACTGTAAGTCTTTCTTTTCTAAAATGAAACCTGCTTTAAAACAATATGACCAGTAACACTTGTGTATGTTTTGAGGTTATTATGATCGTTTTCTTGCTTGTTTTGTTTCTGTTTTAGTAAAATAACATGTGACGTGTGTAGAATTAATATTGGAAATTGGATGATGTGCAGTTCGGACGTAGCCGTTTGATGTGTTTTCTGATGTGGTTTGACTCTGCCTGAGTTACTGCTTACTGAAATGCATCTGAAGTAGTGAAAACATAGCTGCATGATTCTGGTTTAACATCCTAAATGAAACGTGAACCTTGTTTAAGGCTTACTTTGGCCTCGTCTGTTTTCTGTGCTTTAGGTCCAGAGTGAAGACAGTGTGCTCCTCTTTGTGGTCGCGTGGACTGTTACGGAGATCATCCGCTATTCATTCTACACTTTCAGCTTACTCAACCACCTGCCTTATCTTATTAAATGGGCAAGGTAAAGGCTTTAACACCCACAGTGCTATTGATTATGCATTATTCCTCTTGTGTAGTGTTTTTTATTAACTAAAACAAAGCTTCTGAGTGCAAGCTTAAATGTTTAAATTGTACCATTGATCAACCGAGGTTTTAAACATTAACAAAACTTAAACAGGGCTATCGGTAGTGTTACGATATCTCATTTATTATTAAAGCTTAATCCACTGTAAGCATTGAATTCACAGAGATTAATGTCGCACCTGTCTAGATACACATTTTTTATTGTACTCTACCCCATGGGAGTGGCTGGAGAACTTCTGACCATCTATGCTGCTCTGCCTTATGTTCAGAAGACAGGCCTCTATTCTGTCACTTTGCCCAACAAGTATAATTTCTCCTTCGATTATTATACCTTTCTTATTCTCACTATGGTCTCCTACATCCCCCGTAAGTCTGTTTTTATTTATATGCTTTTTCCATGCTCTAAGATTTATACTTTAATGTCCCAGACAGATTTATATAGAAACATGTCTTCCCTGTCCACAGTGTTCCCTCAGCTCTACTTCCACATGTTGCGGCAGAGAAAGAAAGTTCTGGGACACGTGGAAGAATACAGCAAAGTGGAATAAACATGCGGCCAGCGTTCCACACAATGCGGGCTGACCATATGGAGGAAAGGGGGGGGGGGTGACCTTTCCGATCCAAACTTGGCTGATTTAAAAAAGAGAAAAAGTTGCTTGTCAATAAACAGAGCCCAGCTTTTTATTTCTTTTTTCTTTTTTTTTTTTTAAAGATACTGAAATGACTTAAAGACTATTTCTAACAAAGCTAGTTAGGGAATGCGATAATACAGTGTGTGATTTTTGAGGTTATTGATGATATGAAATTGATGGTTTAATAGAAGGCATTTCTGATAATACATGACTTTTTTTTGTGTGTGAAAGCATTTTTAATATGTTCTAATACAGTTGCCCTGACCTTAGTGAGGGAGAAATGAAATTGGTCGTTTTGGCTTTCACCTTTTGAAGTAATGACAGAATTGGGAACATTTAAGTAATCAATATTGATAAAGAGAGATGCCTCAAGTCTGTGTTATGCCCTGTGTACTTGGATGTATTGGTAGCAGTTTTGTTTATGCACAGTCAGGAGGCTGAACAGATGACCAAGTTCTGGAGGTCTTCATGGGCTGTCTTCATGTTTCAACGTGAAGAGTGTCTCATTCCATTATTGGTGTTCTGTGACTACTAATTTAGTCGTTGCTGTTCTTTACATATTTGCTCAGGATTTGTACTCGGTACTGACCTGTCGTCCACTACAGTTTTCCTTTTGAATTTTTTTTTTTCAGTGTTAGTTGTTTTATAAGGGTCATGTAAATGACATAAACAAGCTTTGTGTTGTTTTGCTTCAAATTATATTTGTTATGCGGGTAACGTGTAACTGAAGTGATTGTACAGGGTTGTGTTGTATGTGATCCATGTATCTGCTTTCCATAACTTCTAAAAAGGTGACCTCAAGCAAGCAGTTAAACAGCTTTCGAGTCCTGTCAGTGGGCGACTTTCTAAAGCGTTCGATTGAAAGAAGGCAGGGTTGAGGCTGGAAGAGCATGTGGCAGTGGGAAAATGGTGCAATTGGATTAGCCTGCGTCTAGTCATGCATTTCCAATGAGTAAAATCTAATGAAGCACGGAGCAGGCCAGGAGTCAGGAGTTGCTAAGCGCTTTGTTGTCTGTCTGCTCTCATTACCAACAGCAGTGAAGTGCAAGCTCAAGCCTTGAAGAAGGGCTTGCTCATTAGTCTTAATGAACAACTAATGAGCAGACTGGCCTTTCCCAACCATTTGGGTCTGAACTTTACTTTCAAAGGTTATAGCCTAAAAGCGCCATCTCTGGCAGCCAGGGGAATACTCTTGTTTTTACTTACCATCAAAAGAGGACAGTCATGCCAACTTGGCATTGTGAAGATGATGAACTCTTTGGTCAGTTACCTTGGCAACTGTCATTAATCAGCTAATCAGCTAACTGGACGTTAATTAGTTGGAATTGTTCTGGTCTAGGATCCATTATGGTACAGTAATATGGCATTTGCTTGCTTACTGAGATGAAGTATTATCTGAAAAGCTCCTGGAACAAACGCTGTTAACCTCTCAGCACCCAGATGTTTCAGCATGAGCATCTAGATTGCAACTTTACTTAAAACTGCATGAAAGGTGAATTCGCTCCACTTCTTAAATGATGCAGTGTTGTCACACTACGCCATTCAAGGTTAATATCGTTGGACGCATGACCTTTAAAGTTGTCAGGAAACGTCGGGCTTTTGATACAGTACAAAGGATTTGCATGGGACCAGCAGACTTTGTATGATTAGTAAAAGGTTTATATTTACAATAAACTTATAATCTGTAAAAACAGCCATGTCTTTCATTTGTGCATTCTATACTTGATGCAGTGTTCTACAAAACTTCTGGTTAAGTTTGTGGATTGATAAACATTTGATCCTGAAATAAGGATGTTTTGTGGATTAAAGGTTTATGGATCATTCACATGATGGCAGTAGAGATCTTTAACTCTGATGGGGTGCACACCTTACGTTCTCATTTAAGTGAACAAATAACACTCGCAAACCAACATGTTTTTTTCCCCAGACTGTTAAGGTTTTACTCTCTGGTATTGGACTGGTTTCTACCAGACCTTTACGACTTGTCATTTAATCCTACATGATGAATTTAGATTTGTTTAAGAATTGCCTTATTTCAGAGAGATTGAAATTAATTCCTTGAGTGGGTTAATCCTTATTTGATTGGATTGAAGACTGGAGGAGTTAACTAAAAAAAATAAATAATGGAAAACTGAGATCAGTTTGAAACAAGAAGTGGAGAAAGTATCATATTTTGTTAAAGCTGATGGTTATGTGTAAAACGACTTCTCTCACAGGCGAAGTGTTCCTTGAAAAAAAAAACTGCACATAAAAATCCATGCTCTTTAATTCATAGGCAGGATTTTCAGTCTAATTGGAACATTTCAATTATCTCTTATAATTGTACAATTCCACAAGTATTTTGCAATTACACAACCATTCTCACAAAATTCCCACAAACAATATTACAATTACACAACAAACATGCCACACATCAAATTAAAATGGCAAAATCAATGTACTCAATGTCATAAACGATAATAAAATTACACAACAAACACACAAAAGGCCACAGACTATGTGACAATGTACACAACGAACAATAAAGCCATAAATTATATTACAATTACACAAGTACTGCATAAAATGCCACAAAATACAAAGATCACAGAAATGATGCACAAAATGCCACAACTTTTGCTGTAAGGACATGACTAACGTAAAAATAATACAGACACAATTGTACGTACTGTAATTTCAATTATTTACAGACTATGTTACTAGTACACAATGGTTGTTAGTCTCTCAACTGCTCCCGTCGACGGGGGAGCCGCACACAACTTGCCACAGGTTTAATGCCGAATGCCCTTCCTGATGCAACCCTGCCATTTTATCTGGGCTTGGGATTGGCACTGCATCCAGTGGCTGGGGTTTGGTTGTTTGGTAGGAATTGAACCCAGGCCTTCTGCATGGCAGGTGAGAAACCTACGACTGAACCATCAATTCACAAAATACCACAGGCCATCACAAGTACTTGATTAATGCAAAAAATTCCGCAAACTACAATAAGATCACACAAATGATTCACAAAATGCCACAAACTATACAATTACACAACTAACAAACTCCTACAGACTATGTTACTAGTACACGATTAATGCATAAACTTCCACAGACCATCACAAGTACACAATTAATGTATAATATGCCACCAAATATATATATTACAAGTACACAGTTAATAGATAAAAATTCCACAATTTTACAAGTACACAATATACCATGGACTGTATTACATTCAGACACCTAACACACAAAATGCTGCAGCCCATGTAAGAAGTACACACACAATACTACCAACAAGAACATCGTACAATTTATGCAAGAATACATGCCAAATTATAAGTTCACAACTATCACACAAGCCACCATAGACTATATTGCAATTACACAATTAATGCACAAAATAACTGCAAGAAAATTGCAGAGATATTTTTTTTAGGTCATAAACAGTCATATGAGCATTTCACTGCATATCATACTGTGTATAGTTGTGTATGTGACAAAATTTGAATTTGAAAAAACGTACACGATTGAAAGTTGTGTTATTGTTGTTGAAGAATGCTACTCATTTCGAAAAGCACACACTTACATACTAAGTAGTAGTCTAGTGTGATTTGTGCTGTAGCATGCCTACTGTGTTCACATACTATAGAGAGCGATAGTGCGAGTGTGCAAGCCACTTTTTCAGGACCTGCCCACTCCCCCCCCCCCACCAATCGCTCCTCTGTGTGTGACACGCGCGCTGGCCAATAGCAACGCCAGATGCGACGTTATTCAAGCACGCGCCCGATCCGATTGGCTGAAAGGCAGCTCTTGAGAATCAGACTTGGTTGAATGGCAATACAAAGCAGCCACAGAGGGTGATGCATAATCAATAGTGTGTGCGCGCGCGCTTGTGTATTCGTGTAGACGGAAAACCTGCATGGCTCGCGCAGGGAGCGCTCTCAGCAGCTGCGTCCTCAATGCCGGACTCATTCTGCGTCGGTTCCTTGTGAGCACTGGTGGTTTTGAGCATGCAAGGGGTGTGTGTGAAAGGCGTCCAGCTCGAATGATTGCGATCGGACAGCTGTGAGCTCACGACACCGCAAGGATCTTATTATGTGGGACTGCATACGTGAGCGTAGGTGCGTCAAGGCAACACGTTTTTCTGTTTAAGCAGGGATCGTGATGCGTTCTGATACGAGGGGAAATCATCATCATCATCCTCATCATCCTCACCATCATGTAACCATCTAGTGGGCAAGCAGCGCTCGCGCAGGTGAACAGCTCTCTCGGGATCTCTAGACCAATGGATCAGCGCGGACTGTACGATGGAGTGCTTTTCTGTCCTCTTCGGTCCCAGCTGCTCTCTCTGATCGGACAGGCTGCTTTATTTGTTCCACATGTCAAATGAAGGCATCTGGGAGACGGCGGAAATATGCTCATTTATTCCCGATTTGGCGTAAAAAAAAACCCTGCACAATTGCATCTTCACAGTAAATACTCCCAGCTAATGTGAAAACCGAGGAATGCCAGCCACATACACCACATGCAGAGCTAATTCCCAGTGCTGTAGGCTTTATTTCCCATGATGCTTCTGGTTGCGCAGGGACCTGTGCCTAATGAATATATTGCATGTTTAATTAGTTTCTGTTTTCTGAATTAGGCTTGTTTGCAATTTTATGTGGGTTTTTTTTTTAGACGTTTTCTTGTGTGCAAAATTTAGTGCGCTTCTGTGTAAGAGGATCTTGTGAAAACAGACTTTCCTAGGCAGCATTGCTTACGTAAAAAAAATGTTTTGTTTTATTCAGCTGGATATGAAACAGTCTGAGATGTGGATGTGTATATACATGATTGCTTTTTAAATTTGATGTGAACATCCTGAGATGCCGACAGAAACGCGGCCTCTTTTATGAACATCCTTGATCCAGAACAGATTGCAGTGGCTTGTTCTGTAGAGGTCTGGCGGGTGAACGCTTCAACCTCATATGCTGAAATCATGTCCAGGTCGAACAGTGTGAGTCCACCGGGCGTGGGAGCGCCGGTCCTGAGGGGAGGACACGAGCACAGATCGGCCTGGGCCGAAGCCGAGGCCCTCGCTAACGGATGTCCATACTCGGCTAGGGCGAACAGAAAGCTAACGCGCACCAGCAGCCGCTGGAGGAGGGAGGAGGAAGAAGAAGAGGAGGAGGAGGAGGAGAAGAAGAGGATCGCCGAGCGCCAGGCGGGACGCACGAGCTCCGTGGTGGCCCGGGTCAGTTTTAGGTCCAAGTCTGCGTGGCAGGACAGCGGCGGCAAGCATGAGCGCTCCTCGCCGCGTCACGGCAATGAAGAAGTGAGACCCAAATCGGTGGAGCTGGGCTTGGAGGAACGGACGAGGACCAAGTGCAGGGCGGAGGACGAGGCGCTCTCGCCCGACGTCGCCTTCTCCTTTGGCGCATGCTGCCGCGGCGCCATGCACGTCTTCAAGTCCAAAAAGTTCCAGTCTGAGAAGCTGGAGAGGCTCTACCAGCGCTACTTTTTCCGCCTGAACCAGAGCTCGCTGACCATGCTAATGGCCGTGCTGGTGATCGTGTGCGTCGTCATGCTCGGCTTCCACTGCGCCGCGGGGCCGTACCACCTCTCCTACGTGCTCGTGTTTTCAGCGGCCATCACACTCGTGCTCGCGCTGATGGCGGCGTGCAACCGCACTGGTTTCCATCAGGACCACATGTGGGTGGTGTGCTACGTGGTGATCGCGGCGGTGCTGCTGGTGCAGGCGGTCGGCGTGGTGCTGGTGCAGCCGCGCAGCGCCTCCGAGGGCGTCTGGTGGACCGTGTTCTTCATCCACGTCGTGTACACGCTGCTGCCCGTGAGGATGCGCGCTGCTGTCATCACCGGACTCACGCTCGCCGCGATCCACGTGCTGGGCTCCTGGAAGCTCAACGAGTCGGACCCGTTCCTGTGGAAACAGGTGAGTTTTGCATCAGTGGGTCACTGTTTTTAAAACCTCGTGAGAAGTGACGAGACGCTGGAGAAAGTTGACAGGGATGACAGTTTGCCAAGGTTACCTCTGGTTTAGATTAGTTAGAAGCATGGTATTTTTCAGAGTAGGATAAAATGACCTCTGACCTTGAATAGTTTTTCTCTGCCCTTTTTTTTTTTTTTTTTTTAAACCCAGGCCCCTTTCATTTACACTCATCTCCCCTGAACCATGCCTCATTGGAGATTTCTGATTTAAACACACTGTAGGCCACAGCAAAGCACCTTCAGCAAGTAGTCACAGTTGCTTGTAGATTATTAATATGCATGGTCACTTGACCCCAGGGTAATTAGCCTATGCATTAGTGGGAATGAATGGGTTGGTTTCCGGTCTGTTGCTAGGGTTACCGTAACAAACTCATCAGGATGTTCCATGTGAAGCAGTTGTGTGACATGTGATTATATGGCCTCAATACAGAGACACTGTTCAAATGATTGATCACGACTAACAGTGACATGTTCTGCTGTTAAGTGACTGATTTCATGAACGTTCAAAGTATGGTAAAGTGTCATGTTTATCGCACATGAACCATTCTTGAATTAGTCCGATGGGGTTTGCTTAAATGTTTGGCTTCTTGAGTTATTTCATAGTATTGCTGGTATACACACATAGTTTGGTCCTCTATACACTATGCACATGTGATGTATTAAGAAAATCAAAATCTCCACTAGAACACTTAAATGTTCTTTAGTTGTCTCTCGGATGGAACCCTAACTCGTCCTATATAGAACCATACAATATAGAATTCTTTTGGATTCTGTGAGCCTTTAGAAAGATCTTTGTGATTTACAATGTGATTGGTTGTGTGGAATTTGCTTGGGTTAAATGATTTAATAAACATTATAGCTTTAACAGCTTATTGAAAAAAAAAATTTACAGGATGATTGAGTACAGTCTGACCTTATGTCTGAAGTGTTATGATCATACTCCTCGTAAATTATACTGATGTCACTGTAGGTAGTTGTAGCAATACTTGCTAAAGATGTGCAGTTTATCAAGTTGAAATTTCAATTGGAATTTTGGTTTCCAACAGTTCTGAAATAGATAATCAAGATTAAATGACGATTGTAATGCATTCAGTTTTGCACTGACATTTTTGTGTGATAAATCCAGCACATCCATTTGTTTTATCGAGAGATGTTTTCACCCCTCATTTAAAGCCCAAACTCATTATCAGCCAGGTAGTGGCATTTATCTATTTTTTACATTACAATAAAAAAAAAGGTTTTGCACTCAAATTATATTTCAAGCTCAAAAACATCCATTGTTACAAACAAATTTCACTAAAAGTTCAATAAATGCTTACTATGTTTCTAAAGTCAGTGAGTAAGCATGATCCTAATACTAATTGAAATAGTCATGATTATGATTTTTTTTTGGTTGCCATAATCGAGAAGCCCTAGTACTTGCTAACCTCCACCAGGGTTAGCCGCAAAAGGAACCCTGATATTCGTTCTTGTGCCACTCCATCCACACACAGTGCAGTGGTGAGAAAGGATAGTAGAGAAGAGCAACACGTTAGCTGACACTTGTGTGCTTCTTGAACATCCCATTCTACATTTATTCCAATTCTCCTATTAAAGCTTCACGTCTTATGGAAAGGATTTCCACCATATTTTGAAACTGGTGGTAATGTTACAATGTCCACTGTAGTAATGTTACACTGATCCTTATCTATTGCTCCATTAATCTATCAGTTTACTTCCTTATTGTTTATGGCTGATGTTTGTATGAGCAGTCTTTGCATGCATTTGCAAAATTATAGGAATATTTCTGACTATGCTCAAATTTTAGTTGCTAATTATAGAGCACAGGACAGTCATGGAGACTGAGTGGAGAGTTTTTTTTTTTTCTTTCTTTCTTTTTCCCCCTCTGCTATTTTAGTGATGGCACCTAAGACAGTTTAGCTGAAATGTTGCTGTTTTTGGAGTTTCCGTATGTCTTTTAAAGCTCACGTGATCACATTTTCCCTGTGCCTTAATGAAATGAGTCATTTTATCCCACTTTTGTAACTGCTGATATTTTTATATTTTTCCTGTTAACGATGTGTGTAGAGGAAGAAATGTCATGTGGGGGCTGGAATCAGTAAAGTGTCGTAACTGTGCAGCAATACAGTGAAGGTTCTGGAAGTTTTTGCGAACCTGAGACTCTACAGCTCCATTAAGTACGGGGCATCCTGCGTCGAAGGGGTTTGTAGTTTAGCATAATCATGAGTAACTGAAACCCTGGATTCCTCACATTTGCATTCTCAGTATTGTGTGGAATATGCGTGGAAACAGAATGAATCTTTTCCTTTCCTTATATACATTTTAAGCATCATTATCAACATGTAATCAAAGAGCAGCAGGCAGCATTTTTGCATTTGCTATTTTTAGCATAATGAAGGGTGTTTTTTTTTTTGTTGTTTTTTTTTAAACCCCCTCCACCACTAAAAGAGATGCCAGTAAATTCTCCCTGACAGCATGGTCTGTTTAAATGGCATGTGTGGGAACGAACCACTGTGTATGTTGCTCTTTCCACACAATGCTGTTGTCTTTAACATATCAGATCGCACTGTTTACTTGACTCCCAGTAGGGCTCTCCAGCAGCGGGCTGGGCTTATGAGATCCTGCGTTGACGCTTCTATTAGGAGAGCTCGCATAATTAAATGGAGATGACTAACATTCAGTAGGCTGTATACATTGATTCTTCTCTGTCTGAAAGAGGAGAGAAGACAGCTGGTGTTGCCTAGCCACATTTGGCACTCAGTTTAACCTTAGAGATGTAACACCAAATGCATCATTGGTTGAGGTACTATATACCGTATGTCAGCATAAAGACTACAGTGGTGGCATTAATTAGGCTTGGGTAATTTAATTGTTGTTCTGTAATTTGTCCATCTCTTATTTGAACATTAGTATGTTTAAGATGCTCTGTATTTAGATTGTAGTTTAATGAGCCAGGAGTCTCCCATGCTGCATGTATTTGTCAGCATGATGACTATAAAGTCTCTATCTCTCTCTTGTGTGCTTCGATAAGGGTATATGAGGGCTAAGGGACCCACCTAACGGAACTAGCATGGTTTCCGTATCCAGAGAAGAGCTAAAGAGGTGGCTAGTGTCTTGCTTGGCACACCTCCAGCTTTAACGAGGTGCGTTGCCGCTGTAATCGAATTGTCCCCCACCATAATGCACATTGAAGCGATTCGCTGGAATTCAAAACAGATGTCCTGTCTCGAAAGTCCCTTTTATTTATGTGCCTTTGAGATTCAGTCTGCCAGTGGAAGGAGTGACTCTCCTCCAAGCTGGACTGATTACGTGCTCGACAGCGCCGTTTACTAAATAAAACTTCATCCTGGGAGAATTCTGAAGTCAAAGAGTAAATGGGTGTTCTTAGTGCATGTTTAACACCCCCATTTAACCCTGTGTCATGCTTGTGTTGAGGACGGATCGTCCGGAAGGTCTTGAAATTTGTGGCAAAGGAAATGAAGTTCATGGTTTTGGCACGGTAAGTAATGTCTGCCAGGTCAGCGTGAATGTTTAGTATAATAATGTCTTAGTATAAAAAAAGCTGTTTTGCTGCTCAGTCTTGTACATTTGAACTTACTAGTGATTTATGGTGTACAGTGATGAAAACTAGTTTTGGCTCATGTTCTTTTTTTTGTTGTTGTACTTTAACACTACATGTATTTAAACAAGTTAAAAAGTATATATGTATATTTATTTATTTATTTATTTAGTTCGTTAAAAAAGTATATTTTATACATTTTTACATCATTACAAACTCTGTCATTTAGCTTAGTTTGTGTCTCGCTTCAAAATAATTCTGCAACCTCGAATGCCCCTAATATTTGGTTTACTTTTTTAATTCCTACGGGCTTGTTAATTCAGGGTCAAATCAAATCATCACTGGTATCAAACCAGTCTAGAGTTCACTTGGGTGTGAATCAGATTAATAGCAACTGGCTCAGGGTCTAAGACTATTAGTTTTTGATCCTGTATCCTGATCTGACCAAACCAACCTCATCAAATGGAGACATGTGGGTTTTATTGTAATGAACTGAACATTGCTTATGTTGAAGCACTCCATGATAACAAGTGCACTTTTAGCCTTAGTTCCCTCAAACAGTATGGAATCTCTTTGCAGCAGTGGGCGTGTCTTTACTTTCAATAAACCTTCTACCTGTCTAAACCCAGACTCGAGGTAGTGTTTCCTGTATCTTAGCAACCAAGGCCTTTTCATTTCGCAAAACCTTCTAAAAGCACTTTCCTCTGTCTTCTCATTTCTTTATGTTCCAGTAAGCACACAATCATACTTCCCATGAAGATGAGCACAAAAATGTTTGTGTAAAGACAACAGGAAAGGGCTTATGGGTAATCATATTTCACAGGGGCTGCAGAGGGGCCTGTGTGTATATCTTTCAAAACATAATTACACTGCCCATGTATTTGTGATGTTGAATGTCAAACAAATGCAGATTGATTTAGCAGGAATTTTTGTTCTGTAGCGTGGGAGTTGGTTCGAGAGACTGGCACTACCTGATGTGCACCATGCTTGTATGAGAATGCATCATGCATTTTGGGCAAAGCAAGGATTGTACATCATGTAGCACCAATGTGCTACTTTATATACTTTTACTTTGTATAGGCCAGATACTGCCTTGCATTAGGAGTAACAATTGTATTGCTGTGTACTTCTAAGTTTAGCATTGAACACAGAGAGATTTCTTATCGCACGATCAACCATAACTAAAACAGCATTTCGAGTCCTGTGTGTCTGACCTTTAGGTGTTTTTGATGTAACTGCAAATGTGTATCACAAGTATATAGAGTATATAGATGGACTTGTGATCAAACATACAGGCGCCTTGAACATCTCTGAAGTCTAATCTCTGAAGAATTCTATTTCAGTGTTAATTATCATAATTTTTTTTATATAATCAATCTTTTAAAATGCATATTAATTGCTTGGAGTTTTCCTTTTTAAAATTGTTTTTAAGTATGAAAATGTACAGACGTTTTCTTGAATCATGAGACAGATACAGATCAGGCAGAATTATAACATTTATTTAATCATATGCAAGCCTAGGTTTAAACATCAGGTGGAGAATATGGATAACTAGATGACGAGAGATGATGTGCAGTAGGTAACCAGAACCATTTAGTGGATTTGTTGGTCAAAAGTGTTTGACAGTTTATCATTAACACATAACTTTGTGGAAGAAATGTGACTTAAACACTTGGTGAAGTTGCATCATGAAAAAAAATGACCGAGATTATGCCTATGCTTATTAGTGAAAGTAAGAGCATTTCCATTCGCACATAATGAGAACTCACAGGATTGGGAATAAACAGCTGTATGTCCATAAGAAAACCACTTGTTAGTGAGACTACTGTAATTAGAAAACAAGCATTTAGCAGTTAGAGAGCATAAAGATTGGACTTTGGAGCAATAGAAAAAGCTCATGTGGTCTGATGAGTCCAGATGGACCTCAGAGCGATGAGCATGTCCAGGCAAGAAGTGAAGCACATGGAGCGCTGCACCCATCATCCATAGTGCCCAATGTACAGGACTCTGGAGGCGGTGTTATGATCTGGGGTTGCTTCAGTTTATCGGGTGTAGACTAAAATGAAGTCATCTGATGACCTGAATGTACTGAACCAGGTTATCCCATCTATAGATTTCTTTCTTTTTTTTGCATGGCCATAAGATTTGAGGTCTCTTTTTGTCAGATAAGTGTCAGACTTCAGTCTCTGCAATACCCAGTTCAGCTCATTAGGTAATTACCAATGCATAATTGTTAAGCACATAATTGGTGTTTGGTGTGTCAGAGGAGGCAAAACTCAATCGTATATTGCCAGAGGTGGGTAGTAACTAATTACATTTACTCTGTTACATTTATTTAAGTAACTTTTTTTATTTTTATTTACTTTTGAGTAGTTTTACTGTACCATACTTTTTACTTTTACTTGAGTAAATTTGCGAAGAAGAAACGCTACTCGTACTCCGCTACATTCGGCTGCACTCGATTAATTTTCTAACCATTTATTCTACACATTAGATATTCTTTATTTTTGCCAGAGAAATGCAGCTGGTGGATCTACCACATGACTGTGTTTCACCAATCAGACGTAGCAACACTAATCACATGACTCCGTCTGACCAATCAGCCGCAATAACAAACACATTTAGTCACATGACCACACACAAGTGGGGGAAAAAATCTTCAGCTGTGGTAGACAGCGAATGAAAACATAAGAATGCATAAGGAACAGCTTCATAATGTGGTGTCTTCTCTATCTGCCAAAACAGACAGACATTTCAGCATATAAAAACTCGACGTCTAACCCGCGGAAACATGTTGTGGTTAGTTAAGCTAAATGTTGCAATATTAGCATATATAATTAGGAAATAAACTAGAGACTAAAACATATAAGTTTCTTACATTTGTTCTGTTGGACACAGTTTATGGTAAAGTGAGACCTCTTACACATGTTCTAATGTTATAATCTGCTGAGCCATTTGTAGGGCGACTGAACATACAGTATATCTTACACTGGAAATAGTTTACACTGTTCAAACATACATATGTTACCTACAATAGGTATTTATTTCAAAAGCTTTATGTTGTGAAGATTAGGAAATTTGTGTTTCTCGTTCCTTAATTTGCTATTTTGTAAAGATATTTATTTTTATTCATTTATTTCATTTTATTTGTTTCATTTATTTTATTATTAGGAAATGTCAGAATTTGTACATTATTATTTTCTCTGGCTGCTTACATAATTTCTAAACAAATAACTAATCGGACATTACAATGAAACAGTTACTCAGTACTTGAGTATCTTTTACTAAATACTTCTTTACTCTTACTTGAGTAATATTTTGGATGATGACATTTTACTTCTGCTTGAGTAATGTTTTTTTTTAGAAGTACAGCTACTCTTATTTTTTTTGGCTACTCTACTCACCTCTGTATATTGCTGTATCCCTTCAGACCGTAGGTTTAGTCCAAGGGCATTTTCTTTGCATCTGTGCCTTTCTTTCTGTAGTTTTCCTTGCTCACATCTCAGCATCTGCATTTAAGGAGATGAGAAAAGAAGCAGGAAACAAAACAAACAAGGTCAGAGAAGACAAAGGCAACATGGTAATTTAACATCAGTTAAAACATCACTGCACATGCAAGCATGTTGGTGTTTTGGCCTATGCTCAATTTTATTCATGGGCAATTGTTCTTATTGATCTTATATCAATATGTTTTTTTTTTTTGTTTTTTTTTTCCTAATGTTATTTTGTATTTCAATCTGTTCTTGTATGATTTATAGGAGGAGGAGCAGCATTTATACTAAAGATGCACTGATTACCCGGTCACTGATTTTTTTTTATTTTTTTTTAGCTTGATTGACCATGACCAGTGATCGGCCAAAGATACAAGCGATTCTGTGCAAAATCTGCACACGCTCCTGAGTGGTGCAAATAGAAAAGCGTTTGCCCTGTTATACAAAGATTCTGAGCTCAAACCCTGCTACAGCTATTCGTAGCTGGGAGTCTAGGGAGCAGATTTTCTTGGTTCTCGGGGGGGAGGTGTCACTCCCGCATCAATCATAGTGACACTAGCCAGTCATGGGCGTCTGTTGAACACTTGCAGATAGCACTTTCCTCCTGCCCCCTAACTGTGTTAGCAGCAGTTTGAAATGACGCAGTCAGCTAGCGTCACATGTCTCTGAGGAAGCACAAGATAACCTTCGCCCTCCCAGGTTTGAAGCTGTTGCCTCATTTTAAGTAGGATTTTTGTTTGTGCGTGTAACCTTGTGTAGTTTTAAAGAAAATCCTCATAATTACATTTTGTGTTAAGGAAAGTTTACAGAAATATTTGTTGATACTGTCAATACTGTCTCTAGTGTATACAATAACCTTGGTTCACCCATTGCGCACTAAAAACGGTCCTCATATAGGCAACAACTGTGTATTCTCACTCTGTCAGCCTCTTCTCTTTTCATTCCCTGATTCCTCTGAGTGTGTTTAAACAACTGATGCGTCCTTAGATGGCAGACTTCGATTGATTTCTGGGGCTCCCTGAAGAACACTAGAAGGCTAGAAGCAGATACGTCCATTGGAGGAGTAATCGATTTTATTTATTTATTTATTTATTTATTTGGTCTTGCTGGTTTTTTTTTTTGTTTTGGTTTCATTATTTTCTTTTTATGTATGGCTGTATGGCACATGACAACATGAGCACAGGTGGGTTTGGAAAGCATTCGTTTGACTTTTGAGCACTTCATGATCAGATCGGTAAAAGGTGGCTCTGTTTGTTTGTTTGTTTGTTAGTTTTTCTCCCTCATTTCATCATATGCATTGTTTATCATTGTTGGGCTTTCTTTAATATTTTATGCTCATGCCGACAACATGTGTCTGAGCTGGTGAATGTGTAATGCTGTCTCAAATCCATCGAAGCAGGTAACAGTACAGCCATACCCAACCATGTAAAGCCGCTCATAAACACAGATGTTCACAGGGCAGTAGGTTGTGTGTGCTTTGTGTTATTTCTTCATCATCATCATCATCATCATCATTTCGCAACCCTCTTGTCTTAGCCTGCCCACTCATACTCTTTGTATGCTTAATTGTTTCTTTTCTTACACCTATTGATTGGTTTCACTGGACGTCTGTCTGTCTGTCTTGTTCTCTGTGACGGAGAGAGACAGACTATAGATCTGCCCTCTCTGAAGATTGATGAATAGATTTACTTGAATTTACATCAATATTGATACAGACAGACCTTGTCAATATTTGACCATATGCTTGCTCGTGTTTGAAGTCCTGCCTCTTAATGTGATAAGAGCATAATATGTTTGCATGCTATGTTTACAACTGATAATTACTGTAGAAACTCAGGAATGAGCTCTCGAGAGCAAAGCTTGTCTACATTTGCATGAGGAATTTTTTTTTTTCTCACTTTGTTTCCCTTCTTCATCTTAGGCTTTGTTACTCCAAATGAAGAATAGTTCTTAAACCCAGTTCTTGGGAGGTCATGCCTTCTTGCTTGATAAATATCAATCCCTTCGCGGTGTCAGGTGTGGGCAGAACACACATGCACACAAGCAGTATGTTGGTTTGTCTGACTGTAATAATACCTGCTATTCAAAGGAAATGGAACTGCTGTCACTTGAACCTAGGGGCTATTTTAACCAGCCAACAGAGGAAAGCTGTCATTTTTGTCGGCACTGTGAAATATGCAGTAAGGAAGGTGGTAACGACATGCAAACAAACAGGCTAACTGTGCATATGTAAATGTTTTGGCATAGATGTAATCAATTCAGTGGTTTCCTTGTGAGCAAAGCTGTGGTATATTTCAAAGAGACTCATTTTTGGAGGGTATTGATGCTGAAGTTATATCCTGATGGTGTAGTAGATTCTCACTACATCATTAACCTATAATGAGCCTCCATGTCACGTTGCGTGCCCAGGTTTGAGATTCAACAATTTTAGCTGAACCTCCTGCTCGTCCACACAAGTGCATTCTAGGAATCGTCGTAATATGAGGCACAGATTAATTATTTTGCACATTGATTTTACCTGTTTATTTAATTGTTAGTAACTTAAAAAGCCTTTAAAAGCATTGATATTTATTAGCTTAAAAAGCATGTGCTTGTGGCTTCCCCTGTGTCAAATTATCCCTTTTAAATGCACTTTTTAAAGTAGATTTGCTTAATTGGTTTAAATTAAAATGGTGGGCTTTTTGTTACCTATCTGAGAACATCTTCCAATAATTGTTTGTATACATTTTTGTGTCTTTTCTTCTCCTTTTTTTTTTTCTTTTTTTTCTAAAGGTCAATGATATTTCCCGTGAAACCAGTCATTGTAAACACATCACATCATGCTGGTTTAAATACACATGAAAGATGTGTCGTTTTATTCAGTTACAGTATGACCTCCAAAGACAATCGGACTTGTATGCTTTTGAGGTGAAAGGACCTTTGGTGTGTTTCTATATAGACATTTATATGCTGTATTGTAATGGCTTTCTCGTGTATCTTGTGGTTTTGGGATTTTCCTACCAGCTTCCCATGACATTTGCATGTTCTGGTGTGTAACATATTTTGTTAGCGTAGTATCTAGATTGAAATACTCATCCATAGCAAATGCATGTTCAGTGCAGCGTTCCTGTTTTTCCTCACAATAACGTTCGTTGATGCTCCTCCCTGCAAAATTCCCGAATTCAAATACGACGACTGTCCAAGGACCCCTTTTATTCCTCTTAACTAATGTAAGATGTTTGGAGACTGGAGGTGAGCCATTTGTCAGTTTGAGCCGGATTTCACAGCAGCAGTTCACTCCATGCATTTTTCAAAGTCTGACACGTGTAATGACAAAAGGAGTTCAGATATGCTTTTAAGTGTGCGTTTGAACGTGGGATTTATTAAACATAAGGTCTCATGAATCCAGAAAGTGGTACTCTCTCATGCTGGTAATGCAACTGACACAAATCATGGAAGAGATTCTCAAGAACATGTCAGGGTATTCAAGGAAAGCACTAAATGAATTAAAGTGCAGATGCAGTGTAGTACATTATAGTGCTGCATAAATTCATTACGCTATCAATGCTATAAATTACAAACGTTATAAATTGATAACAGAAACCAGATTGTTTATTTGCATGGTGGCGTAGTGGTTAGCACTGTGGCCCTGCACCTCTAGGGTCGAGGGTTCGATTCCTGCCTCGGGTCTGTGTGCATTGGAGTTTTCATGGCCAATCTGAACCCAGCCTACTTCAAATTTGAAATGCAGTAAGACAGTGTAATAAAGTCTGTGTTTTTTATTTTAAAATAAAAACCTGCTTTATGTATTAATATATTTATTATTAATAGCCCGAGATTAGGGCATTTTCGGTTCAGGGTCGGCTAACAGGTGCCCGTTCTAAAATTAGCGAGTTAGCTAACAGCTAACAGGCTTTCATGTTCTGTCCTCCCGGAACGAAAAAGCAAGACTTCAGTGTCTTCTTTTAGTGTACGTCACGTCCCCTGTGCGGCGAAGAAGTCACGACCCAAAAATGCGAAGAAAAGATCAGTGTCTCCGTCTAGCGACCACATCATTTTTGCCAAGGTTTAGACTGCAGATTGAAGTCAGACAGCCCCATTTCTCAGACCAGGCTGCTGTGTAGTTTGACTTTTCTTAGAGGTCGTTCACAAGTCGCATCTTTTGCATGCTCAGTTGTGGAATTTTAAATGAAGATGCGCCACAAGCGCATTCACAAATAGAGAGTCACAACGTCGCAATGCTTATGCGTTTTCCATCCCATCTTTTCAGAATGTTACAAGTGCACGGCAGGTTATGTGCTCATGGTTACTCTGCAATAGCAGACGCCACGGGACCGCAAGCTTGCGAGCTCTCTGAAAAGAAGGAGAAAGCAGAGCGGCTGGTATCTTATACACTTTTTAGATGTGACGTGCGACTGGCCCCTTAGGGCACCATGTAACTTTTACTTCAAAATCATTTTGGTACTACAGTGTCTTGTGTTGTCCTTTTTAAGTCAGTTTGTTTAACTGGTTTATTTAGGCAGGTGTTTTCCTACCAGCTTCCCATGACATTTCCATGTTCTGCTGTGTAACATTTTTGTTAGCATATACAATATATAGATATAAATATTCATTAATAACAAATCCATGTTCAGTGCCCCATCCCCGTTTTTCTTCACAATGATTTTGCCGCTTTGTTGCCGCAAAAAACACTTATTTAGTTTGTTTCCGCATGAAAATCAGTCAATAAAGATCTTTTTAAAACACCTGTAATGTTTGTAATGTTAGAACTTTGCAGGCAAGCTGTGCCAATTTCTTTGCACTAACATATTTTGGACGTATAAGTTGCTTTAGAGTTTATGGGTGGGTTGCTCTTTCTTCCTCAGGGGGTTTTTCTTGCCACTTTTGGCTTCTCATCAGGGACAAACTGATGATTATAAATTATATATATATTTCCTAACACTTTTCAAATGCATGATTCTGTAAAGCTGCTTTGCGACAGTGGCCATTGAATTGGGTGACACGGTGGTGTAGTGGTTAGCACTGTCAGCTTGCACCTCCAGGGTCTGGGTTCGATTCCCGGCCAGGCTCGATTCCAATCTTGGTTTACGAGTACCGAGTATCATGTATCACGCATGCGCTTCTTGTTTTGACGTCGAGCGTCACGTGATCACAA
>JAOVVA010000051.1:9456404-9491124 GCA_028565275.1 Leiocassis micropogon
ACAGCAGTGATTCCGTTAGTGTGTCGCTCAATCGAGTGTCATTAGAGAGATTTCTTGTTTATTTTTCCAATAAAACAATGTTTCCGTTGTGTGTGTGTGTGTGTATGACCTCATACTGACCTCATTAAGAGGATGTTTGCCAAAATTTATCACAGCAAAATTATATAAATAAATAAATAAATATAAATAACAAAAATATATACAGTATATATATAAATAAATAAATGAATTAATTAATAATAATAAATAAATAAAAAAAAAATATATATATATATATATAATTTTACTGTGATAAATTTTGGCAAACATTCTCTTAATGAGGTCAGTTGTCTATTCATTTAGCCTAGATAAATACATATGCAATACAAAAATAGTAATTTAATAGTTAAACATCGCAGTATAAATTACAATTTGTTATAATAATCACATAATAATACTATATAACCGCATACTTTTTAAAAAATATAAATAAAATCTTGCAGCCCTACTATATTGACTTTAATTTCAGACTTGTGAAATTCAGTCTATTGCCATAAAAATTATAGAACCGTAGACGCAGTAATGATGAAATGCGTCTTCAGCATGGTAAACTTAAATGAAATGAACTGTATATTTGACAGTTTAATGTTTTATTCTATCATGTTTGTATGTCAGGTTTGGAGGTGGTGGTATATTCTGTGAGTGTACACACACAAGTTTGACCCCAGCAGGAAATTTTGGTTGTCAAAACATTGTAGCAACCTTAATTTGGCATTGTTACAAACGCTGGGACACGCATGGTTATTTTGTGTTAGAAATGCCTCTATGAAAGTATTTATGAAAGCGTCGACTATATGATGTTGGAAAAAAGTTAAACGCTCACCCCTAACACAATGTTGCGAATCTAACAATATTCATGCATGTATTGTCTATACCGCTTTTCCTGTACAGGTTCATGGGAAGTCTGGTGTCTACCCCAAGAGACTTGGGGCGTATAGACTGGAGTACAATTTGATAATCGAACCCTCACCCCGTGAGGTGCAAGGCCACAGTGCTGACCATTACGCCACTGTGCTGTCCCACAGTATTTATTTATGTAGTAAATTTCATTTAATCTCCCAGCTGTACTATAGCTATGTAAAGCTGATCCTGCTGATAGTAGTTCTGTGAAACTGGACATTGTGCAATTTGTATATAGTGTGAGCACCATATTACAGTAAAGTAGCGTGGACATTTAGCATAAGTAGCGTAGACATTTAAGATATGGCAGCGTAGTTGCAGTGCTTGAGTGTGACATGCCTAAATTATGAGCAACATTATTCTTAGAATTTCCACGATTGTGGTGTTTATTAATCTTTTGTTTCACTACCAATTCAATACTTCTCCTTTGCCTCTTGCTGCTGCGATCACTAGCACTTTACAATGTTTGTAACGCATGATGAACCTCATCCTAATATTTTCAAAAGAAAATGAAACAAGGAGACGAGCTAAAACAATCAAGAGATTCACGAGTGCTTTGTGTATCAGGTGGTGTCAAAAAGTTTTGAGACTAGAACTTGATGATCATCAGAGAACAATCAACAACATTTCTGCCATTTTCGGTGTATCATATGAAACAGTGCAGGCAATCCTCATGTGTGGTTAGAACATGTGCCAAGTTGCTGCCAAGCTTCTCCCCAGGCTGCTGACCCAGGAGCAGAAGGAACATTGTGTCGAAATCTGCCAGGAACTCAGTCAGCGTGCCGTGGATGACCCGTCATCATTAATGATGATGAAACTTGGGTGTATGGGTATGACCCTGAAACGAAGCAACAGTCTTCACAGCGGAAAGGCCATCATCTCCACAACCAAAAAAGCGGAGGCAGGTCTGCAGCTCATAGTCTATTTTGACATTCGCCGCATCGTGCATTAAGAATTCATCCCCAAGGGTCAGGTTTAAAGGTGTGCAAGGGCAACTAGGTCCGAAAGCACCTTCTTCTCCAATCCGGTTTTCTGAACTTTTGGAAACTTGACTACAGATAAACATACATTAAGCTGCATAAATGCTGTAAATAAATGTTAATATTTAATTGTTTTGAGGTTGAATTTACTTTTGTGTCATTCATTCAATGTCCTAGTAACCCAGCATCATTTTGTCAAAGTCATTCCAAACTCCAGCAATGTCGTCCTAATGTCTTTTGGATGCATGACTTCGCAACCTAATTACAACTATATGGCAAGATTTTATATCTCTATTGCCGTAACATTTACTTTCTTTATTGTACAAATGTACAAAAATGTACAGAAGTATTACATATGTAATTGTATTACATTTACAGGTAACTTTATTGTAGTATTACAGATGTGTTTAGAATAAGCAGAAATGGTGACGTAATTAAGAAAAACATAACAAAAAAAAGTGCTACAAACTATAGTAATGTAGCTTGGCGGAGGAGATTTTTATTTTTATTTTTTATTGATTTGCACCAAAGAACTGTACATAATATTCTGGCCAGTACTCGGTAAGGAGCAGCTCCTCTATTAGTCCATTGACTAACGAAACCACAGACTCGTCCTTTTGTTTTCTGGTGGCTCACACGACCAAGGCTCATGAATTCACAGGTCAGAGTTCACAAAGATTATGTTGTAAGGCAAAATAACTACCGGAACCAAAATAGTGTTTTCACCTCCTGTTTTTCTTTTTGCTTCAGTGATTTTGCCCTAGCCAAACTGTAGATGTTATTGACTATATGCATTCATTTTCCTCACGAAAATGAAAGTACTTTTATATTTACTTTTTAGAAAGTCAAACTAGCTAAGCTTCCATTGTACTGGACAAACCTGTTTATTATTAATGATATTTAAATATCCTATGCTGAAGAGGAAATACTAACCTCGTTTCCCCCTCCCCACCTCCATATACAAATTAGTATAAACTTTAGAATATTCGTATAGAGTGATGAATTACAGCTACAGTATGCCTGTGCCACTATGTCAAGATAAAACAGGTAGCGGTGGGTGATTTATGATGATGTGAAATCGATTCTGTAAAACATATGTGAACTATAAGCATAATCCAGTGCATGATTTTTTTGGGGGGGTATTGTGGGAATTTTTGTATCTTTTATTTAGAAAATGGGAAAAGTTTGCATTTAATCTGTAAAAGTTTAATAAATTTAATTGTATCTGTTGGATTATGTTCTCTTTGTAGGGTTAAGTTTATTTATTTATAATAATAATTATTATCACAACTAAATTAATAATAATAATTTTGCCATTTTAATATAAATCATCAAAGAGGATTTTTAAATGAGAAATGTTTGTATGACTGGTAGCTTGTGAGCAAAGCCAAGTATCATGATGCATATCGTGCATCTTAGAAAGGTCATTGAAAATCAAAATACAGTATACACCAAAATATACAGTACTGAAATGAAAAGACGAACAGTATTACCTTGTTGCCATCTGTTAGATTGATTCTCCTGAAAGAACCCAATTTACACACTATTAGCATGTAGATTTACCATGGTATGCATAATGCAAATTATCAAAGTGTGTTTGCACCGCCACATTGTAAGTAATGTTTATATCATTCATGCAGATTCTCAAACGTAACCCGGAACAAAGGTTGCTGCATACTCCTGCAAAATGAGACGATTTTCAAAATGAGAAAATTTCCACTCGTAATGTTGACTCAATACACTACCAGAATGATGAAATTTCATAAAGATATACAGCATAACTGTGTTATTTAGTGCCATCTTATTATACAAGCCTACCTGAGCCTCCAATAACTACCTGGACTCCATATTAACATCAATTTACATCAACTGTTATGCTGAACTGCCTGCCACACAGTATAAATGCAGATCAATTCCTGCTCTCTGTTTCACCCAAATGAGGATGGGTTCCCTGTTGAGTCTGGTTCCTCTCAAGGTTTCTTCCTACTACCATCTCAGGTAGTATCAGCATCTGCACTATCGCCAGCAGGACACGCCAGAAAGACAGTAGACACAGTGGGCACATGCATTTAAAAGGGAAATACCAATACCATTATTATGACATAATATGTATCTATATAATTGTAAATAACTGAAGTTATGGACTTTTTGCCATAAATTTAAGGCCTCTTCATGGCTGAACCATTTGAGATCAGAAATTCCTTGCCAATTTTGCATACTCATTGTTTTGTGATCATATTGGCCCAGTTTAGTGGCGATTGTGTAAATCCCCTAGGAGGAGGATTCTGTATCAAAATCCATTGGATGCATTTTGCAAACAACTCAAAGTAACCCACTTCCTGTTGAGTAGAGCCCATGACATGCATCACGAACCCCAGCCCCAGGGCCCAGCCACTCAGGCGTCCTAATGGCTGCAGAGTCCAACCTGTGTGCTGATTTTTTTTGAATGACTTTTTAAACATGTTAAAAACGCCCAAAAAGCCCCAGATGCTGGAAAAAAAAATCTTAGAAGAAGAAGAGGGCCCTTCAGAAACTGTTATAATGCTTGGGCCCTAAAAATATTTGACTAACATCAAATTTCTTTACACGGTTGATCTAAGTTGTTTAACCAAGCTAGAGAGATTAGCTAGAAACATTGCCATCATTGTAGTGCTTTGACTAGGTTGACTAAGGTTACATCCTGTAATGTTGTTGGTTTTGCTCTCGTCGTAGTACTTCAGGTACTGTTACACAGTAAAAGAAGTGAATGAACAGCCTGAGCACAATAATTAGTGTCAATAGCTAGCCAATATTATTATCTAACAGTCAGTAACAGATGAGTTACAAAATGCATGCAGAAGCTATCGCAATGACTTTAAGTAATGACTGGAGTCGGTGACCATTCCATAATCGATCATCGATTTGAGCAAAACAAACAATGATTGATTAATGATCTATTTAACAACAATGCTTTTTGGGCTCGTTGTGTTTCCGGGAAATCAGTTCCACCACCATTCACTGTTACTACGCCCAGAGTACAAACATGACGCAACTGTCGAAGCAGAAATACATTTTCTGGTAAATAAAGTACTTCCCATTTCCAGGAGCAGCCTGTCTTTCCAGGGACACTATACAAGTCACCTTGTTATACATTGTCCCCCATTTTACACAACGTGAGCATGTGAGCATGCGCATTTATCGGCATTATGCGCATTCGTATTCCTCTTACTTTATGTACGTCTCCGCTACACAGTTATCGGTATGGATTCCAGTGCTTAGTGTCAGATTTGTTAATTTCTAATAGCATCATTAAAACATAATTTAATTACATACTGTTAAAATTAAGCCGTAAAAATGCTGTCTCAGTTATTAGGAATAACCTCTTGGCTGTTGCAAGCTCTCTAAAAGCTGCTATAAAACTGGCCTTGGGAAAAAAGAGCTCGCCCACATAACAGATGCTATTGTTTTCTAAATGTGTCAGTGACTGGGGAACATATTTAAAATTTCGGTTTGCTTTAACTTTTCAACTCATTATCGCAAAGCAGGAACACAACACTGCTTGTTTCTCATAGACAAAAAAGGTATTTTTCTAAATGACCTGTTTCGACCTGTTATCTTGAACGGTGCATACATTATCCCCTGGACTACTGGACGACTGAATGAAACACAATGATGCTTCTTCAGAGAGAGAGAGAGAGAAGCTTGGCGTTTCAAGATCCTGTAATGAAAATTTTGTGTGTGCTTCTGTTGCAGTGAATGTTGTGTCACTAAGGTTTGACATGATAAATATTTATCATCACCATAGAAAAGATGACTAATCTCTTTTTTATTCACTTTCAATCTTTTGTAGGTGGAACTAAGAATTCTACAACCTTATTAGAGTTGGGGGGGAAAATAGATTCAGTTGTGAATCGCAGTTCTTTTGTGCGCTGATTCATCGTCACTTTGACTCAAATCTATTTTAAAAAATGTATTACGTTTCTCACAAAGATGCACCGGCCCATCAGCCGGTGACCAGAATTAGCTGTTTTTCAGCTTGATTAGCCGTGACTGAATACGTTAGATATACCTGATTCCGCAAAGGATGCATGAGTTTCAGGGTTGTGTAGTACAAACGCATTTTTATGGCGCTATCTTAACAAAAGTTATGCGTTTGTGCGTGATTGAGCCTCCAATCTCCCTTCTTTCCAAATTCTATGAGTGTATGTCTCAGACCCAATCATTACACACACGTACACTAGTCTCAAAACACTGCGAGTGCTAATCAACCGATCAACATGCGTTCCAGACTTTCAAGGCATTCGCTGTTTCTTTATAATTCTACAGGTGGTGCACTCCAAACTATTCCCACACTGGCATCCCGTGTGGTAGGAGTGAATTGCTTGCTATGTTTGTTGAATGTGAAATAATAATTATGACGGATGACAGATTTTGTTAAATTAAATTTTTCATTAAAAGTTAAACTCTTGTATTTGAAGTTAGTGTTTGTGTTTTTTTTTTTTTTTTTTTTTTTTTTAAATGTTCGAAAACTAATGCTCGTGATCGATTTAGTTGTGATGCAATTAAAGCTAAGGTATAAAACTTTTTTATAACATAGCTAAGTTATGACTTAACTTTTTTTTAAAAAAGTTCAAGGTCTTAAAGTTGTAACAAAAGTGGAAAAAAAATTATATCAAATCGGTGATATTTATACAATTGTGATAATTACAGAACCACAATAAGAATCAAATCTGCAGGTATGGTGATAAAGTTGTGTCAAGTGGTGACTTGTGATTCCCTTCCCTATTATTTATACAGATTTAATATTATTTATCTAATAGAATTTATATAACTATTTGAACATTTATGTACAGTAGAATTAAAAGTAAAAAAAAAAACCTGGTATATGTGTGATCTGGAATATGGGATCTAAAATCACAAAATTAATCTTTCGATGTTGTTTAGTTGTGTCTGGCTAAAGCAGTTCTAGGTGTTGCCAACCATATGGCTGTTTATCATAAGGAACTGAATGCAAATATTTGCTCAGCTTGTTTGCTTTTCAGGACTTTAAGACTGAAACTGCGAGGGCATCATTTATTCCAAGATTAATACCAATTGGACTAAAATCGGTTTTAAATATGTTCAAGCATGCATCTCTGGCCAAACACGTTGATGTCAATTATTCAGTTGTTCTCACAGTAATGGGTGAAGGCTGCTAATTAGCTGCTGAGGCGCTAGAGCAGCTTTGCCATGTGGCGATCCCAAGCTGTTAACAGCTTTTTCGTTCAGTCATGCCAGTGTCCTGCTGCTTATGGAGGCCTGCGTGCTATTTCTGTATGTTTAAAAGGTGCACTGATGCATAAATCTGTGACTCTTTCAGCTTTATAAGAAAAAAAAATCTGAGTTATTATATTTTAACACTTTGCAAATCATTAGTACAGTAAGAGTAAACTATAGTGATAGAAAAATCATTAATACTAGAAAACCTGAGTATCTAAATGCTTTAAAATGTATTTAACCATAACTCTGAGAAATCCCTTTGTTTGGTGTAGCTGGCTTTAATCGCTTTTTCACAGCACATACAGTATCCTTGATAAGAACATTAGTTTTTTTTTCCATGACGTTTCATTCGACGTGATCCTTATGCTGTAGTCGTTTGAATAAAAAAAGCACATTGCTCATGACTCATATTTAGTCAGATGTTCACACAGGGAAAGGGGTTTTGTGACAGTGACACTGGTGATCAGGATCTTGTCATTAAGCCAGAGGGAAGCGGCTGTTGTGTCACTCCAGTCCAGCTGCAGGGGATAATGTCTGCCGTGCAGGAGCTTAAGACTTGGTTTGTTCCTTCCCAGAATAGACTGAGAGTTCCTTATGCGTTCTGTGCCTTTATTGACAACAAATAAGCATAGAACTTTTCTACAATCAAAAAACATGTTATGAAATGAACGCTCGGTGAAATATTGTGTAAAACCACATGCACAGGACACACAGTGAGGCAAGTGTTAATATAAATGTATGTACAGTTATTACAGTAACACAGTGCGTATGTGTTACTTCTGTCCTGTACAAGAGAACAAAAGTTATCTTCTAACTCTTCTTGATTATTTTACTGCTCTGTGCTGTTTTAAGTTTCATGAGCAGTTATGTGACTCAGTTCTTCAAATGATTATTTCTTTTAAGTGCATGTATATATAATTTGTAGGTCGCTGGATCTGCAGCATGCACCATCAAGTGTGTTCCTTAAACACATTCGCTATTTTTAAATGTTTATTCTAAACTTACACAGTATTCTGAGGCTATTTTTATGACTGTGGTAATGCCTACAAGTCACAGTAGTTCTAAAGCCTGATGGAGGGTATTTTGTGTTGCATTTAATAAAAATTTAACTCGGATGAAAAAAAATCTCCATGAAGTAAAAATGAATGCTTATATGCAGAAAGACATCAACTGTACTAAAGCCTTATTTGCAGTGCTGCAATAAAATAAATGTTAAAAGACAAGGCAGATGGAGAGAGAGACTTAGGCCATGTCCACACGTAGCCGGGTATTTTTAAAAACGGAGATTTTTATCTGCGATTTTTCTCCACATGCAGACGTACGTTTGGTCGTTGAAAACTGAGCTTTTGAAAAACTCTGTCCAAAGAGAAGATTTTCCAAAGCCATCAATGGTGTTGTGTGGACAGAGGAAATGGATATTTTGGCTTGTTGTAACGTCACCTTGAATGCCGATGATGTCATCGTCTGTGTGCTAGTCTCCTTGATTTGACGTCAGCTTTGTTTATGAAGATATTTTGTGCAATAGTGGACTTCCAACTAGTGACTTTGTTAACGCTGCTTACTGGACCTTTTACACGTGTGTACTTGAATGTACTACGAAGCTCACTGCCTACATACAAAACTCACGAGATGGACCACACAGACCGCAGCGGCGGTTTTGGACGAGACTCGGTTGGACTTCTACATAGCGCAACGGAAATGACGTTTTGTTCTGATTGGCCCCCTGTTGATTAAGGAGGACTTAATCAACAGGAGGAAAGGACTTAACAGGACATTTTGCATTTTTATGTGGACAAAGATATTCTTTAAATGTAGGTTGTGTGGACAGAATTATAAAAAAAAAAAAAAAAACGAAGTAGAAAAATCTCAGTTTTAAAAAATACCCGGCTACATGCGGACATTGCCATAAATTCAGAATGTTGCCGGAGAATCAATTTGTGAAAAAACTAAATTGTAAATTTCTTCCTGACCAGAACTGTTCATAACTTTGTTTTGCATATGTTTGATGTCAACAAGCTAAGGACTAAGGTTGAGTATCTAAGGACCAAACTGTAGTGCAGGGAACTTCCCTAGAACTAAATAACAATCTCCAAGGCTTTGCAGTATTTTATAAAAAGAGAGATTAATGAAGGCTTCTTACATTGCAGTACAAACTAAACACAAGACAGCAAAAAGACACTGTGCATACATAAAGTACACACATGTATACAGTATGCGCCAAATTGTACAGTACTGAACCATGTGCGTCTCAGACGTGCATTCGCATTTGTCAATGGGGCAAAGCTCCTGCTGTACATGTTCCCTATACAGTAGTGAAAGGAAGATTCATTATGCAGTAGTTGTTGGAAATGGGTCTTTTCACAGAGGAAACAGTGCTCATAGTTGAGTATTATTTCCGTTCATACAGAAGCGGTTGTGAATGGGGACTGAGTTTAAAAAAGGTGGCAGAACAATTTCTTCCTGTCCCCGTCCCATTCCTCTCGATCTTACACCATCTGATGCCTACTTGTGGGGAATGTTAAAGGAGAGTATGTTCAACTGTGAAGATCCGCCAAGAACTGTGCCTGCATTACGCGAGCAAATCGTCTCCTTTTACAAAAGTCTGCAGGAACCTTTTTTGAGGTTGAGAATCTGCGTGAACACTGTCTACAGCAAGTGCACACACGCATTAAACACTTTCAGTATGCATAGCGTTCATGCACGCTAATATCGTGTTTGTTAGTTTCTTTCAGGAGAAATTATCTCACAGATGACAACAAGATGATGATATTCGTCTATTCCAGGGGTCGGCAACCCGCAGCTCCAGAGCCACATATGGCACTTTCATACCTAATTGTAATTCTAAATTTGAAGATTATGGTGATCTTGTAACGTTAAAGTAAAAACGTGTTTAATTTTTTGTCGGTCAAAATATACGTCACAACCGCCGATGTGCGACACCCACTGGCATGTGATTTGTATAAATAGTTATTTTTTACTATTATTCAGGTTGACCGCTGACTGCACGCAGATGGCATTTTTGGTTTCCTGCCGGTGGATAATTTTAAGTTCGACTTTTTATTTCCTAAATACGTGGAGGACTCAAATAGATGTTAAGTATTTTATATGAAAGTAACCTTCAACCCAGCAAGGTTTTTTTGTTTGGGGGGGGGGGGGGGGGGTGTGTTTGTTACATGCAGAAATAAAATTTTGGTTTCTCTGTAGCAGTTCATTGATTTCATTAATGCAAGTTTTTTTATGCATAGCATAAAGATAACAAACGATATATGCAGTGTTATCTTAATTTTAAATGTCAAAAGGGTTTTGTGGCTCCCTGTGTTTTCTGTGGGAAACGGGTCCAAATGGCCCTTTAAGTGTTTAAGGTTGCCGACCTCTGGTCTATTCATTTCAGGACTGTATTTGGCAAATACTGTATAATACATACAAGTGTTAAAGATGGGAATCGGCAGGGACCAGTCAGTATGATATCACAATCCCTTGGTGCCAAGTTGATTTGTATTGCAATTCTGTAAGTATGAAAATTTGATAAATATCCTCAATCTATATAATTTTTTGTTACAATTCTAAACAAACTTGGCAAATAATATGCTCCTACCACACAGGATGCTCTTCTACGTGGCAGTGTGTGAATAGTTCAGTGTAGGATTATAGAGCAATGGTAACATTTGCCCACCTCAGATGCAAATAGATATAAATTAAATAGATTTTAAAATAGATTTTATTTTTTGTCTGTGTGCAAAGACATGAATTGCCACACAAAAGAATTGTGATGTGTAACTAAATCAATTAAAGTTTTATTATTTTTCTCTTATCTCCAAAAAGTATAATACAATACATATAAACAGTTATATTCAGTTACTGGTTTACAATAAGCTGTATAACAGTGCATTAACTGACAGTTACAGATTATTGCTCATTATTTTCACTTAATGTCTGTGAAAGATTTAAAATTTACTGTCCGTTCCTTTATATTCGACTGTATGTTTTACTAATTTAATGAACTCAATTGTGCATTAAATTAAGAACAGAGCTGAAATTATATGAACCTATTGGCCTTTGGAATAACCGTGTTGTCATTTCATTATACTATCCTGACATTGTAATGTTACAACTTATTTCAGGTTATTTTGTAAATAAACAAGATTTTTTTTTCTAAGCATATTTTTTTTTTTATCTCTGCTTTGACAAGAGAGATAACAGCTGCATAGCTGACGTATCTATCACATGAATAAAAGTCTGTACAAGTCACGTTCATTCACATGGGACGTCTGCTGAAGATTGTGATTATCTCAGTTTCTTTGATTGTTCCTATTTCTAATATAAAAAAATATAATAATGTCTGTCTTTTTGTCTGTCTATTCTGTCTATTTTCGACTGTCTGTATGTCTGTTAGTTGGTGTCCTTATAAAGTCTAAAATTTGTTCAGATACTGAACTTATCAAAAAATTTAACTGTTCCTAAATTTGTATTATGTAAATAACTTGAACTGCAACAGAATTGTGCAATTTAAAAGAATCCTATAGTATCTTTAGGAGCAGAGCTTTTTTATTTTTTTTCCATCCGTTAGGGTGACTGCATTCCTTTCCTTCTCTCCCTTATTTCTCACACTCTTGAGCGTTGTCTCTGGAGGCAATATCCAGAGCTCAGATGGTTGTAAAAATACTCCATAATCTCAGCCTCTCTGATCCCATTGGGATGTTTGGGATAAAGAACGGTCGGTCAAGCCACTTGGATTTTTTTCTTCTCTCATATCTGGATGTCAGGATTATATTTCAGGAGTGTCACGTTTGCATCTAAAAATATTGTGAACAATTCTTAAGTCATATTAAATGATTTTTACCATGTACTGATGTTTTCTAGTTTAAAGACTTTGTATTTCTTTTTAATGGTATGAAAAAGTAGTTGGGAAATTAGATTAAAAACATAACATGTCCCCACATGTTAACGTTTCAGATCCAAGTTGTGATGGTTAAAGTCACTAACGATGTCCTGTATGCAGTATATATTTTTTTAGATTTACACCTCATCCTGACAACTGACTGAATAACATTATTAGTATCTCCATTAGCAGCAGATGGATGTGCCCTGAAGAACATAAACATGTGCTGTGTGCTCTGTCGGGCCTGTTTTGCCTCCAAGAGACGAGACGATGCGCTGACTGACTCAAAATCGTTCCACGTATCTGTCAATTTCACAGGTTCTAATAACCCTTAAATATGAATAACGTTAATGTTGAGGTAAAAATTAATTGCTGTATCACATCGGCATCTCCAAGCTACATTTTTGGGGGAGAAGTTAATGAAACTGATTGAGTTATATAGATAAAGTAACAAAAAGCAGGGACTTGGGACAGAACGAACGAACAAGAGTGTTTGTTTGTGGTATGGGAACAATGTATTGCCTGGAAGCAGTTTCGTCAGTGTATTCTTTCAGGAAGAGAATAACTTCATCTTTGCCTGACATTAATGCAGGACAGTCATGCGTGAAAGTCGCCAGTTCCCATATAAGGCGCAAATTCCTTAGACTTGCAGAATTACAGGATCTGAGCAGTGTATTTGCAGACAGTTCAAGCTTGCACTGCCATATTACAGTTTTAGATTTAATATTGTGAATGAATATTACATAAAAAAATAGGTTATTTTGCAAAGATTGGTTTGACTTATTTTACTTTTTTGAGCAATAAAGTCAGGCTTAATGAGCACACACTTCTGTCAGTGCTTTAAATAATATATTTATTTGCAGCTTGTATACAAGACCTGATATCAATACTGATGCTTCATTTTAAGTAACCGTAACATTTAGCTGTCATATACCCTGCACTTAGACATTTTTTACTTATATAATTCATTCTCGAATTCAGTCATGGGGAATCTGGTTGCAGCAAAACCAGCAGTTTTCTCTCTTGTTATTTAAAGTGATCATTTTATGTTTAAAATTTTGTGTTTATTATGCTTTAAATAATAATACATTTAATTTCAACGGTTCATTTAAGGCTTAGTGGCATTTTCTTTCTTCTAAATAAATATGGTTTCTTGCAGAGTTGTTTCACATTTCTAATATTAATAACTTTCTTTCTGAATGTTATGATATTAATCTTGAAATATTATGACCTTTTTTACTTGTAATATTATGACTTTATTGTATTATTTTATGCATTTGTATGAAAATACAACTGTAAGGTTCATGTAGAGCCTATCATTAATTAAATACGACACAGACAATAAGTTTATGACAGTAAGTAATATTTCCTTGATCTTGGGAGATGCAAGCAGCCAAAATGGAAAGCATAATTTCCCCCCCATGATTGGATGTGATTCACTAAACTGCAGTTCTGGTGTAGGTATGATTGACACTTGCACAATTAGCTCTTGAGTAGGTGGGAGATCCAGTGCAATATTGTATAAAGCATTTGGTTGAGAGTTTGTATGACAGCATGCTATGGGTTATGCCAATATTATTGAGCTGATGAGCAGAGACCATCAGGTTTCCATTATGCAAGTTGTTATGAAGGAATGGGATTACCATGCTCTGTTCCCATTTCTGTTCTCTGCCTTGGGGACATTTTGGAGTAAGTGATGACTCATTGGAGAGTTAAATAGTTTTTACATTCTTGCATAAAATGGAATCAGCTTTATGACTGTTTGCTGTCAACAGACTGGAATTCCCTAATATTCATCCATTTATTTATTTATCAACTCAGTCCCACTTCCCTTTGTAAGTGTCCCCTTTTTTATTTTAAGGCTAGATGACTCTGTACATTTGGTGTGACATGATGCTCACTGAAACAACTACTGTATATATCACATGCATTTAAAGTAGGGGGAAGGGATTATATGAATTTGATTATACCAGTTGTTCCAAATATGTGTAGCCTTAATGGTATGTGCATCAGCAAACAGTCATGATGTAGAAGAGTCTACTGTACATCATCTATTAGATATTTTCAGCAGCTGAGGTTTTTCCGTCTTGGCAGTTTTTTTGGCGAGGAGAGTTTGCTCGCTTGCTTTCCTCAGCATAAAGGATTTGTGTATGCATGTGTTTGCTCATGCATATGTATGTAAGAGTCAGTGACCTCTTTTAGTCATAAAAGTGTTGGTTAAGATACACATCAAAGTTGTTCTAAAATAATTACAGATTGTTCCCCAGTTAAAGTAGTCGGTAAGTACGGGTAAGTAGTATGCAGTATGTAGAGCTGATCATTATGTTTAGATTCAGGGCAGAAACAGAGCTCTTGGATCTGTCTTCAGAAATGCATTTCTCAAGTATTCGTGCTGAGAAATAGCAGTAGAAAAACTTTGCTAAGAGGGATTCTTTTGGATGCGAACATTCAGTCATACTTAGTCATATTTAGTCACACTTTAAGTGAACCACTTTTTGTGGCTACAATTAAAGCGGTCACACAATTCAACTGCACAGCCATTTGTTTAGTACATGGTTATAAACATGCTACCCATTTGGGACATGGAACTTGAAAAAGGTACGTCACTTTGGTTTGAGTTTAAGCTTATACTTAAATATAAGCAGTTCAGTGATCAAAGTGGAGCAGAAGAAGTCAAGAATGCCATGTTTTACCTCCCACATGAACTGTATAATTATTATCATCCAAATCCAAGCTCACAGTGAGAATCAACAAGAAGAAGAGGAAACATTAGCTCATTGCGACTAATCTGGGAGTTTGTTTTTCCCCGCCCATCCCCGGTCCTGCCTGTTCCATGCTTGTAGCTGGCTACGTCCACTGTCCCTCTGCCAGTGTTTTTTTTTTTTTTTTTTTTGTGTGTGTTTTTTTTTTTATTTTGTTAGACTTTGATGAGTCAAAACAATAAGTGAGAATGTATTTGGGTGAGATTTAGCATGCATTTGATTCAAGCAAGGTCTTCATCAGCACCAAACATATAGCAGTAAAGCAGGCTGGGTACTCGAGCATTGTAAATACGCTTTATTAATAAGACCAACATATGTTTATGGTTTGCCAGAGCCAAATTTCCACTCTTTAAAGCAGGGGTCCTGTGACTAGCCAAGAATGTCTGCAGGAGGAAATAGGGCCAGTGTTCTAGTTCAGTTTAGATTGTTCGTGATTTCGTGAAGTCTGAAAACTATAACAATTTTGTATATTAATTGTCTGTATAATTTTTTTTTTTTTTACCATGTGCTCATTGTGCAGCCGAAAACATTTAAATCTTCAATAGGCTTCCGAACATTTACACTTAATATTTCCAACATAAGTGTAGTTAGGGGAGGATTTTTATTTTGAAACCCCAATAAATATTTTATAACTATTCCAACTATTTTCTCCTGGGTGGTTCACATAACACACATAGTGTACAATAAGGATGTCTTGTGTAGTAATTGCACTATACTGATGTTTATAAAATGCCAACAGCATTTTGTTGTGCTGAAAAACATGAACACACAATTTCCTGCATCCGTTTAAAAGCTACTAGCCAGCTAGCTCCTCTCTGAACAGGTGACAGAAGGTGAAGTGCAAAAAAGTAGCACAGGAAGTGGCGATACGCATGATTCCCAGCATTGCTTGTATTGAATTATGAACTCTGAGTGTCACTAGTGTGACGCCCGTGTGCGGTAGGTGGAACGAGCACTTGCTATACAAGGCGTTTGTTTACAGGAGAGGTGCTTGTGCCAAGGATTAGCGGTGTACCTTGTTGGTGCTTGTCCATATTAGCAGCTTTGCCCGAACTCAGTAACAGGCAGTCAGAGAGCTGAAACAATACTGTCCATTGTCCTTGTATTCCTGTCCTATTGTAAGTGTAATCCATTAGGATTTAAAGGATAAAACAAGTGAATTATGAAAAGCCATTAAGCACTTATGTCCAGAAATAGCTTGCTATTTATCTCAGACTTCAGATCAGCGGTTGCCATGAAAACAGCATTTCAGGCTGGCTTCCCCTGCCATCATGATTGTTTCACGCATCCATAAATTCAAGTGGACAACTGAACAACATGGCAATAACCTGAATTATGGGAATTTGTTTTGAACTAAATTTTGCAAATGGCAAATAGAGGCTTTCCTATTATATTTTTAATATGATGGAACTATGCCTGTTTAATAGAATTTTTGTTTTTTTTATGGCAGTTTTTGTACTACATTATAAAATTCAAATTTATTTGTTTCACTCGAGTGTCAATATACTGTATGATTAAACATGCTTTTGCAATTTGAATAAGCTCCAAATTGGCTTCCCATGATAGTTTACGTTAATAAAAAAAAAATCTATAACCATATATCTGTCAGTCTATATAGAATTTTTTGTTTTGTTTTTACATCAATGAACCGTTTTAAACACCTGGAATTGCTTATGTTATTTAAGTTTAATCATTAATCATTTAAAATGAATTAAAAAGCTAGAATAACTGTTAAATTAAATACAACAACGATTACATGTAACTTACTGTATCTACCTTATTGGCCACTTTCAAGTGCTGCAATTCATGTGTGAAAATGATTCCTCATGCTCTTAGAATCACCTTTTTCTAAAATACAGTTTGAGCCTGATGAATCAGGGGCGTCAGGGAATTAAAAAAATCCATTGATGTGATATCCTGGTCATTCAACACATTCAGGTCACCAGCTAACTACATTTTATTGCCACATAACATTGTTGAGTCTGATTGTGTATGTGGAAATGCTCTCGCTTTCAATATTAAACTAGCTGTGATTGATACTGTAGATCACAGTGATTTACAATTTATTCTGACTACATTTCTTCCATAAAGTTGTGGTTGAATGAATGAATGGTTCAACTTTCACACGCACTTTTACACACTACGGGAAATTTAGAAATGCTAGTTAGCATAACCTGAATATCTTTGGACTGTGGAAGGAAATGGGGTTTATGATCAATGCATCCATCCATCCATACCACTTATCCTGTGTAGGGTCACGGGGGCCAGGTGGTATGCACTGTGGATGTGGTGCTAACCCACTTACACACCCATTGATTAAATTGGAAATTACAATCAGTCTACACCGCATGTCTTTGGGTTGTGGGAGGTAACCGAAAACCCATAAAGCACAGGGAGAACATGCAAACTCCATCCATGCAGACCGAAAGTGACAATCGAGCCCTAGACCCCAGAGATGCAAGGCAACAGTGCTAAACAATAAGCCACCGTGCCTCCTAGTTTGTTTATTTTTTTATTAATGTTTTCATGGCGTGATTTTGGTGAAGATTACCATCAACAATTATTTTTAGATAGATTATTCAGTTACAACAGTATGGTTTGTATGTATGCTTCTCAGATATGTGCTTCTTCCATTCCCAGTCAACAGTTAAATTATTACACAGGAATAATCATTGGCTCAGTGATGCAGCAGGTAGCATTCCATCTCACAGCTCGAGGGTCCATTGATCAATCGTAAGCTTGGGTTTCTGTCTCATGTTGACTGTTCTCATGTCTGTATGGTTTTGTGTGGGTTTTTTCAATTTCCTCCCACCTCCAAAAAACATACAAGTAGACAGATTGATTGTGCTAAATTACCCCTAGGTGTGAATGAGTGTGTGAATGAGTATTTGCATGGTGCTCTGCAAAGGAGTCTTCCCAACCGCGCCACTCAGTGTTCCCAAGATAGCCTCTGGATCCAAGGCCAAGATATAAAGATAACTGAATGAATGAATAAATATTGTAAGTAACCTTTAAATATAATAATTTAATAAAAGTATGATTTTATTAAATTATATAAAAGTATAATAATTTAATAAAACTAGGATATTTATAAAATAAAAATATTTCAAATCATTATCTAAGGGTGGCTGGTTTGGATTTTTTGATGGAGAGACATAGAGATCCAATTTTTATATCCGTAGTGTAAATTCAATAAAACTATAATGGCGAATACTAGGGCAAATATCCTTAATATTTCTATGGCTGGATTTTAAGTAGTGCTGCAGTGTGTAGTCTGCATGTTCTTGTTTACAGTGAAAGGGTCACTGGTTTCAAATTGTTGGAGAGCTTTAAATTGGATTTTAAAAGGTTATGCTAGTGCTGTGTGATATGACCTCAAATCAACATAATGTGTAATTGTATGTTTTAGCTAAATTGTAATTAATGGACGATTTTTCATTTGTTTGCCGTCATAGTTCGTTGATGAGGTTTGTACTCAAAATATACACGTAACTATTGAAGCTATGAAACTTTTTGTCCTAATGAAAGCACTCTCTTCTATGTTGCTTCCATGTCACAGAATGGATGGGGCGGAGTCATGTGACTACACACGCGCTAGTATGTTTTTAAGTAGACAGTACATGAACACACAGTAAGAAATGTACTGCATATATGTGTGTGTGTGTGTGTGTGTGTGTGTACTGTATGTATGTAATATTTAGAGGTTCTGAATGTGATTTCGCTTAATTGCCAGCTTTAGGTTATACTTTTTTGCTTGTAATTTTATTTGTATATTTGTTTAATTTGTATTTTTATTCTCCTTTCTGCTTTGGTCTGGTGATTCGACTTTCCAGAGAATTGTATTGTAACTGATTTCATGGTTGCTCCAATTCTCCATTTTCCATTCTTCCAAAACAGCCCGTGTTTTCATGTGTACAACACGCTGCTGACCCAAAAGGCCCTCTGGCCTAAACCAGTGGCATGCCATCTGAATGATCAGAAAAAAAGCCTAGCAAAGACAAGTTCCATGTGACCAGTCTGTAGACATTTTGTTTGTGGACAACTTGTGCTCTTTCATTTATCAAATTCCTCATTGATTTTCCTAAATTCCTGGAATTAATTAGTGCCTAGCTAGATTGTGGCCTAACATGTTATCCTATGAATCAAGCTATTAGCTAATACAAAGTGTGGTCATTATTTCCATGTCCTCACATTTGCATTTAAAATGGCTATAAAAGCCCCCTCACGTTCATGTTCCATGCAAAACAGTCTGTGGATAGTGAAAGGGGTATGGAAGTATAGTGGAGCTTCAATGTCCTCAGTTGAGCATCTGTGGGTTGTGTTGCTCTTTGGTCTGGTCTTACATAACCATGAGCCCAGCTGAGTCTCACAAGGCTGCAGCCATGTGTCACTCCAGACTGCATGGTTACAGAACTTCACAAACTTCTACACAACACAGATGCTTCTACTGCGTACGAAAGACAAAGAATATAACAAAGACAGGATCAATAGGTTATCCCTGTGCCTCCTTCCTGTTGTTTTATCTCATATACTGTATAGCATGCAATCAGTGGAAGCTTCCAGTGTGGTGGGTTGGACATGGATGCTCTTTCCTGTTCTGCTGAGAATTCCCTCACGGAGAATTGATTATAATGCAGTAGATGCTTTGGGATTTGTAGTTATATTTTCTTTCACCACCTTAATGTCACAAAGCTGCGTATATCTTTACATTGCTGCAGGAGTCATCTACTGGCAGAGTGCTGTCCAGTTGCCAAGAATTTCACTGGATTGACTGGTTTACTTGACAATCAAAAACATAACTCTTGGAAATTTGTTGACAATAACAGACTCAACCACCTTTTTTTTATTATTATTATTATTTTTTTATAAAGCTTGAACCAGTTCACCTTCCTTCCAGTTGTTGTCAATTAAAAGCGATGACGTAAAGTATTTAGCTGAAGGCAGATCATCAGGCGAGAGGTACATAACTAGAGGCATTAGATCAGAACGGGGAAAGTATTAACTAAGCCTTTGTTGATTATTTTATTTTATCTTATTTACCCTCTCTGGTAACATGACTTTCTTAAGAAGCAGTTTTCAAAGAAACCAGAATGCCCAGTGAAGGTAATTTTTTTTTCTTTTTTTTTTTTTTAATTAAATTTCTCTAAACATAAAATTCAAAACATGTGTGTCTTATCTGGTCCAAGTCTGTGAATAGGTTTTGTAGTGACGCCTCACGTTATCACTTTTGACTAAACATAACCTAGTCCTATTAATGTGTCTTATTTATGGCCATGACCTAATCAAAAACATTTATCTACTGTAAGGTTTTCTGATTTATGAACTGTGCTGCCGTTCCAAAAAACATTGTGCCTTTTTTTTCCTTTTAGTGTTTCCAGCTTTTTAAAGGTCTTCAGTCAGTCACTGCTTGGCCGGAAAAAAAAAGACACCAAATTATTGGTTTTTGGACATTTGAGAGTACTGGAATTGGGTTAAGAACTGTCCAACACATTGTTAAACCCTGTAAGGACTGACCTGAACCTTCACCTTTGTGGAAAAAAAAGATAATGAAGGGACCGATTAAATTATGAGTAAAGATGTATGGTAAAAACAGTACAAATAACAGCTATGTTTCATAGTGAAAATAAAAGCTTGAACAGTTGAACATTACACTTAGAAGGTTACAGCGTTTACTATGTGGAGGTGAGGTTGAAATAATTTTGCAAGATTTAGTGAAGACATAGTACTATGCATCCGAAAACTGTCATGAAGAACATCAGCAAGAAGAAAAGGGAGCCACTTTCAGTTTGTTTGTTTTAAAACAGGCGGTTCCAAGAGGAATCACAAATTAAGGTTAAGTCAAGTTTTAATGTCTATTTATTTCATATTTACATGTCTTTTCTAAATGTTTTGATTGTTTTTATAGACAAAAATCTAATTATACTGTTGGAAATGGGTTAGAAGAGAGCCAATTATTTGCATTTACATTATTTTGCATGGAAAATGCGTTTCACAGTACGAATTTTCACCTTAAGAAGTCACCTTCCGGAACGGATTTAATTTGTATTGCAAAGTCCCACTGTAGATTCATTAAAAGAGGCCAAGGCAAAATGGCAGTCTGCTGAACTCCAGTTTTAACGTAGCACAATCGGCAGAAATAAACACAATCCCATATATACAATTTTATTTAAAAAACGGAATAAATAGATAAATAAAATGAATTATTGCGCTTAATTTTAACTAAACATTTTTGAAAAAAAATTTTAACCATCATTTGTAAAAAGTCTGAAAATTAACATCCATCCTGAAATAGACAATAAAGAAACTAATCTTTTTAATTTTGCTTGAAAATACGATCAGTTTGTATTTATTTAGATTTTTTTTATACTCTCAGTAATAATCACACACGTCTGACCCAGACGACATTATAATGGATCACATATTTAAACAAAAAAAAACAAAAAAACAGATTTTTATTATAATAATAAACAGCCCACACTTTACTATAATAAGAAAGCAGTTACTGGTTTTAATAGACTAGCTATTAGCAAGGTGGTTGAAGGTGGTGGCATTCATTAGTGCTTCACATCCCAGTTTAATGGAGAAATGGAGGTTTGTGTCTCCTAGCAACAGTATGTGTTGTTGTTATGAAATATGCACTCCATTTAGGAACGAACAGTGGTTGCGCTGGGTTGAACGTTGATGAGAGAAGGAGGCCTGCAAGAAATGTTCTCCATGTCGCTGTCTGAAATGGCAGGTATGACGTTGGGGGGTCGAGGTCAGGACTGAGCCACCATTAATTTGTATGAGGTTGAATCCAATCTGTATGAGGATGAGCGCTGATGGAATGTGTAGTACTCGTATGCAGCACACAGGCTCTTTGTCGCTTACACATACACTTGTTAGGTTTATGTTACTACTGTACCAAATATTTTTTATTCATGCTTCATTAAATACTGTTTTTACATTGAAAGATACTGTCTTTATTATTCACTGTGACCTTTCTAAGCCATTGGAAAAAAATATCAGCTTCTCTAGATCTTTAACATAGTAGGCTATATGATCAAATATTGTCATAGACCTATTGTTCTATCAGTTTTTCTATTTCCTTTATGTGCATCTTGGAGCTGTGTGTGTAACTGTCTGCGGTCAGTGCTACAGATAACCTCTTTTCCAAAGCTGGTGATAGACTCCTATCATCTCCTGCCATCTATTATTGACTTTAGAGAGTGTATCTGGAGCATTTGGTATTACAGTACATACCTGAAAATATAGGTTGGGTTCTGTCATCACATGGCTTGCCTTTATGCATTTTGCTGTCTCACTATACTCGGATATTGGTGTTCAGGTTACTCTTGCCTCTCACTGTCTGGCAACATGAACGTCTTTAAACATATGCTGCTATCATTAGGTGCCCCCCCCCCCCTCCCCCTTCTACACCACATCCTCTCAGTCGCTGAATTTGTAAAGTTAGCTGGACTAATATGGTTTCAGGGGCCAGTGATTGATTTTTTTTTTTTTTTCAATTTCTTCCATGTCACTGTTAAATACTTGACACTTGTCCGGAAGACCATCAACACCCTCCATAAGGAGGATAAAACCATAGGTAATCAGTGAAATCATCTGGTTTGTTGCGCATGATATTAATGTGTTTGGCTGGCCAGCATCTGACATGAGGCCCATAGAGACTCTATGGGATATTGTCAAGAGGAAGATGAGAAACACCCAATCTAACAATAAAGATGAGCTTAAAGCTGCTATCAAAGCAACCAGGTCTTCAGTAACGCCTCTCTGGCAGTTGATGGAGTAATAGGTGCATAAATTAGCAAACTTTTCAGAAATTGGACATTTCTCTTTTGTAAACCCCTTTTTGTTTGATCTATATAAATAAAAAAAAAGAGGTTTTGTCTGTACATTAGTCAGAAATTTCTTTTAATGATATCTTTATGCTTCATACGTTGGAGGACCTGAAACCAGTCTCAAATGTTGAGTGGAGATGAAGTTATGATCAGTTATGTGCCAGAGTAGAACCCGCATGTTTTGACCATGTACTGCGCAGGCATCAAACTGTGTGCATGTCTTAAATCGACCACTGGACGGAATTTAATGAAACTTTTGCAGTACTTGCGTATCTGCCGGAAGTTGAACCTGCACCATGAGTGAAATCAAAACGTTGAATAAAAGCGATGTTATAAAGTGATGTACCGGATTTAATAATCTACTTTTTTTTAAAAAGCTACTAATAAGCTACCTGCTCAATGTAAACAACACCTGCACTAATAGATATTTTTTACAAAACCTATGCTGAATATTTTTACCGAGATTAGTTCATATTTTCACAGCTGAAATAACAGCGCTGAAGAGTGGTGTAAGTGAATTTTAACAAGTTGGAGTCGTTTTATGACAGAACTTTATCCGATATCAAAATCTTTATCCAATCTCCTTTTTCAATTTCGCATTATACGAACGCCAGTGATTCATAAATATACAGTGTCTGATTATTTGCACTCTTTTGTGCAAGATTGTGCAAAGAGACACTGTACTCTTACTGGGAGTACACTGACTTGGCTAAATGGTTTCTGAAAGTTACATGTACCTCTTCTATACTCCTCCTCTCAGCCATCCCGGAAATGCAGTAGACTTCTTTAAAAGCTAAGCAGAAATAAAACCAATCATATGATTATATAATATTACAGCATACAGTTTAATATTATAAGTTACAAGAAGAAACGTTTGGAAATACTTACAACTTCAAGAGAAAGACCCAAATGTCCTCATGATTTTATTTCCACGTAAACGCTTGTGTATATATACAACTTTCTGACATTTACTGAGGGCAGAAACAAAAACAGTTGTTTGGAAGAGTGTTATATACAGTAGCCTACACGGGACAAAACTAACCTTTACACCGCAATCACTGCTTATGGGACTGTTCTACTTTGAAAAAGATGATATTGACATATTTGACATTTATAGGTTGTGTGAAACAGAAAATTATGACTGGTGAATTTCTTTATCATTTCATTTTAAACTAAATTCTGTTGAGGAAAATCATGACAAATATCTTAAACTACTTTATTTAAACTACAATAAAGCTGATTAGCTTATTTTTTGCTTTAACCTTTTAACTATATCTACAAACTCTACACTAGTAGGAAATATTCAGATATTTTGAGATATTGGACTTTTTAATGAATAAATCTAGAATATATGAAAGGTTCACGTTTTGAATGAAAAAAACAAACCTTTTTTCCCCTTGATATTCTAATTTATTGAAATGCACTTTGTATTTCAGCTAGATTGCTAACGCGCCAAGGTTAGTTTTCTCCACATCACTGCCTGAATAAGAGTCATGTACAGTATAAAGAATCTGTTAAATAAAACGAACCTATGGTAACAGACAGTGAAACCATAATATGCGATGTAGTCCTAGGCATGGGTCTCACTGTTAGCAAAAGGAAATTAAGATTCTAGAAAAATATATGAACGAATGAGTGCCTGGCAATTACCATCTTGGTGCAATACCGGACACTGTTTCACTAACTTCTAAACTGAGAGACTTTTCTTCCCATTCCTCATCTGACGAGCGATTGGAATAGATCCGTGTTGGAGGCTGTGGGATTCCAGTCCCAATGCACACGTCTACATTAAAGTACAATATATTGCGTTTATGACCTGGCTTTTAATCTGTGTTTTTGTTGTCGGACTCAAACCCCTGTCTGATCAGATAACTCTGATTTCCCTAGTGAGCTGGACAATGATCTGTTGTGATGAACTGCATCACATGGTCACAGGGAAAAGATAATTCAGTGGATTAGAAAATTGATTAAATCCAATCAAATATCAGTCTGGTGTTTCAGGCCAGTATCTGATTGGTAACATCCCTACTCTAATCAGTCGACTACAAGATATTGAAAAGAGAGCTATATAAGAAACATATGTTTTACAAAATGTATATTTAATTCCCAACACATGTGAGTTCATCATATGTATATGGCTTTAGACATATATTTTCTAGTACATACAGTACGTGGCGGTGTTTTTACATATAACCACATATTTGCATAACTACATACTTTTACAGCTTCACAGACTTTGCTTTACAGTTAACATAGTGTAAGCTCCCAGTTGAATCACATTGCAGTAGTACAGTCCAAGGCTGGTGGTTCTTGCTGTTAAGGTTTATTGAAGGTCATCTGGACAGACATGGACTCCCTAGTGTCTGAGACATTAAACCAGAGGTCAGATAGAAACCCAGTGGCATCGTTTTACATAATTCTATGGCACTAATGTCTGTTCATAATGCAGCTAACATAATTAGTCATGGCTTTATCTACACCAAATTAAATGAATGGTGCTAATGGAGTTCCATGCTGTCTTTTACAAATATAATTTCCTACCATTGTACGCTGGATTCTTTGCAGCATGTATCCTTCATTTCCATAACTTATACTGTATATGGCTCTGCTTTGCTGTGTCTACCACCTTTACCATGATTACTTGCATACCTGTGTGTGAGTACAGTTATTACTTGTTTGTGTTCAAATACCAAGGAAGAAATTGGATTCAAGAACCTATACTACTGACATCAAAAAGCACTAACGCACAGAGGCCCATCTGGTTCATGTTTCTAGTAACTATATTTGGAAGATTTTTTTTGAAGTAGAAGATGAAAAATTGAAAATGCTTTTTCTTCTTTGTGTCAGGGGAAGGGCTGGCAATCCTCTTCAAAGGTGTGACTCAGGACATGACATTTAGGATCCCGGGCACAATCGGCACCATCGTGTGTTACACAAAGGTCTGTCCAGGGGTGGTGTGAATAGGAGAGAACTCGAGCAGCTTTCTCTCTGGCAGGATATCGTACAAATCTGAATAAATAAATCTGAAATTTAAACCATAACACGCTGCATTTTGGTGTACTACATATTATCGCACACCTTTCACGCTTTACTGTAAAGTATAATGGATGAATCTTGGTATCTTGTTGATAATCAGAGCACCCTCCTTTCAACCTCCTTTATATCAGATGACCCTCTTATAAAAAGTGAGAAGAAGAAACAAATGCAGCGAGAGCAAATAAATCACTCAAGTAGTGAAATGTATTAATCATTCTTACCACTTCACACTTGTTCCCACATTTTGCTCCATAAAAGCTGGAGACAGCATTGAAGCTCAAAGCTTTAGCAAACACAACCTGCTCAATCAGCCTGCCGTGCTGTTTGATGGGAGTGTGTTGGAGTGATTGCTCTGTCTGTCTGTGTTTATTCACACTTTGTTTTGCATCAATACATCATAGCAAGATATGTTTACTAGTCCAACTGTCGCTTACCTAGAGCAAAAGATGCCAGGGGTGGTAATTAAATTTCTCATAGGCAAGTTCATATTTATTAGATAAAATATACTGGATTAAATAGAATTAGTGACTTTGAAAAGAGAATGCTTTATAAACTAAAATGTGTACAGGGTCAACTTCTAATGCTGCAGTTGCTTCAATAATTGCATATTGCACTGTTTGGGACGTTCGGTAGTTCGGTGCATGTTGTGATCTAAGTGAAAACAGATTTGCCTGACCTAGTTTTAGGCGATTCTCTTTATTAGTTTTGGTTAGTGGAACAGGCAGTACATCACAAAATATTATAATATCACTTCAGAGATTTTACAATACTAACAGTGCCATCATTAGTAGAAAGAAGTAATGTTAAAGAAATATCCATTATTTAAAGGAATCATTGTTTGCACTATTTGCTATAGTTGTACCTATATTTATATCCTGATACTATATGTATACAACTTATCACCTAGCTATAGGGTATTTACCATTATGTGCATTCCTTATGTGTCCTGGAACTTATGGCCAGTTACTCAAATTCATAATAATAATAATAATAATAATTAAAAAAAAAAAGAAATTTCACTTTTTTTTTCACTTCACTGTATAAAAAACATTGACTTATATCAACACATGTGCACACACATACCGATCAGCCATGTCCTTCAGCAAAAGCCCAGAAATGGACTCTTTTCCTGGGTACCCAAGCACGTCCAGTTATATAGGAAACTAAAAGAAATATATAAAAAAAATTTTAAGGACCTATAATGACATAAATTTGAAATTGAAATATTGAATTTATAAATTAATATAGAACGATCAGCCATAATTTTGACTATTTGCTTAATATCGAGTAGGTCCCCCTTTGCCCCCCGAAAAAAAGGCCTGACCCGTTGTGTCATGGATGCCATAAGATCTTCGAAGGTGCTGTGGTATCTGGCACCAATCCGTCAGTAGCAGATCCTTTAAGTCCTGTAAGCTGCAAGGTGGGAAATACATGTATCGGATGTTTCAGGCACATCTCATCAGAATGGATTGAGATCAAGAATTTGGAGACCATGTCAGCACCTTCCATTGTTATGTTGCTCTAACCATTTATGAGAGCAATTTTTGTCACTACCATTAAGGATTAGTATTTCCATAAAGGGTTGGACTTGGTGAGCAACAATGTTTAGATAGCTAGTACGTGTCAAAATAACATCTACATGAATTAGGCATACTGCCCAAGGCATCATGCCTTTGCCGGCTCGCCTTCTTCCTATTGGCACCTCTTCCCCAGTTAAGTAACGCATATGGCGTTCACAGGATGTAAAAGAAAATATAATTCATTAGACCAGTTCTGATGCTCACCTGCTAATAGTAGTAGCTTTTGATGGTGGACACGAGTCAGCATGGACACCCTGACCAGTCGGCAGCTACACAGTCCTATACACAACAAACAAACAACGCACTGTGTTCTGCCACCAGAACTGTTAGAGCCACTATTAATTATTTAAACTAATTGAGATAGTTAAATGTGTTGTGCCAAGCAAGGGTACACACCAGGACAATTTCACAAAAGCTGCAGTTTTGAAATTCCTGTGACATACAGTACAGTAGTCATCTAATCATCACAATTTGACAATTTGTATGCTTGCCCATTCTTTCTGCTTCCAGCACATCAACTTCAGGGACACAATGTTTGCTTGGTAGGTAATATGTCCCACCCACTTTCAGGTGCCAGTGTCACAAGATAATTTACCTCTCAGTGGTCATAATCTTGATCTGTGTGTGTGTGTATGTGTGTGTGTGTGTGTGTATCTGGTTTGAGCCCCAGAGTCAGACAGTCAGGCCAGTGGGTTTATGATGGTTAACAATTAACTAAACCAATCAAATGATTATGATTTGTGAGAAGCGTAAACGCATTCTCTTAAAGAGAAATTCCTCTATTCCCATACTTTAAAACCTCAAATACAAAGAAAGAAAAGTAATCAGTAACCTGAAGTAAATGGACATTTAAAATCTTTGTTTTATTATTATATATTTTATTGCATATTTTGGCCCCAAATTAATTCTGTGCCATGAGATCTTGATATACTGTCATTTCTAATGGTACTGTTATGTGGATATTGAGGGTTGAGACTGATTTACTGGCCTTTCATGCCGCTTTGCTCACATAGACCACACTTCCCCAATGCGTCATAGCCCTAGCCATCACCATAAAATGGTTGATAAGTTGTCACTTTGGGAAAACTTTCTCACTGGTAAAGTTAATGATATTAAGGCTACAAGGCTAGAAATCTAGAACCAGATAGGTCAAGATGTTCAGTCCTTTAAAGGCCTCAGACATTTCCAACAGCTTTTTAAATTGGCTGTCTGTAGCAAATAAACGTTCTCTTTTTTTTGCTAATGCAATCCATCATGTGCATAGTAGATTTTGCGGCTCATCTTGACCTCCGTGCTTTCCAATGTACCAGGACTGGCTATGTTGAGTAATGCACTCAAGGAGCATCTATTAAACATTATGTTCTTTTTGCTTCTCTCGTGGGCCTTACCTGCTGTTGTAACTAGGCTCTGTGTGCACCAATAACAACCAATAAACATGCCCTTTTTTTCTGGGGTAGCTCAGTGGTTAAGGCATTGGACTACAGTTCAGAAGGTCCCAGGTTTAAACCCCACAACCGTCAAGTTACCACTGTTGGGCCCTTGAGCAAGGCCCTTAACCCTCAACTGCTCAGATGCATAAAGAGATAAAAATGAAAGTCACTCTGGATAAGGGCATCTGCCGAATGCCTGAACGTAAATGTAATTAGTGATATTATTATTTCAGTTTGAAGCCCACATACATTTTTGCCTGCCTTTCTGCATGGAAGACTCTCCGCCTAACTTACTAATACAAAGAAAGAACGTTTTGTAAGGGTGCCATCGTGCGCCTTGTTTACGCCAAGTTGTAATTCTTTCGTCGTCAGCTAAGTACACTCCCTGTTCGATAATCAGAGTGTGATGAGAAAGTGATGAGAAATCGAAAATGTTGTCTTAAAATGAGTCTCGGGTTTTAAAATTCATTTATACCGCTTTAGCGCTGTTATTTCAACTGTGAAAATATTAAATAATCCCAATAAAAATATTCAGTTTAGATTTTCTGGTAAATATCTATCGGTGGAGGTATGTGTTTACATTGAGCAAGTGGTTCATATTTTAAAGTAGATTATTAAATCCAGAACATAACCGTTCATAACATCGCTTTTACTCATCATTTAGATTTTAGCGCATAACACTGGGCTATCCGTTAGGGTATTTTTCCCCATTTTTTTTTTTTTTAGATATATCTAATTTAATCTTCACACTACTGCTTTTATTAGCGCCATGGTTTCAGAATATATGAGACAAAATAGTTTTAAACTTCCCACAGGAAGAATAAACATACAGTGATCTGTCAAATTATCCTTGAAGATTCAGTTTTCGTAGTGTACTTGGCTTTTTTCTGGAGTAGGCCACGCTGTGTTGTAGTTCTGTTTGTGTTTGGTGAGGATTAAATAGGACGTATAAAAGAGGTGATGTTTTAATCTTACTAAACTACACGTACTAAGAGATGTACCTTTACACATCATTTTTCTTCCACAGCAAAATGTTGGTACAGTACCTGATTTATAAACATGAATTGGATTTTGACATGAGACAGTTTGTCTCTGTCAGTATCTAATTGATGGCCTGTGTCCTGATCACCTAGGAAGGAAATACTCGTATTACTGGAACTTATTGTTCTTATGAAACTTGATCCAAAGACCCAGATTTGTTGTATATTATATACTGTATACTAATTACTATTTTATCCAGGTAAACTATGATACTGGAAACATTATAAATAATGTACATTATGTACAGATTAAACTTTCTTTTGAAATGAGATTTTCTTGTTTGTTTTCCATGCATAGTTACTGGTACCCTTACTGTACATACAGTATTTTAACTATTGTAAAGCAGAATGGTGCAGTAAATAGTAACGTGTCCTGTGATGGTGGCGCTGGTTATAGATGCAAATCATGGGATTTTAAATGAAACTGTTTTTTTTTTCCCCCCCTAACAAGTGAGACTGTATGATTTTGAGATGTCAGCTTAGATAAAGTTTATTTGCTCTAATTAACTGTTCTTGCTTTCTGACAGTCCACCAGAACCAATGATGGCATTTCTTCCTTCACTAATTAGGGATATGTCTGATGAATGTGGTGATAATTAAACATGGCTGGATTTTTGCAACCTTGATTTGATGTCTCATATTTGATCATTAGCTCAACAAGAACCCGATTTTCCAGGAAAAAGTACAGGTTTAACAATTCCAGCGATGTACCTTGTTCGTAATCCGGTATGTCATTGCTGAATAATAATGTTTTTATTGAGCTGCTCTTGGACAAAGGCATTCTGTTTCCTAATAAGGGCTGCCAAAGAAGTGGGATTATAAATAGAACAGTAATGTTTCTTGGTAATATATGTGCATTACTTTAATGGATATGATGCTCATGTGTGGTTGCACATACAGTAGGCTTTTCCGTTTACAGTGCACGCTACAGGTCTGCAAATCTCCCGAATTAATATAACACACTAGAGAGCAGGATAATCTAGTTTGCATCAAGATATCAAATACCCAATTGGAAGTTAATTTGGCCTAAATGAAATGGATTTTCAGCAAGTACAATTTTGCTGGACTGCTGTGGATAAAAACATTAGAGATTAATTTACCAAATTGTAAAGAATTTAAGGGGGGGAAAAAATGTCTGAAGATACAGCCCTGGAAAACTATAATAATAATGATAATAATAATAATAAAGATTTTATTTTTTTCGTCTGCAGTTTTAGACATTACCAACACACATGGTGAATACATTGTCATGGCAAAGACAAGAGCTCATTTCTATGGAGCTGTATTTACATCATTAACATTGTTAAGCTGCACAGAAGTGAAGTCTTCACAATTATAAACACGAGATGATGTTGAGAAAACTATATTGTGTTTGAGTTTTTACCCAGACAGTGAAGGTGAAAATCATGTTGCCCTTTACATGTGCTCTCTTTTCATACTACATTGCACTTCATAATGTTTCTTCTGTTTCATCTCGGGTAGCGGGGCCGAGAGATTAGAAACAATGTCGGTGTTAATTTGTTTTATAGGTGCAGTGAAGGTAGACAGCAAAGTATTCAGTTCTTATGCACAGCAATGGTGCTTTCTTCCTTTAGGGCACGACGTATTAAATATTCCATATGCTTTGTTTATACACAAATGAAATATTACCACAATCTGAGCTCCTCTGCCCACTGAGCGGAATTTACATATTCCAGTTCAAGGCTTATTGTGTAAAAGGTCTATAACATAAACACATTTAATCCATGGTGTAGGTTTTCAGACTCGGACTTTGCCATTGCATTCGCTTCACACAAGTACATGCTGTCTATATTAGGCAGAAGACTCTCACCATGGCGAAGATATTTAAACCGACTCTGCAGCTCAGGCTGAGATGTTATGGAAAGTACATCAACATGAAGATACAGAGAGAAAGGAAGAAAGAATGAAGAAGAAGAATATGGAGATGAAAAGGAGGATGGGGGGGGGGGGGTGCCGTGCGAGAGAGAAAGAGACTTGAGTAGTAACTTGAGCTAAAATAAACTTAAACGTGCAGACACTGAACAGACGCTACTGTGTACTGATCTAACGTCTAAAATTGTGCTGCAGACCTTTTTGTACCAGACTCTCCATGCACCGTGCATGTGTCTGACCTGAAATAAGATGAAACTAAACGGTGATCAAATATGTCCAAGTTATTTCATCTTGTAAACTCATGGGACTTGTCGGAGCGAGCAGACTTAAAGTCCTTGCTTAATAACTGCACACGTTTTTCCTATCAGTGTTATTGTGGTTACTGAATAATTCATAGCAGTTACTGAATAATATGCTTTAAGACGAATAACTGAATAATAAGCCTGGACATTAAGGGATTATGTCTATTAAAATTCATTCAGGCTTTTCTCTTTTTTTTCTTTGTCCTTTTTTGTCTAGAACAGACCTTGAATCAAGCTGAAGATGAATCTAATCTGTATGCCATACAGATTTGTTTTCTGGGGTTTCCTCAATTTTCTGCCTTTGTTTCATAGCTCGTGGCCAACGTGCTGATCTTCTCCTGCACCAACATAGTAGGTGTGTGTACACACTACCCGGCCGAGGGCTCGCAGAGACAGGCTTTCCAGGAGACCAGAGAATGCATTCAGGCTCGTCTGCACTCCCAGAGAGAAAACCAACAGCAGGTGAGGAAGAAGATGGCTGCAGGTAACACACAGGTCAGAAATGTGCTTCGTGGAAATGTGCCTTCCGTCATTCTAAGGAAAAAGAATTGTAGTAAATATGATCCATTCTAATTACACTTCTCTCAAGATCGATGTGACCAAAAGGCAGCGCAGATGAGAGAGAGAGCAGTTCGGGTATCACACTGATGATTTATAGAAAGTGATGGCGCACAGTGCAGACGTGAGCTAATCAGTGCTGGCAGGAGATCACTAGAATCTTCCAAGGCTGCCCTGAGCCACTCCACTGTATTCCACACGTAGCAGGGTGACGTCAGCGTTCAGCCACCGTTGTCACTGGTGATGGCTCCTCATAACAGGAGCTGATGGCTCGGGGAGCTTCCAAGAAGGAGGGAGAAAAATAGTCCCTATTCATTTCTCAGTCACAATTGACAACCTCTGATGGGATGGTTTTAAAATGAACGCCCTGTTTCTGTTTCCCTCTATCCCTCTTTCTTCTCTTTCTCTCATTCCATGTTCGCAGGAACGCCTCCTCCTCTCCGTGCTTCCCCGCCACGTTGCCATGGAGATGAAAGCTGACATAAATGCCAAGCAGGAGGATATGATGTTTCACAAGATCTACATCCAGAAGCATGACAATGTGAGGTAGGAGAGAGAGAGAAAGAGAGAGAGAGAGAGAGAGATGAAATCTGCCTACTTTTAACGCGTTCACTCGTAATCGCTTTTAAACTTGACAGCGGAGACTTTGCGAACTTCAGTTTGACCTTCAGACCTGTCTTTTCTTCAATGCGTTTTTCATTGAATTGATTGATGGATTCATGTAGGTAGGAGTAACATACAGTGCGCACAAATTGATGTAAATAAGATGTATTCCAGCTGCAAAACCTGTAACTTTGACTCACGGTAGGCAGCATGAAGTGAATGTTGTTTCCTCAAGTTAGTGCAGTTGTTATTGTTGTTATTATTATTATTATTATTATTATTACAGTATATAGTCTGATTCATTAGACAGAATATGTTCAGCAGTTTAGAGCCTGACAAAATAGCCCAATGCACATACAGGAAGAGTTACCTGTGGTCAGAGTTGGACCTTTTGTAAACCAACTTTAGCACCATCTTGTGGTTCAAAGAAGAAAAATCTGACAGGTCAGGCTTGCTCCTTATTGCCCACACAAACATACCCTCTCTCTCTCTCTCTCTCTCTCTCTCTCTCTCTGTCTGTCTGTCTGTCTGAAACTCACAGTCTCATTATGTTTCTCTATATCTCTTTTTGTCCCTCTGAAACACACACGTAAATCCAGTCTCATTCTGTTTCTTTGCATCTGTTTCTCTCTCTGTACATTTCAAATGCACAAACACACACACGCGCACACACACACACACACAGATGCACACACAAACCCACAGTCCCATTATTTTTCTCTCTGTTTATCACCTTCTCTATCTCTGTCCTAAACATGTACTATGTCTTTCGGTCTCTCTCTCTCTCTCTCTCTCTCTCTCTCTGTTGTACATTAGGCCCAATGAAAGCACTTTCCTTCTCCATGTCATCCAACATTTAGACTGATGTTCCACTTTGATAAATCTGAAATAACGGTGTATTTTGTCTTATTTATTAAAATACGGGGAGATTTGTGAGTTTTAGTGTAGTCCTGAGTGGCGGCATTTGTAAAAGTATCACATGATGAATGTTGAAATTCTCCAGACATTCTAAAGATTGTAAATCTATCGGAGATTCACTGGAGGGGAAAATGGTGTGACAAGGAGCAGGTCGACTTCTCAGCTCCAGAGAGCCAGGAAATAATAATAATAATAATAATAAAAAATTCTTTCTCCTAACACAAGGGCAAGCGGAATTGATTTTAGTCATTTCTGTAAACATGCTTAGATTTAATCCATGGCCTTTAATAAATGAAAGGATAACAAAAAAGGTGATCAGATTTACAGTGAACTTTGGTTGAAATATGAGTATGTTTACTAATTATTTCCATTAGCTCGAGTAATCATTCCGCCAGCATGGCAGTGGTCTATATACAACATTATTTTTTCAAATGATCCAAAGCTAAGTTCTTTATACAAAATATTTACGCACAAGCATAGTTTATGTGAAGCCTTTTTCATTAATTTTCTGTTAATGTTTTTAATATGAACCCCAGATTTTGGTGGCTTAGGAACTGACTAAAACAAAGTAAATAAATAATGTAATCTTGTAGGGCAAACTAGTTATCTACAGGGGTTGGACAATGAAACTGAAACACTGGCCAATGTAGTGTTGGAGGTTTCATGGCTAAATTTGAGCAGCCTGGTGGCCAATCTTCATTGATTGCACATTCCACCAGTAAGA
>JAOVVA010000051.1:9501900-9518536 GCA_028565275.1 Leiocassis micropogon
CAAAATGGCCTCCATGTATATGACCACATGCTTTTCAATTATGTCAAAAATCACTTAATTATTAGATGTGGTCAGTTTTATGTCCAGTGTTTGACAGGTATCATTAATATTAATATAATTATATATATATTAATATAACTAACACCAATGACGGACTCAAAAGTTCCACTTACAATAGCAAAATATATTTTATATTATGACATTTCTAAACAAATGAAGAGACATACCTTTTGCATTTGTCCAGTGACCTCTGGCACAGGAACAATTTCAAATTGTCGAATGTATTTCAAAATAACACCCTTTTGTGCGACTGTAACACCAATGACATTGTTTGATTGGTTTATGTGTATGATCCTTGAACTTTATTGGCCTTTATGAAAATGTAAAAAATAATAAAAGAGCTACAATTATATATTAAACATTTAAGTAAGAAATGATCGTCTTTAATGATTGAACATGTACAAGTAATGTATCTATCGTGTTAAATTAAATGAATTTGGCATCAGCAAACCTAAGTGACAGCACTTATGTCTTTGTATGTAGCCTTATGGTGGGGATATGAGCAGTTCTCAATACTGTGTCAAGGTCCTCTTTGAACACTGTCTCTAGTGTCTCAATGACAGAAACGCCCAAACACTAAAAGTCTGAGTGGGTCATGGGTTAAGTGTATACATGTGTACACATATGTTTATGTCTGTGTTTTCTAAGATTGGTGAGGGAAGTCACTGGTGTCAACGTGAACATGCGAGTGGGGATCCATAGCGGCAGAGTCCACTGTGGGGTCTTGGGTTTGAGAAAGTGGCAGTTTGATGTCTGGTCCAATGACGTTACTCTGGCAAATCATATGGAGGCAGGTGGAAAAGCAGGGTGAGTCTGATTTCATTGCACAAAACCTAAAACAGAAATAAAAGAAGCAAATTTAGGATCACATTTCAATAAAATTCCTACCCATGTTCCATTGTACAAGGCTAAATCCCTGTTCTTTCTGAATTCTATAATTGTGTTATTAACCTGATATTAAACCCTGTTGCCTTCTTTCAGCCGTATCCACATAACTAAAGCTACTTTGAACTATCTGAATGGCGACTATGATGTGGAGCCTGGCTTTGGTGGAGAACGGAACATCTATCTGAGGAAGCACAACATTGAAACATTCCTCATAGTGGGATGCAGCCAGAAAAGGGTCCGTTTGTTTGTCCTTTCTTTCATCATCCAGCTACATAACGCAGTTAATTAAAGAAAGGGATACACCTGTTTTATATCAGATTTGCTTCCCAGAATGTGTTAAGCAGTTATCTGTAGTACTTGTTAAGCATTAATTTTTTGTCGCTCGGGTCGGTTAGCACTAGTCAGGTTTTCTCTTTCAAGCTTAAAATGCATCTTTCTAATAAACTGACTATAGAAAGCCTTAGTTAGTCTAAGCGTTAGACCCAGTTTATACTTGACTTTGTATGTGTGTGTGCAGGTTCTGTAACAAACACAAGTAGCATCATTTTACAAATTATTCACAAATTTTCTTCAGATTAACAAAGGATTAAAATCAAGACATTCCATCCACTAGATGGCACGTCAGAGCCAAAAACATCTTTGTTACGGTTCCATGGATACCAATAAAACGTTCTGGGATCTTATGAAAGCGTTGGTTAGCAGCATTAAGCAGATTGTTAACCACACAGACGAGATCTGTTAGCTGTCATTATCTACATTTACATGGACTATATTTCTTCAATCTGGTCAAAATCGTTCCAATTAGAGATTCCAAAGTAACTGTTTACATTGATGCTGGTCCGTTTACATTTACAGCATTTGGTGGACACTCTTATCCAAAGCGACTTAGATTTTTTATCTAATTATACAGCTGAACTGTTGAGGGTTACCTTGGTGGTCGTGGGATTTGAACATGGGACCTTCCGAACCGTAGTCCAGTGCCTTAACACGCCCTCCATGTTATGATGGGTTGAGAGAACTAGGTCTCAGCTTTTGATTGGTTAGATGCTTTACTACATATAAAACTACGAGCCGATTAGTGTCCCTTCCTCAGCCAGAGATCCTGTGAGAAAAAGACTCTCGGGAGAAAGTTGTTCTCTTTGAGTTTATTGATCGAGGATGCAAGCAACATTTCATTCCTGGAGATGCGTCATGAAGAATGCGGTATATATATTCCAAGGGAGAAATGATCAGATCGAGTGTTGTACATGGCTAATATTTACTTGTTGAACAGATTATCAAGGGTTTATTCCATCCCTCTTATTCTGATTGAAAATTTATTCTGATTAAACATTTTCTAATTTATTTTTTATTTACATTTATTCCAAATATTAGATGCATTTACATGAACCCTAATATTCCACTCTTGTAATTGAACTTAGACATTAATATTATACTGGAATAGTACTTAAATATGTGATTTGTGTTTTATTCATCTTCTATCACACAAATTTGCCAGAATTGTCAATTGCCCCGTGAAAGAAGTCATTTGTAGCTGCTATCACTTGTATCTTAAAGACTATAAACCTTTTCTTCAGCAGCCTTCATTTTTTCATTCTCAACTTTATAAAGAATAAAGTAAAAAAAAAAAAAAGAAGCAGTTTCTCACGTAGAGTACAGAGTAGCCTTTGTCCTGAAGATTTTCCCAGAGAGGAAAACTTCACGGCTGTTAAAAAGCACAGACATTGAGGAGTCCTTCTAAAAATGTTCAGTAAACATCTCCTTACAGAAAGGTTCACCATGTCACCAAATATTCCATGTCTTTCAATTAAAATGTATTTTAATTTCCTTTTCAGATACACGTCTGAATTGAAACCGAATTGTTACTATGGAAACAATAATGTGCATTAATTTAACCCTGTGCTTTGAATTATAGCCTGCACTATTTTCATGGCAGCTGTTATAGAAAGTTAATCAACACCTTCCGACCAAGATTCAAGACTTAAACAGTGTTATTAATGATTGTGTTGATACTGCGTCAGGGAATGCACCACATTATGTTTTACAGGCGTGCACATTTGTCAGGCTATCTTGCACATCTTGCATACACATTTAAAAACAAGTCTAAACTGGACATTATTTACATAGAGGAAGAAGATGTCTGTATATTCATAAATAAATATGACACAAGATTAAGAACTGTTACATATCAACGTTCTTTACTAACAGAAAGAAGAAAAGGCCATGATTGCCAAGATGAATCGGCAGCGGGCAAATAGCATCACTCACAACAGTTCCCACTGGACCGACCGGCCGTTTTATAACCACCTGGGGGGCAACCAGGTCTCCAAAGAAATGAAAAGAATGGTAAGAGAAATCCTGAAAGAGACATTCTTAATCTGTCTGGTCTTCACCAAACACACTTTCCTGTAGCTACTGACTGCATACTGTGTACTTTAGATATTTCTGCTTGATTTGACACCATCTAATAGCTTAAAGAACACTGCTAGACAAGGACCCTTCTGAGGTGTTGAACATCATCATGTTTGCATTGGATTTAATTACTTTGCGTCACACCAATTACCACTTCAGTCTCCGAATATTTTTTTTTCACACAGTGAATTAACTTAAGCCTGAGCAGTTCAATGGACGTCCCTCTACCGTGACGTTCAGCGCATCCTTTTCCTCTTTGTACCCATGACTATGTCACTAATCTCTCCTCTTTTCCTTGCCTGTGGGGCCCGAAGGGAACGACCCTCTGATTAAATAAAGCAGACTCGCCTCACACAGAGTCCTGAGGGATTTAATCAGGCAAAGTGGAACCTGCAAATAGGCTGAGTGCAAGGCCAAGAGGGAAATGCTTTATCACGCTTTCTTTCCATTATTTAGTTGACTCTCACTTTGCTAATACAATTGTGAAGGCCACAGGTCTGGGCTAATTGATAGAGCCATGTCTTTGCCAGAGCAAACAAAAAACGGGAAATTAAGAGGTTTAACATGACGCCGTTTCCATTTACTGGTGTTAGAGAAAGACCAGTATACAGTAGGGCTGTAGCTCAGTTTAAGTTTTAAAGGTTTCTCATTGAATGTAACAACAGTGCCCTGATTCCTTATACATCCATATCACAGTGTTAATTAAGAAGTATGCAGCATTCATAATGAGTGTCTTTATAAAAAAAAAAAAAAAAAAAAACACATCCTGATTTTTTCTTGTTTCTGCATAGTCATGGTTATCCTGTGAAACAAAGACTAAGATCTCCCCAGACTGCTCCGATTGCATGGATGTGAAATGGAAGGGGAAATACGAGTGGGAATGTATTTAATTCTTAATGTTCAGCGCTCCATGCTAAGGATTATTACACCTTATTAACCATTGTATTACAGTACATTGTCTTAAATTGTAGTCATGTGGGTTATTCCTCAAAAACTCACACTCTGGATCTTATGGTATCATCCAGCCACTTTCAACTGTCTATTAATTTTGTTTATTGGATACAAAAGGTTATGATAAAAAAAAAAAAACTATGGATAAAAATTTTGTTATTGCTTACTAACAAAAAAAAAATGCTGAGTCCAGCTGTGTTTTTTTGTCTCATGTCAGTAAAGGAAAACACAGAATCAGCTATAAGGTGCTAAAAAGCCTCCTGCTGGTTAAAATCATCATACAGTGTGTCAGGATACCTTATAAGTATTTCACTGTATTTTGTAGTGTGAATGGTTGTGTACGTGACACACAAAATTTTAATTTAAACCTATTAATTTAAACAGTCCCTTGCAACAGACTGGAAACCTGTAAAGTTTACACAATTCCCTTTATCTATGTCGGACAGAAAGGAATAAATCTCAACAAGGCAGGCTGGTCTGTGAAAATGTAAAATACAAGCGCACTCTGAAGTGTTTTGTTCCTCAGCAATTGGCACATGATTATCATTTTTAATATATTTATTAAGGTCACCCCATATCCTAAACAATTTTGGTTACAATTAAAATTGTGGAACAACTGCAAAACTAGGTCATTCCTGTTATTTCAAAGTAGCTATAATCAGTTGTTCCCACTGTCAGCTTATGTTTTTTTTCCCTTCTTCTAGTTAGGTTGATATAACAAAACCGCTGCTCGTCATGTTACTGAGAAAACAGTGGAAAACAGTTTCAAAGAACCGAGCCTGGAGACTTCCTACACAAATGTTAAACAAATCCTCATATACAAAAAAAAAACAGAAAGAAAAAAAAAAAGCTGTGTCAATCATTATCATCAAGGTTATTTTGATTAAAGAATTAATTTTCATTGTGTAACTTGTTTTGAATCATTTTATATTAGTCTTAGGTTATGTAAAGTATCTGCCAAACATGTATTATATCGCTTTTTAATTGCATTTTATTAATTACATCATATATATATATATATATATATACACACACAATTTATTCATTCCTGCAATCCAAAATGTTAAATTTTTACACAAATCCTGTAATCATGTAGCTGCAGACTGCATAAGCTCGGTATGCTTTCCGGAAGGACTATGATTAGAAGAATATGATTTTTGCCTCAAAGCAGTCTTTTGTAAACATGACCTTACAGCCCAGTGTCCGTCCCAGCAGGATGCAGCTCGACACAGTTTTGCCCCTGCGTGCACTTCCGGATATGTCCACCAAATCATAACCCCCAAAGCTGATCCCGGAACATGACCCACACTTTGTGTGAAACAGTCGCGTACACCCCCCTTGGGATTCCCTGATCTAAAAACAGTGCAACATGAAGTTTCCCTCTGCGTTTCCGATCATCCTCCCACAACGTTATATTAATGCTGAGGTGACTCATGCATGTTTACAGCAGCATCGCGCTCTTTTACGTGCTCCTTGAATATGACCTCCCACACATAGTGTTTACTTTGACTAATCCTTCCCACATCCACTATTATATGCTCTATCTCTCATGTAAAATAAATTAGACATGTAACGAGTGATTGGGTGTGGGCTGGGGCGGGCGCTCGCCGGTGTTGGAGCTGGAACAGAGGTGTTGCTGCATTAGGCATGTACGTAAGACATTACTGAATTAGTGAGGTAGGCTAAAGTACTTGTTAGTGACTAAGAAGGAGACTAACAGTTGTGTTTGAACCAGATTAATCTTTAGATCTTCCTCATTTTATGATTTGTCTAACAATTATTTCTTTAATATAAATTTTATGAATTTGTGGTTCAGGACAGCAGTTTTATTGAACAGAAATATTACTGTTTTTGTTTTGTCAGTTTTTTCACTGAAAGTCTGTTTGCTTTTTTTTTTTACAGTCAGCATGTTTTAATTTCCCCTATAATGCTGTAAAACACTTTGTGAGTTGCACTTTAACTCTCTATGCTCCGGGGGCATAGCATCGTGATCGATGTTGCACTCGTTGACTTGTTGGCTTCTAACAAGCTGGGATATTTGAATAAAAGGGATATCTTACTGACTTATGTTCCGTCATGTGATAATAAAAATGACTGTTTCGTTAAAGGCAATGTTTGGCTTTTGGTAATGTGACAGAATCTTTGCCCCTTTGTAGTGGGATACCATAAAACGCATCACACTATAATATAATGAGGCAGCTTTGATCCCTGAAGAGCTAGGACAGTTCAGCACAGACCTGATCTCTTATAAATAGGTTTTACTTTTAATAAGTTTTTTTGTTGTGTGCATTGATTAATGTGATTAATTAATCACACACAGATGCAGAAAAAAAATGTGCAAGAGATATAAAATTCAATGTGTATATCCCTATTTTAAAAGAACACCTACGTTCCTTAACCCTTTTTACGCTCTCCACATTTTTATTTATAACAAATTTATTTGAACTAAAGCACTTAAATCGTTCTGTTTGACAAACAGTGTGATGAAGCTGGATATCTGCTTGTGTTCAGTTGTGCTTAAAATTATTTACTTATCATATATAAGCTTACATTTTATAATAGACTCGTGTTTAGATGCGTGTCTAGATGCGATCCAGTACATAATTTCTTAATAGAATAATGTCGAATTTCACAAGAGACAGCATCGGTATTATGATGATACAGGATGCAGGAGGTGGTTGTAAGCAGCCTGGTTCAGGAAAGGTCAAATTCTGATGGTATGGCTTATGAGCCCTTTTTAATCTCAGTACCTATTAGGTTTCTGTGTTTGTGCTTTTGCATTGTACATCCAGGTGGGGTCGCTGTTGTGCTAATCTGTGCTATAAATGCAGAGAGATGAATTGATTTGGTTTTCTCTGGTTCTCTCATTACAGTGGTGACCAAAAGTATTAAGACACAAGTGAAATTCAATGTTTTAATGACATTCTTAAATGTTTAAGATAATAACAATCAAGGAAATAATAATTTGTTATTTTACACAGTGAAATTGTGTAAAAATATTTAGTATGACGTTCTTTATTCCTCGGAAACCTTTAGGATCCGGCTGGACATAGAGTCAAAAAGACATCTGCTTGAATGCTTCCTGAGGATCATGTACAGAAATCTGTTTACAATTCACATGAGAATTCCCCAGTTTCAGCCTCTTTTTTGGTCTAGAGATCAACGCCCCCGCTTCAGAAAGTAAACGTCCTGCCACATATTCATTCCATCCATTAACTAATTAAAATCCGATCAGCCCAACTCGTGAGCCAGATAGGCTAGAACTAATTCGTGACATCACCTGTTTTGTGCACAGGGAGATCTTATAATACATAGCACATGCTGTCTTAATACTTTTGGCCACCACTGTAGGTCACTGTTGTGCATGGACTGGACACTTGATTATCCTTTCCTCTGTCTTTCTATCACACAGTTACCATCTATATTTTTTTTACTTATTTAACATTAATAAAGCGCAGACTCTTTATGTATTCTTTTCCTCTTCAGGGATTTGAAGACCCCAAGGACAAGTAAGTATTAATCATAACCTCCCATTGCCTAATTCTGGTTCATTACGTCGTGGTTTATATGCAACTGACTGCAAGTTATGTTTTACTGCCACCTTGAAAAACTGCTGGCAAACCTCACCTTTATTAGGACGATAATAATGTCGGGTTGTAATGTAATAATGAAAGTTCAGATCTCTCAGGTGGTGAGATTTCACCACAGTATTCTTTCAAGTTGGCATTGGAGGACATGCTTTTTGTTCCATGCTGGATGTGGGGAATGCATGAGAAGTTGTTACTGCTGAATCAATGGACAAAATCATTGTGCTGTTTAGTTCATAATTGCATGAACTACGAGTTATCATTCACTAAACATTTTACACGCAAGCCAAGTATAAAAATATATAAAGATAATGCTCAATTGTAAAATCCTGGAGGGTTGTAAACATTTTCTCAGATTGGAGCTTGAAATATCGAGGTGTTGCTCATTTAACTGCCCTGCATTCATTACCATGCATTAACGATAAATACAACACTGCCGTGGACAGCCTGCATGACACAATAAGTATATTTGCTAAAAAGCCATTACGATGCGGTGAACAAAGGGACTGTGGTTTGTTTGGACTGCTGCTGTATGTTGTCATGTGGCGGGCTGATCTGAGGGCTCTGGTGGTGGGGCATGCCTGTGGATGACCGTCGAAATGAAAAGTATCAGGAGAGGCAGAAAGTAGAACAACGGTCTCGTCTTGTGTTATCTAGACATTTCATTTTCAGAAATACTCAGGAAAACCTGAACCCTGAGGATGAAGTGGACGAGTTCTTGGGCCGGGCCATTGACGCTCGCAGCATCGACCGCCTGCGCTCTGAGCATGTCAAGAAATTCCTTCTGACCTTCCGTGAGCCTGACCTGGAGAAGAAGGTACTTCTCAGATATAGTTACATACATTACAATAACGATACAACACCATACAAACAATACAATACATCTTTCCTTCATGAGCAAAAAGGAGTTCTGTTTTTTTATACTTACATTCAGACATCAAGCTAATGTAGGGAACAAAAGGCAGTAGAGTGAAAAATTCCAAAAGGTCAATTAGGAATATTAACGGAAATGATGACACCTGACTGCAGCCACACACACGTATAACATCTTTATTTCCCCTGGCATGATGTCCTGATTTAACATTATAAAACACAAGATTTCATGATCTCTCTGAGATTCGGACCTGCAGTTAAACAGTAAGTTAGCGAATATCTGTTTTATTTTATAAAAGAAGCACACATGTTCCAAGGGCTAAAACATTGACTTCTCTGCAGAACACAATCTCTGCCAGATCTGATTTTAACAAATTGCTACACATCACAGGATATTAAAGCCTCCTGACAGAGAGATTTTTTGAGGTCATCTTGCGAGTGGGCAAAGCATCAAATAAACGTCATGTGGAGAGAAAGTGAATGTGTGGCATAGCCATGAGGAGCTGATCTGAGAATCCTATTGATATCCCGACAACACTGAAAAGAAATGTGTGGATATGCTGGTTGTTTTAAATAAGGACAAATAATTATTATTTTTTGGATGGATTTCTAAGGATTTTATGCAGCAAGACAGTTTTTACAGATTGTTCATGGCTGAAATAGAAACAAGCGTAAGCTTCAGAGACCGTTTACGAGATATTTTGGTGAATTGACCTTTAGTAGCTATCGCTAAGATTGTTTTCATTTTGTCATTTGTTGTATTAGTCATGCAAAGCCTATTTACAGTACGTTGAACTGTGGTTACCTTAATAATCAACATCCAGAAGAACTGATAATGCGTAAAGCTACTGCACATGCAATTCTTAAAATGAATAAAATGTCGTCTAATGCTTGGGTCTGTGCTAAGATGGGATTCCAATATGAGAGCATCACACAGTTGCTGCAGACTTGTCGGCTGCACATCTGTTATACGAATCTCTCGTCCCACTACATCCCAAAGGTGCTCTTGGATTGAGATCTGATTGAGACTGAAGGCTGTTCGAGTACAATGAACTCATTGTCATGTTCAAGAGACCAGTTTGAGACTATTTTAGCTTGGTGATATGCCTCGTTATTCCATGGACATGGTCAGCAACGATGCTCAGGTACACTGAGGCCTTAGAATGATGCTCAGTCGGTACTAAAGGGCACAAAATGTGCCAAGAAAATATCCCCCACACCATTACACCACCAGTAGCCACTTTACTGTTGTTTACGCCTCTGACCTTTGGCACCCAACAAAGTCAGCAGGTTCAGAAATACTCAGAATAGCCCATCTGGTGCCAACAACCATGCAACATTCAAAGTCACTTAAATCACCTTTCTTCCCCATTTTGATGCTCAGTTTAAACTTCATCAGATTGTCCATGAGTGCCTCATTAGATATCTTTGTTAAAGATCAATTGAGCAAGTGTACCTAATGAACTGGCAGGAGAGTATGTCCTAGTTTTGGACCAAAACTCACTATATGGCCATAAGATTGTTGAGACCTGACTATCACACCCAAATGCAAGTTTTACCTTTCACAGGATGCCTTTGTATGCTGTAGCATTACATCTCTCCTTCAGTAGAACTAAGTGACCCAAAATTGAGCCCCCGTGCACAAAGTGAAGTTCTTAATGACATGATTTGCCAAGGTTAGAGTGGAAGACCTCATGTGGTTTAAGCAGAGCACCAGGCGTCCTCATATGACATCAGTGCCTGAAGTCACTAACGCTCATGTGGTTAAGTTAACATTTCCCAACAGCAACACTCAAAAACAAATTGAAAGCCTTCCCAGATGAATAGAGGTTATTTAAATAGCAAAGCGGAGACTAAATCTGCATTTGGGTGTTCTGATGGCACATATGGGTTATACACATGGTTTTGCAATAATGCCCCCCTTGAGTCAAGAACATTCAGTTATGATGATGAGAATATCTACAGTGCATAAACAGATTACGTGACTTGCACGCAACAAAAATAGTAACACACCTGCATTAACCAGCAAATTCTGCATAGGCTGGCATGGAAGAAGAAGAAAAAAAAAAACACAATCTGTTTTGAAATAGAGCGAAAAATGATCAAGTTCCTTGAGTTCAGAATGAGTCACAGGGTGAAACATAACGCCAGATAGCGCCGTCCTCAAAGCCATGTCACAACTGAATAGCCTTGTGCTTCGAATCAGTCACAACTGATCTAGTAGTGACATACAGATATCTAGATCATCACAAGGAAAGGTTGCATAATGCATCACCCTCTATTATCTTTTGTTTCCTTTTTATCATGAAAGTCCCCATTCTTTCCTTTCTGTTCTGGAGAGTACAAGGTACGAATGTGGCACCTTCACATCCTGAGGCTGCAATTACATACTAATTTAGCAATAAACATGTCCTGTCCGCCTTAGATCAGAGACTCTAGTGCCATACTAGGTGTTATGTTTAAGGAGACCTTATTTATTGCTTTTGTCTCCTTCCATTACTCGTGTACTCCGTACTTCCATCCACTTCCCTGCAATTTAACATTTTTGTAAACCGAATGAATTTTGTTTAAATAGCTAGATGCTTTTAACACAGTAAACAAGTCTTTCTATATTGTTTATTATAGATAATCCATGTTTCATATGTAACCTACAGTATAGCTGGTTTTCCTCCAAAGGACTTACTGTACTGCTTTATTCATTTCTATTCTATAGTTTCTATGGCTTATTATTATTTATGTATGAGTAAAAATAATGCGCATGTCTATCTTTCTGTTCTTTCCTTCTTTTTTCGTGACTCCCTCAAAATCTCTCTCTATCAAGTATTCGAAGCAGGTGGATACCCGATTCGGAGCATACGTAGCCTGTGCCATTCTCGTCTTCGTTTTCATCTGCTTCATTCAACTTGTAGTCGTACCACCGTAAGTATCTATTATACCGTATATAACGCTTTCTTTTATGCAGGCAGTAATAACTAATTATCTGTGCTGCAATGAGTGCATCTGCAGCGATCAATTTTATGACCATAAACCAACTCAGTGCTAGGAGAAAAAGATGTATTAAAATTACATTAGAAAGAAAAGAGAAGGATTTTTTGTAAAAACAAAGCATGTTAAATGCCAAGGATGTCGGGTGTAAAAGCGATCACTCTGTGGCCGCATGGTGGCATAATGATTAGCACCTTCATTATGCATACTTAGTTGCCTCGCACCTTCAGGGTCCGGGTTCGATTCCCACCTCGGTTCTGTGTAGGTGGAGTTTGCATGTTCTCCCCCGTACTTGGTGGATTTCCTCCAGGTACTCCAGTGTCCTCCCACAGTCCGAAGACATGCAGATTAGGCTAATTAAGTTCCCAAATTGCCCAATTCCCAATTGTGAGACACCCTGTCTCCTGGGATAGGCTCCAGGCTTCCGCAATACTGTACACAGGATAATGCGGTATAGAAGATGAATTAATGAATGAAAAGACACTCACCCTGCTTTAGGGATTTTTGTTAAAGTTAATATATTGTTAAAAAAGATGTTGAAATGGTCATGGAATTACAGAACCTGGAATATGGCCCTGCTCACATACAGTAACAAAAATATGCAGTAACGCATGTGGCATTATGTAATCAAGTAACAACAACAATAACAGTCAAGTCCATTTCCAAAACCCATCAAGCACCATGATGAAACTGGCTCTCATGAAGGACCTTCCTGGTGAACAAGACCAATACTTACCTCTGCTGTAGAGGAGAAATCAGTTTAGAGTTTCCAGCATCAGAAATCACCAATTAACATTCAGCACCTCAGACTCGAGCTGTTATGAAGGCTTTACCAAGCCGAAGACATCAGGAACAGATCCAGACTGCAATGGTGTCATCTTTACACAAGATTAGTTTTATTAGACGTGTTAATGCGTCAGAGATTAGCTGCAGGTTTCCTGTTGAAGAAAACAAATTCTCTCATGGCTTCTGTATTTAGGTTGATAGTCGATAATGCTTTACTGTCGGCTTCTTCGTTTATGAAATAGGCCTGGTGACCGAGGTGTTTGTTTAATTCAAAATGTGCTTCATCCCGAAGGGCTCCCCCGACCAATCTTATCTGACATTGCAGAAAGTTGCCCAATCTTTTCTCAAATTAATTCACCATCAGCTGCTCGGCACCGGCGCACGCTGAATATTTACTGTCTTGTTTTGTTTCAGTTTACTCTCTCTCTCTCTGCTTATAAATTGTATTTTCTCTTTTCCTCAGCTCCAGCCTGATGATTGGATTCTATGTGTCATGTTTCATTGTCCTCATGGTCGTTATGTTCGTCTCAGTCATTTACTCCTGTTTTGGGGTAAGTGTCCTCCTTTTTTCATCCATGTTGTTAAAGAATCTACCAGTTTATAAAATCGCCTCCAGATATCAATAAATGAATCCTCTGCGTACAAACCATTTCACACTCTACCACCACCACTAAGACACAGTATAACCACAGCAGAGCCTTGATCCACCATCACAGACACATCAGTGACACTGTTTACCTGGTTTCATCAAAAGCTAAAGCACAAGATGACATGCTAAACAACACTTTGCTAAATGACCCATGTGGACGGGATTGTTTCTCGTTGGCGTCGGCTCAGTGCCGGCCCTGAGAGCCCGTGTGTCAAACAAATACATGAATGGCTCTGGCACGTATTTATACATGCTGTCCCGGAGTCCCTGCGTTCTGTTACCTGGAGAATTAGATTGACCTTTTGGTGAGCTTGTAAAGCTAAACCATCTATCAGAAAATTGTTGGCTTACTTCTGAGCACTCGATGTTCCCACAGAATCGCTGCTCGAATTTAATTTGTTCCGATTTGACATGAAGAGTAACAGTGTGGCAGAAGTATGAGCATGTTCAGTAATCAAATATTAAGAAAAATAGGAATCAAATGTGATAATACATTCTGTGTGATAATTGCGGATCATGTTTTATCTCAGCATTTTACAGATTCTTTTTAATAAGGAAGTAGCAAATATATTTACAATGCTGAAATTAAACACAGCTTATTATCTCCGCATATGAATTTTAATCCTCAATGCGAAATTTCGTATCGTGAAACACATTTTCCCATAGGAAATAATCTAAATACAGGTAATCAGTTCCAGGAGCACAGAAATAGTAACAATATGTGCTCACCCTATCATGTGGGGATCACAAGTTCGATTCCCGGGTGATGCTGTAACCTCTCGCAGCCGGAGGTCTAGAGAGCTGATTGGCCGAGCTCTCTCAGAGGGGAGGAATGAGAGGTACGAGAGAGTATGAGAGGTGCTTCCATATTAATCACGGCTCTACAGCCAATCAGGGACGCCTGCGAGTTCACGCAAGCGGAAGGAGCGGATAGTGCTGTCCTCCAAGTGTGTTACGCCACCCCCAACGGTGCGTGAGCGAGCAGTTCGAAAAAATGCGGTTGGCTGGCTTCATGTGGTTCGGAGAAACACGCGATAGTGTTCGGCCCTCCCGACTGAGTGGCCGTAGTAGCCTTATACCCCTATCTCACCTATGCGGTTTGACTCACGGTGAGATGCGGTGTTGGGCACCGTGAGGTGCTGCGATTGCCCGCCGACGTTCCGCGAAGTTCTGCAAGGTCCGCAAGCTTCAAGCTTACATGGAAACGTACTCGCAGCGCCAAAACTCGCGGTGAATCATGATGAACCGTACTTACAGCAACCGCGCAAAACCGCATAGGTGAGATAAGGGTATTAATGTGGGAGCCCCCTAGTGACGGGGAGGAATTGGACACGACTAAATTAGGGAGAAAATCTGGGGGGGAAAAAAAAGTATTAACAATATAACCAATTTCCAACACTATAATTATATTTGTAACTTTTTTTTCATATAAAAACAAACAAAAAAAATTTTTTTAAGACATGTAAATAAAGTAAAATATGACATAACCAGACATTAAAACTCACCCTTAATTTTATGATTCCTCTTGGCACTGGCTGCTTTGGAAATGAAACTGAAAGTGGCTCACATTTCTTCTTACTATCATCATTGCTTCTTGCACAAAATGCAAAAAAACGTTACCAAAAATACGTTAACTCATTTCACTTGGTTTTCCACTGATGCAAACACGTTTTGAACGGCTCCCCGACGTATGCACATGTGTAACGTAGGCACAAGCTGGCATTTGGGTTCTGGGATGGGCTCGGTTGGATCGCTCGTATGCCGAAAATTCTTTGCATGCCGAGGCAAATTTCTCGCACTAATTCAAGTCTTAAGGTGAAAAGGACGTGCATTTGTAGGCCGAGGTACCACTGTAACTCTGTAAATCTGTATATCTGTAGCACATTTCTGACCCCGCTTCTCTCTTGGGCAGCTTTTCCCAATGCCCCTGCAGCACCTGTCCAAAAGTATAGTCCAGTCCAGACTCAACAGCACTCTGGTGGGCATCATTACCATCGTGCTGGTGTTTCTTTCAGCCTTCATAAACATTGTGAGTACACGAACAGGAATAAACGGTAAACAGATCTTTATGTCAAAGTTGGACTTTGCAAGTTATTTTTGTGCTTTTGTTCCCTGCAGTTCACATGCAGCACTGATGATCTCAAGTTGTGTTTGAGCGAAGAGTTTAACATCAGCATCAATGAGGTGAGCGCCTGCCATGTGTGGAGGTCTGCCTTTAACTACTCGCTGTCATCCCAGAACCCCCTGTGCAACAGCTCCTCACCGACCTGCAACTTCCCAGAGGTGAATACATTTCTCTGAACGCTTCCTACACCGCGCCAAGACCTGGATCAATCATACCCACGAAATAAAGTGGTTATTTTTAGCAGCTGTAAATAGATCTAGGTGACATGCTGATATGTTTATGCAGAGAAACTGCTTTCCAGACGCAGTGACTTGGCCTATACTTATTTGTAACTTTTATATTTGTGCTCCTGTGCTTCCTCAGTATTTCTCATCATGTGTACTGCTCAGTCTGCTGGCATGCTCTGTGTTCCTGCAAGTGAGCAGCATCGGGAAGCTCTTTCTCATGCTCTTTATTGAGATTCTTTACATCCTCATCATGGAGGTGCCGGAGGTCAACCTTTTTGACAACGTGGACCTGTTGGTGATGGCCAACTCCATGTGAGTGACTCTGTGCATTGCCTCTTTACACACACACACACAAAGCACACACAGCAGACACTGATCCTAATCACATATTTGGAAATTAAATTTTGTCCCCTGCAATTAGATATTTGAAAACCGAATTAATACCTTCCATAATTTTGATTTATCAAGAGTTATTCAGTTCAGTCATTTTCATTGGAGTGTTTTCTGAGCTTTTCTCCATTATACTATTTTACTGTCAGATTTTAAGAGCAGCATTCTTCCTGTTCTTATATAGATGTTTTTATTCGTGCATGGTAACTTCTGTTTGGACTCTTTTCTAGCCTGCATTTCTAACACAAAACAAGTGGAGAAAAGTTTTTTTCAGTAGCAAAAAACTTATTCTCTGTATCGTCGTCTGTGCTCCTTTATCGTATATCCAGGGTCGCGGGGGGCCTGGAGCCTATCCCAGGAGACTTGGGGCACGAGGCAGGGTACACCCTAGACAGGGTGCCAATCCATTGCAGAACACGCGCATACACACACTCTCATTCACACACTACGGGCAATTTGGTAATTCCAGTTAGCCTGATCTACATGTCTTTGGACTGTGGGAGGAAACCGGAGTACCCAGAGGAAACCCACCAAGCACGGAGAGAACATGCAAACTCCATGCACACAGACCTGAGGCAGGAATCGGACTGTCTATTGTCTGTATACTTTTTATTAAATAATCAGGCCTGTTTTGATTTTTCTATCGCTAAAGAGGTTAAATTGAGGATATCGTCACAAAATACATCTGTAACATCCGCACATA
>JAOVVA010000051.1:9543125-9557994 GCA_028565275.1 Leiocassis micropogon
CAACTCCCTGTTACCTTCTCTGTACTTCTCCATCAGCATCCTCAAAGCAAATGCTGCATCCGTTGTACTCTTTCTAGACATGAAACCATATTGCTGCTCACGAATGCTCACCTCTGCCCTTAACCTAGCTTCCATTACTCTTTCCCAAAGCTTTATTATCAACTTTATTCCTCTGTAGTTGCACATCACCCTTGTTCTTGAAGATCGGCACTAATACACTTCTCCTCCATTCCTCTGGGATTCTCTCACACTCCAAAATCTTGTTAAACAGACTAGTCAGAAACGCTACCTGTACAGATCCACCTCTCAGTCCTTACTGTCCAACCTAGCATACAAGTCTTCATATGCTCTTTGTTTGGCCTTTGCCACCTCTACCTTCACCTTACGCTGCATCTCCCTGTACTTCTGTCTACTCTCTTCAGTCCTCTCAGTGTCCCACTTGTTCTTAGCTAGCCTCTTTCCCTGTATACACTCCTGGACTTCCTCTTTCCACCACCAAGTCTTCTTGTCCACTTTTCTCTTTCCTGATGATACACCAAGTACCCTCCTACCTGTCTCTCTGATCACCTTAGCTGTAGTTGTCCAGTCAACTGGAAGCACCTCCTGGCAACCCAGAGCCTGTCTTAACTCCGCACTGAAAAGTGCACAACATTCTTCCTTTTTCAACTTCCACCACTTTGTCCTCTGCTCTGCCTTTGTCCTCTTCACCTTCCTCACCACCAGGGTCATTTTAAACACCACCATCCTGTGTTGTCTGGCTACACTTTCCCCTACCAGTACTTCACAGTCACTGATCTCCTTCAGGTTACAACATCGACACAAGATGTAGTCCACCTGAGTGCGTCTACCCCCACTCTTATAGGTCACCCTCTTCTGCCTCCTGCCTCTTCTGAAAGAAAGTATTTGCTACTGCCATTTCCATTCTCTTTGCAAAGTCCACCACCATCTGTCCTTCAACGTTCCTGTCCTGAAGACCAAACCTACCCATCACATTTTCATCACCTCTGTTCCCTTCCCCAACATGTCCATTGAAGTCTGCACCAAACTCACCTCTGGGGATGCTCTGCATCACTTCATCTAACTCACTCCAGAATTTCTTCTTCTTTTCTAACTCACATCCTACCTGTAGGGCATAACCCCTAACAACATTGCACATCACACCATCAATTTCCAGCTTCAGACTCATCAACCTGACTGATACTCTTTTCACCTCTAGAACATTTCTTACAAACTCCTCTTTTAGGATAACTCCTACTCCATTTCTTTTCCTATTCACACCATGGTAAAACAACTTAAACCCTGCTCCTAAGCTTCTAGCATAAGCATTGTAGGCTGATTGGTGTTTCCAAATTGTCCATTGTGTATGCTTGTGCCCTACAGCGGGTTGTCACATCATCCAGGCTGTTCTCTGCTTTGTGCCCAGAATTCCCTGGAAAGGGTTCAAGGCTTCCTGCAACCCTACACAGGATAAACACAGGGGGGAAAAATAATTATTTATACAATAACTGTTTATAGCTGTTATCACAGAAGAGGTAGCATAAACAAGCTTGTTTTGTAGATGGTAACTATTAACAGATAAACAGTACGATACATCATTCTATGCTCATAAATAAAAGAAATACATAATTCATGCTGTGACAAAAAGCATAAAACACTTGCACTCTTGAGTGTGCTGCTATTGAAAAATCAATAGCATCTCAGCACCTCATAGCATTTTATATACCTATTACAGATACCGCAGCAGGGTGGAATTCTGATAGGTCACAAGGTGTAAATTTCAATCATCACATATTATATATGTTTTTGTTTTATATTTCTGTGATGGGTGCAAAATAGAATTTATTAGAAACAATAATTTCCCAATTTCATGGTACTAAAGAAAATTTGTTCTGCAGCTCTATAAAACAGAGAAGAAATTGAGTTTGTATAGATCTTTTGGTAAATGAAGCACATCCTTTTGATTGTGGCTCTTAGAGGAAGTGAGGAAAATCTTTATTTCTCCTGATCCAATAATCAAGATGAGGTTTTTCCTTTTAGGTTTCTGAGCTCTCGTATGCAAAGCAACCTTTCTCTCGACTTTATTGAATACTTCTGTGAGCAATTTTTTTTTGTTAATGCAGACCTAGAACACATCCTGAAAGAGTGCATCATCAGTTAAAATAAGTGAAGTAAAGTTTGTTTAAACACAACACTACTTCCAGTTTTGTCAACTCCAAACAGACACAATCAATGAAAACGTAACAATTTAACAATGTCAATCATAACTAAACTTAAATGGGTCATTACACTTAACTGAATATGTCCCAAAAGTCTATTTTAATATTTTTTATTTATTAACCAAGTGCATGACTGATTTCTTCTCCAACAGCTTCAATGTGCTCCAGACATTCCGTCAACTAAAAAACGAGGCCAGGGTCACGCTGTGTGTGTAAAACAAATATTTGATATAGTGTTTCATGATAGCAGTGCCCTTCTTGTGATAATTTTCAGCCTTGTATTTTATGAACAGTAGGCCTGAAATACATAGAATAAAATCTGGATTACCTATGTAGACATAAGGGCAAGACTAGATCTGGAGCTTACCAGGCATGATGTGATGTGGTAATACGCATGTAGCTTGTGACCACTCATAAGCTGATTTATGTATTTTAGTATGCTGTAATGCCACTTGTGATTTTTTGATCTGCAGACTTATAAATATTCCTTGAGTACATCACTGACTGCTGAGTCTTAATTTACATGAGTGGATTTCCACCACAAAGATTCCCATGTTAGGTATAAGGCAGTAGTGAAAAATTATGAACTAGACCCAACTACACTATATGGCCAAAAAGCATATTGTTTAGATTGTCTTTGTGTGCTGCAGCATAACCATTTACCTTCACTGGAGTTATGGGCCCTAAACAGTTCTCCTTTGAACAAAACCCTGAAGACATGGTGTGGCAAGGTTGGAGTAAAGACCTCTAGTGGCTTACTCACCAATCAACCCCACTGAACCACTTTCTAATGAACTGGAATGCCGAATCCTCCTCAGGCCTCCTCACCAACATCAGGGTCTAACCTCACTAAAGTTGTTGTGGACAATGGCGAAATCCCCCACAGCCACTCGCTGCCACTCAAAGCCTTCTCTGGGGAATGGAAGTTATTAACAGGGAAGAGAGACTAATGTTTCAAAAGTTCACATTACACATGTGCAGATATCTAAATTCCACAGACTTGTAATTAAAGACCTTGTCTGTGTCCGTTCTGATTACAGGTAGCCCTGTCAGATCACACACTCGTTCAATGTGTCGGACGATGACAGTTCCCCACCTCGTCAAGGTTGAACCTCTTTTCCAGCAGTACGACTCAATGACACAGTACAATTATTGTACTGTCCAATTACTGTTGCTCTCTGAACTTTACCTTCTATATACCCTTATTTTTTTTTTCTTTCTCTTTGCACCCACAGTTTCTGCACATAGGAGTGTTGCCGAGAGGGAACAGTCAGCTTCTACACAGTCAGCTCCTACAGTACATACCTGCTTGTAATTTTGATGGAGTAGGTAGGCATCAATTAGACATTTCTTTTTCCAGCATGCAGACATGCATTTAACCTGCTGTACCGTCTCTATGGGATGCAGCATACTGTATATCGTCTAAAGAGACTCATGCTTTACTCAGAAATCTGCCGAAGTACTTTTGCTCCTTCTAGACATTTAAGACCTAAGAAATTTTGTTAAACAACTAACTTTATAGTTTTAGGGTCTTTGACAATTATCTTCATAGCTTTCATACTAAATGAATAAAAGTACATGAAATATCTGTACGTACTACACATTCTATTTTTTTCCTTTTCCTTTAAGTAAAAAAAATTATAGAAATAAGTTATTTTAAATCATGATCTAAAACCCATTTTTACAGTATCCTGCTGTGACTATTATAGATAATTATAATCTGCTAGCACCTTAACACAAGTATACAAAAGAATACAAAATACAATATATACGGGGAAAAAAAACAGCATTGTGTTGACTCGGCCACCTCAGAGCTCTTCAGGGAAATGAGATGAAGTATTTCTAAAGCAGGTTAAAAAATAGGCAGGTTTCAGAACAACAGTAAAATAGCAGGTGGCACGTTGGCTTAGTGGTTAGCACTGTCAGCTTGCACTTCCAGGGTCAAGGGTTTGATTCCTGCCGGAGGGTCTGTGTGCATGGAGTTTGCATGTTCTTTCCATGCTTGGTGGGTTTCCTCTGGATACTGGGATAGGCTCTAGGGCCCCCGTAACCCTGTATACAGAATAAAGCGGGATAAACCCTGTATGCAGGATAAAATGGTGTAGACAATGAGTGAGTGAGTAAACATAGCTCAATAATATGGACGCCTCAGTTAATTGTGTCTCTCGTAGTTATGTACCTTTATCTCTAGTAGTGGCACCTTTCATTAAAACAACTGTATAAATATTTTGCAAGGATGAAAAATGGACACAAACAGCAGAGAACACTACTTACATTTCCATCCACCCATCATCTATACCATCCTGTGTAGGGTGACGGGCAACCCAGAGGTTATTCCAGAGGACGTGGGGGTCAAGGCGGGGTAAAGCTGCCAATCCATTAATCATACACACAATCATACACAGGCAATTTTTGAAATGCTTTGAATCTGCTTATGTGACAAGTCTTTGGACTGTGGGAGGGAACCAAAACCTTTCCTTTAATATTAAATAATCCTCATCAAAAGTTTGAGTTTAATAACAAGGGTTGCAAAAAAGGATCCCTTCCCATTTATACATCATTTGTTATTATGGGAAATCAAAGTCAAATGTGCAAATCTGCATACAAGAAGCAGCACCTGACAGCCACTGTAAAATGTGGACGATCAATCATGTTTTGCAGCTGTGGTCTGGGAAACCTTGAAGAATAAAATGCTATCAGAAATTGCAAATGCAACATGATATTTAAGCTGAAAACCTGGCTGTCTCTGCCAGAAGGTTAACAGAGCTTCAGTAAGAACAGCCAAATGCATATTTAAAGCAATATGGGAATACAGTAGTTACACGAAAACAAAATCAGTGTTTTGCAGTGAATCCTGTAGAAATCATGTAGTCCAATTTACATAGAAGACATCCACAGGAGCTTGAAAGCAAGTTTTGCATGGACGAGTGGTCACATACATGTGCACAAGTGCCTCCAACCTTGTTAGACATTACAGGACCATTAAAGGAACAGTTTCTTTATAGTCTAAGTAATTGTATTATATCTAAAACTATTAATTTACCATAAGACTCTATACACCTCACATACAGTATGTTTACTTTTGGGAGATTTTCATAGTGTGTTATTCATCTTTTATATAGTATGTACTGATTTTTTTTTTTCCTGTACAAAGTTCCTTAGTGATCAGGAAGCCAGCAACAAGCAAATGACACATGAGCACTCGGAGATTAAAATCTTCAGTGTGGACCGTCGTGATTATACACAGCACTTTCTGAACTTAGATTTATTTTTTTATGCTTCGTTTAATAGGAAAACAGTATAAAGAGAAGACTACTTTGACAACTTGGAAATGTATGCCTTTTTATTTTGCATTGTGTTTACTCACTGGGCCAAAACTGTACATATGGCTGGGTGCATAAATCAAGGACAGGAGGAAGTGACTTCTTGGCATCAATATGGAGACCTTTGGGTTAGAAAAAGCAGGATGTCCTTCAACAGACACATGTTCAGGTACAGAAAATTCTGGAGCACAAGATAAAAGAAAATTGATACACTGGCTATGGCTCTGTAGTATGAGATACAGTAAACAGTCTTTTGATGGGTCCCTCCTGTCAATGCATATAAAATGGGGGGGCACAAGTATGAAGTTGAAACCAGCTGTTTTTACGTTCTTCTGGCTACACTTGCAATAAGACTGATCGGCTGAGTGATAGAAACGTAGCACTTGTGACTCTTCTGATTTTTTTTTTCTTTTCTTTTCTCGGCTCAATAGAGTAAATATTTTCTCCCCTAATTTCCCCAAAAGTTTTAAACCGAATTCTGTCATAATGATCTCCCACAGACGAATGTAAACAATTCAGTATTCAGAGTTCAGTAACACAAGCTCCAAGTACTCAGCTAAAATGTGTTTTGCTATCCCTGAGAACTTTATTCAGAAAGAAAAGAAGCAATGTCTTGAATAATCAAACATGTTTAGCTACAGATAAGCTCATTAAATATGTATACCGCCTTGATCAGGGAGCTCTCAACACAGTCGCAAAAGTTACCTCAGAGTGTAATGGTACGATGCAGTGGTCCTGGTATAAAGTATGAATAAGAGTGCTTCTCAAACCTCTGCTGCAACACTAGTTATATGAAAGAGAGAGCACTCAAGTACTAAACCACATGTCGAAAAGCACTTCCGTTCTTTTCTGTCATGAATCCAAATCTCAGTTTGTTTGTTCTGTATAAGGGAAAATCTGTATAGGATGAAATATTCTAAAATCTTAATAATTTCTTATCAAAATGGTATAGATGTATAAGTGATGCATAATATGGAAGTGAAGGTTGTAATTCAACAATTTTTTTCCTCAAAATTAATGACCAAGTAAGAAAAGAAGTGAGGACCATTAGTAATATTAAATGCCCTCACACCAGTTCAAATCTCTATAAAACTTGACTTAATTAATCAATGAAACTCCCTTGACCATACTTAAAAAAAACATTCTTTAGATAGTTCCTGCAGTAACCATAAAATCTGAACGTCAGCTCACTATGCACTACGAGGATTCACTTTGAGTCTGCACTGCACTGGCTCATGGCCATTTGATATTTAAGTGGAAGTATGCAAATTGATAATCAGGTATAAACAGGAACCGGGGGGAAAACACATCAATTAAGTTGGGGCTTAATTTATCCTTCACTTCTAAATTACAATTTTGGCATCTTTAATTTTTTTTTTTTTTAATTTTGCCACTACTGACAATCAATCACACATAACAATACAAGGAACAAAGAAGCCATTAGCTTCAACACAAGTTCTTATAATCTTATAAGCTCTGTTGTATATTGGCCCCACCAAATCTCTGAAATAGTCCTTGGGCACTGCACCACTTGAATAAAACTTATTCAAACATTTAAGGCCACAAATTTGAGCTACATTTTCATTTTCTTCTATTGTCGTTCTAGTCCAGGATGTCACATTTTTGTACAAAAATATTCAATCGTGATTGTATACATTATGGGTGATCTTTACAAAGGTAGGGAATGTCAAGTGATGTCAAGGTTTTGGTGTCTTATCTAAAGCAATCGAAGTCGAGTCCGCGTCACCCAGGAGCCAGCGATCATGAAGAGCTGTGGAGTGAATGTTCAGTATTGCATAGATTTAAGATGTAGTTTGATTAACTGTCACAGTATTTGAGAGCAATTGTCTTTGTCACATAATGTTTATGAAAGAAAAAAACAAACAAAAAGAAACAAAGCCAAGTCTCGAGTGGTCGTGTGGCTGAACATTGGTATTACAAACATAAGGCTGTATAAAAATATCCTCTCTTTAAGCTGAGGTTTTCACATGTGTAGCATCAGTGCTAGAAGGTCCCTGCCCCATCACAGTGCAATGACAGGCTCCTCCTCTGTTTATAGCCACACCCACATTTTTTAGAGCTCCTCTTTTCGCTTTCCCACCTTCTCTTGGTCTCGTCCTCTTAGGCTTCGCATGAAACCGATAAAGCCAGCTTCCTAGAGTGTGTAGAGTGTGCATGGATAAAACATTAATTAAAATAAATCATTTCTATTAATTCCATATGAGTTGAACATGAACGATTGCATCTATTCACATATATACAATTCAACAACTCACCCCTCGCTCTCCATTGTATTTTTCACTGAATTTGCCATAATTGTAGTAGTTGAAGGTTGGATAACCTTCTACACCCTCCTGCTTACACAGCTCATGGTTCTGGCCTTTGGTGCAATCTACGGCAGCATACACAATCTAAATAGTGACATTATAAATAAGAATTAAAATGGTGCAACTGAAACCTTTTCAAACACTGTTACATTTTTAGCAGATATGATGTTACGAATGAACTGGGAAGAAGAGGGCAGTTGCCGCTATTACATTAAAACTTTTGTTCAGATACGTTTTAGCACGAGAAGCAGGTCTGAAAGATGTGGCGGCTGGCTTCATGGGTCTCAGACATGCCAGAATTCTCTGGGTCACCATAGGAGATCATTATGGTAAAAAAAAAAAAAAAAAAAAAAGATTTTGATAATAAGTAGAATAATAAGAGTAATAATACTTTGTTATTGTAGAAACATGAGCAATAATTTGTCTTGGCTGCATTGAATAAGGCATAAGTGAGTTTTATTTTTCTAAGAAAGTGAAAGTTTAAATTGGTCAGCAAGAAAGCATGCAAGACAAAGCCCGGGGCAGAGTTATTAAATTTTTATAGTCATAACAAGCAGATCTGACAGGGTGAAATCCCTAGTGTCTTAATAATATAAATCAGGCTGCTGAAATCACAACATGTGCATCCTTATTTCAGAAAATGAATGCACTGATGGGAAAAAAATTGCTTTTACATATGCAAATTTAGATGGGAACTGATAAAAAAAAAACAGGTTATAATGGTCATATGATGCACTCAGACATGGATTCAGGATCGTAAAAAAGGGATGAATGTTCCTTCCTACAGCAAGTATGCATACTTGCTGAAAACCTTATACCCCATTTAGACATTTTTGAGGAGAAGTGTCAAGCACAATTAAGCAATGCAAGTTATACTGCTAAATAACACTCTTAATTGATTACTTGTCAACTGTTGTGTCCATTGCATGAGGATATCATAATCGTTTTTTTGATAAAACTGTTTCTGTTTCAAATATTGTCAGACAATCCTGGAATCGATCCCCAAACACTTGCTTTCAGATTACGGGGATAAGAGCATCAACAGAATAATTGTTCGAAAGGAAACTCCATCATGTACTGGCAACGGTTTCATCAGGTGGCCCTGGCTAGAAAAATCATTAATGAAGGATCTTGTTATCCACATCAGGCACTAATGATCAACTTAAAAAAAAAACAAAAAAAACAAGAGCCATAGTATACGGCTAATTAAACAACCTGATGTGGCTTAGTATACAGCAGGCTCATTACTATTGCAACAAAGAGCCTTTGAAATAAGTAAGCCACAGACCTTTTGTGTTTGCTCATATTCAGTTCAATCAGTGAATGAAAATCAAGGAACTAACAAAGCTTTACTCATTAAATTCAGGGTTTTTTTTCCCTGTCTGTGTTTAACTGGGCCACTTACACTTGTTTGCTTGCTATAAACAACACAATATACCATCAGAGTACATTGAGATGCTGCATTATAAATCAGGAGAATGGAAAGTCAGGCACTTGTGTGTTATCTACACACTTGCCACACATACTAATGCACAGTCTAACAGAGACACAGGCTGCCCGAAAAGATAAAGGATGGGAACCCCCCCCCCCCCCCCTCAAAAAAAACACAAGCAAAGACTATACGGACCAAACAAAGTATAAACCGGCGTCTTTCAATCGCACTTCAGCCATTATTCTAGATTTAATTAAGACAATTTAATTAAATCCTATTCCTGTGTGATCAAGAGTCCTCCTGGTGCTCTGTCACAGGATCCAGCTCTATTAATAAAGAAACGGCCTTGGCCGTTTTTCACGTTAATCAACTGACTGCCAAATCAACTCACCAGACATACGTGTCATCCATTTCAACTCATCAGAACACCAGCAGATGGAGCTTTTTCTATACATTTCCTGTCCATTTCCTGTCCATGGGCACAAACCTTCACATAAATACTGTTTCCTACAGGACTCACAATAGGAGTGAGGCCAATCAGGTCGTTAAAGGGGATTCAGAGTGAAAACAGCCGGTTCTCTTGGCAAAGCGACTTTCCAAATCATTCGAATAATGATTGTGTGCAAGTCCAAATTTAGGAGCCATCAGAAGGTTAAAGAAGGCTGACATCATGCGTAATGCATTTCAATCTATTGCTAGGAACAGTTTAACATCTTGGTTTGGTGACTTGTGATGAACGACGTTAGGAAAGTCACAAATTATTCTCTGAGGCATTTCAGGGGTGGGTCAGAATTCAGGGTTGGGTCAGAATTCAGGGGTGGGTCAGAATTATACTGTTGGACAGTGAAAACAGAAAGAATGAAAATGAAACAGAACAGAAAATGGCTTCATGTGGAAAGCATTAAAGAACTCAGTAGGGAGTTGAAAAGTTAGAATATCTGCGCTGTGCCAGAAATATTCGCGAAGATAAACACATGAAAAACGTCTATTCACATACTGTATACTGCGTGTACTGCATATGTTACTGATCTGAAACTATAAGAAACTGAGAGTTAAAAGGCTGCATGAGAATGTGAAATACAGTAAAGGGGTAAGAGACAAGAGATGTGAAAAAATTCTGACAAATTCTAAGCCATTAAAAATGGACTGTGTCTGATGATGGCACCTGACAAAAAAAAAAAAAAAAGAAGCAGGAATGAAAAGTAGAATGATAAGCTGATAAGGAAAATTCTCTTTCATGAGGTTGTCTCTCACCTTGCGGTCCTCTTTGAACGTCTCAGCAGCCGTAATGAAGTGCGGGACGGCATTCTTACAGTGCGGGCACCCTGCAGAGAAAAGCATGTCATCATTTTATCTGAGCCAAATGAGCTGAATGTCATCTGAGCCAGATGACATTACAGCGGAAATGTTACAGAGAAAATGTTGTGATGCTTTCTATCAAAGCAAAGGCTGTAAATAGCTGAGAGTGAGTCTATAGAAAAAAGAACAGCGATGAAGTACAGAATGTAAAAAACACAAGGACAAATAGGCTTTTCAATGGATCAGCAACGTGCTCAAAAAACACTCCAGCCCTGAAATATTCATATTACCTTTTCTCAGGTTTTACTAGCACTTATGACAGTTATTATTGATTGCTTATATCTGCGCTACTACAGAAAAACTTATACACTTTCACATGAAAAGGCTAAATATCTCAGCACATTTTTTTAGCATGCCCTATATACTGTAAGCAATAAAACAAGAGGGATTTTTTTATAGAAATCAATCAAGAGTCTGGAGCGTAAGCTACGAGCTAAATAACATATCGTGTACTTTCTCTCTAAGATGAGAAAACCGGTATAATGCCGGCTATCACTTCTGATTGGAGACTCTTTGCCTAAGACCCTGTGGCAGCAATGGGCTTCGAGCTTGCGAACTCCCAACGACAGGGTGAACGAACGCTCTCCTGTTACCCCCTCAAAACATCTGTATTTATTTTATTATTGTATGACATCTGCCATAAAAGTCTTTGTGTTTTAGCTGTGACTATAGAAATAACATATTGGAATGAGCTCATTAGTAAAGATTAGAAGAAATTTGAATTAGTATAAATGGCATTAGCTACCACTTTAATCCGAGTTTTCAAATGAAAGCCATTAGAGTAAAGAAGTCCAGTTTCACAAACCAGTGCACTTAAACAGCACCTGAGGGTAAACTAATGATGCTTGGAGTCCCAGACAAAGGCCTGCTTGTGTGCATAACACAGCTCCTAATTTCAGAAGCACAACATCCATTAGAATAATGAAGCATAAATTTGCTGACCCTCCGATCGGCTCATGCAGCTATTACACTCGAAGCACAGAAAGTTTTTGAACCTCCAGACCTGTGTGAGGTCTATTTGACCCTGCATTTCATCCATATAACTCACTCTCCAAACAAGAATCTGGAGAGCAAGCAAAAGCTGCACTTTAAATAGCATACTGTAAAAAGCATTTTAAAAATGTGCTCTTGTGGCTAATGAATTCACACTAATAAGGCTATTCAGGTTTGTACAGTAAGAATGGCTTACTGTCTCTGCATATCTATGCCTTTTTTGTACTGCAGAAGGTAGTATCTTTAGATTATTACAATTATTATTTTACAATTATACAATAAAGCAAATAATCTCAACCATGATTTGTTTGCTATTAATCATTCTAAATTCCACACAAATGTATATAGAAAAATAATGTTTTTGCCAACACTGATGCTCGTTAAGGCATTGGACTACGGCTCGGAAGGTCCCAGGTTCAAATTGCCACGACCACCAAGTTGTCCCTGTTGGGTCCTTGAGAAAGGCCCTTAACCCTCAACTGCTCAGATGTATAATGAAATAAAAATGTAAGTCGCTCTGGATAAGGGCGTCTTCCAAATGCCTAAATGTAAAGTTACACTGCCTGTTCAAACACAACATCACCATTTCAGGAAGATTAAATTATTGGGCTTCATCAAGCAAAGAAAACAACTAAGGAGATTTGAAATAACTGGAACTGGATTAAGAACCCTTCAACACATTATCAGAATCTGGGAGGATAGTGCTGAACTGTCCACTTTGTTTAAAAAATGGAAAATCATGAACAGAGAACACTTAAGCACTTGAAGTTGCATGGTAAAAAAAAATCAACACTAAAAACCATATCTATCTTTAATAGTGAAATTGAGAGCATTTCCATATGCACACAGTGTGAGGGGAACTCTAACAGACTAAACTGCTGTGTGGCCATAAGAAAACCACTTGTTAGTGAGGCTAATCAAAAAACAAGGCTTCAATTTGCTAGGGAGCATAAAATTTAGACTTAGGAGCAATGAAAAAAAGGTCATGTTCAGATTGAGCCTATTCTAGAGCGATCGGTACATCAGGGTAAGAAGGGAAGCACAAGAAGCAGTGCACACATCATGCACAGGGTCCACTAGACAAACCCCGGGAGGCAGTGTTATGATCTGGAGCTGCTTCAGTTGGTCAGGTCCAGGCTGCGCATCGTTATGTTGGAATAAAATGAATGACCATGATATCACGTCAGTGGAGTTGTTCTTCCCTCGTGGCACGGACATATTCCAGAACTCATTGTCACACGTGAACTGGCCACCATATTGAGTGTGACATTTTTTTGGCCAGGCAGTGTATAATAAAATAAGGACAGATGTTGGGATAAATAATTGGTTCTTATGTATATTTTTATTCAACTGAAATATATAATTAAATAGGAACGAGAATGTTACGTCATCTTGTCAAGGAATAAAAATATTGATAAGCCAGCGTAATAACTGCGTGATAAATATTAAAGTTTATAGAACATTCGACTGTTTATACTGTTAATACAAAATGTTCCTGTTATTTAATTTTAATCCAACATGGACAGACTGAACCATAAACGGACTTGTGTTCACTGTAAATGTCTATTGCATAGAATGTAAAATAATGACATAAAATTCTCAGCAGACACACCCTGGAGGTGCTGCATTTCTGCTGCTGAATTTTAAAAGCTGACCTGACGGGCAAATGTGTGTACAACGCAGGTTGCATATGATCAATTTTAGTACATAAATTTAAGAAGAAAGTTGCTTAGTAATTTAAAACGTATCCAAATTTCCAAAACCCAAATAGAACAAGGGACAGTAAACATGAAAGAATAATTTTTGCTTCAATATACATCATACATCATTTTGTACATTTATTACTGAGGTTATAGAGCACCCTTTAGAAGATAAGCACAAATATCTTGTGCTGTTGTAAAACAAATGCAGGGTTCCGGGGAAGAGAAGCATTTAATTCAATAGCGGCGCGTTTGTAAATTAACTACTCGTCTGAAGGCATTCATGTTTTTACATTTTAAGAAACCGCTTAATCACCCAAATCCCTTAATAGACTGATGTTACACTAAATATTAAACAACTCCAAGAAAAGGAACAGAAAGTGCTGTTTTTGTAGGCAAAGTGAAAGCTCTCAGCTAAATCTTTGAAGGTTCTATCAAAGAAAGCTGAAGGCATAATTTGTAGGGGCACTGTATGAAACTGCTGCTGTACAACACATACTTATTTATTTCCTTTTGCTTCTTTCTGTTTTTCATAAATATTTAGCACAATTTCCTAAGTAACGATATTAGAATGAAATTAAAGCTCATGCTGTGAAGTGTGTCACTGTAATAACTATCTGAGGGTACAATAACCTGCTGCTAGGCTTTTTTATTCCTGTATACGAGCATCCTATGATTATATGAAGAAGTAATAAGTACAGTATAAGTAAAGCTAATTAGGGTTGTGCCAAAAAACAAAAGGCGAAAGAGTTTTAAAAAAGCATGCATTTTAAAATGGATTGCATACAATAATAATAATAATAATAATAATAATAATAGCTATTTGGCCTTTTTCTAATGCCTCAGATGCACATTTTACTTTTAATTGACGCTTCCACAGTTGTTTAGATTTTAAACATTCAATTCATCCTAGAGCCATTGTAGTATCATCAGCACCGACATTAGCAAAGCAGGCGACTTACATGGAGCGTAGAACATGATCAGGGCATGCTTCTTCTTCTTGAGAGCTTCCCTGAAGTCCTCAGCCCCAAGGTGACTCACGCTAGACGGCTTCTCCTCCCATGACTGTTCAGGAGGAGGGGGTGCCTGGGGACTGAGAGAAACAATTAAAAAAAACGAATCAGAATTAAGAGTGAAAATTTAAATGGCCACATTTTTAAACACTCACTTTATATGAAATATCAGTGCTCAAAACTGAACAAAATTTTGTGAATTATAAGGAAAAACACAAATATATATTATATGGCCAAAAGTTTGTGGACACCTGACCATCACACCCATGATGTACAGTGCATCCGGAAAGTATTCACAGCGCATCAATTTTTCCACATTTTGTTATGTCACAGCCTTATTCTAAAATGGATTAAATTAATTTTTCTGCCGCCTATATGGTAGAGTGGCCAGAGAGTCTCATCAGACCTGAGAATTTTGTTTCTCATGGCCTGAGAGTCCTTCAGGTGCCTTTTGGCAAACTCCAGACGGGCTGCCATGTGCCTTTTACTAAGGAGTGGCTTCCGTC
>JAOVVA010000051.1:9574581-9586474 GCA_028565275.1 Leiocassis micropogon
ATTTGGATTTTTACAACATTATTGTTGAAATACACAGTCCTGAAAAAAGGGCGTTTCTTTTTTTGCTGAGTATATATTGGCTTTTAATTTCATTTGATTTCTGAAGAAGGAAAAAAAGGATTCTAAATAAATAAATAAATAAATAAATACATACATTTCTCACATGAACTGAGAATCAAAACCAGGTTGCTGGCATTCTGTAACAACCGCACAGCCGCTGCACTACTCTGCCAACATCCTCGTGAGATTTCCTAATCTAATTGGTTTATGTTAATACTACAAGAATTTATCACACTCACTCTGCATAATTCAATCCAGTAATTAGAAACCAGTTTAGCTTCAGTTTACTACAGCAATGAAATCACAGTTTGATATGTGCATGTAAACTAAACATATCATTCTCCGACATCTGATTCTATTTTTAGTTTGCCGTTATTGGTCGCCTCGCACCTCCAGGGTCCGGGTTCGATTCCCGGTCAGGCTCGATTCCCGTCTCTGTGTGCATGTAGTTTGCACTGTGCTTGGTGGGTTTCCTCCGAGTACTCTGGTTTCCTCCCACAGTCCAAAGGGATGCAAATTAGGCTAATTGGCGGTCCCCAATTGCCCGTAGTGTGCCCTAAAGTCTCCTGGGATAGACTCCATGCAAAATACAGGATAAAGCGGTATAGATGATGAGTGGTTACTGCACATCTTGCCTTTTATTTGCCACTAAACGGGTCACAGTTCTATCTATACATTTTCCTTTGGCTCACAGACAGCTGCTTTAGCAGTAAAAAGCAGAAAAAAAACATCATTTTTAGGTGTCTGACAAAGAACTGTAGCAAGGATTCAAAAACTCTGACTAAACCTTAAATGTTGGCACAGCTTCTGTGACGAATATAATGTAAAAGACAATAATAATTAAAAAAAACTGTTGTTTTAAGACGCTTTTTTTCTCCTCTCACCATCGTTTTCTGGACATTAATTAGGGTGCGGTTATGTTAGAGGTACTGTAGCAGAGTCAGAATCAACTCGTGATGGAATTACACTTTCATTACCACAAAAACTAAATTGCTTTCCCGACTCACTAAGCACATGTGTGTCTGAGTAGCCATGATTGTGATCTAACTAGCAATTTTGACAAAAAAATCTATATAGAATCCCTGTGCTGTAGTGTGTGTGGTCATGCTGAGTAGTTCTACCATGCATTTTTAAACCACAAAAGGAAGGCCTCTGGGTAATTAGCCTGTCCCTGCAGCAGAGCTGTACTTTATATATGTGACAGTAAACACATAATGCAAGGACAATAAAGCCTATTCCAAAGTCATAACCATGCAGATTTAACAGAAAAACTTTTCCCTTGCTAATTGCTGCACGTATCAGTTGTTAAAAACGGGGACAAAACACAGTGACATTTTCTATATATATTTTATATCATTAGACAATCTGTCTGAGACATAATTTTTTCTTTTTAATTCACCCTTCTGTATATACTTATTAACCCCTTAAAAACCCAGAGCCATATTTTGCATTGCTATGTTCAATGAAATAAATATAGCAGTCAGGATTGTGCAGTATAGAGCGTCTTATATAATTAACTCTATAACCATGACTAAGCAAAAAATAAATACCATAGACACATATGATCACATGTTTTTTATGGTTGTTTCCAGTTGTTTATATGACCAAAAATAATGAGCATTTTGTCAGTTATATATTTTTGCAGAATCATTCCCATACTCCTGTAGTGGTAAAATTTACATATTTATGATAACTTTGGTGACATATCCAAAGACCCAACATACAGTCTGACGTCTGAAGCCTCCTTCGCCGTCAAACATTGATTTCCATATAAGATTTTTAAAAAAATTTTTTAAATCAATCATCGACCAGTGTCGCGTTTCCAGCATAGATCCGTACTGCTTGAATTTTAAGGATTAAGCAGCATGACAGCAAATGTAACACTCGATAACATCTCTGCAGATGTTTTGATGAGCTCTACTTAAACTGCTGTCATCAGTATGTGAACAGCACTCTCTGTTATTCTTCAGTTCTGGTCCCTCCCTGCAAGTGCCCTTCAAAGTAAATATTTTATGACCGTATAAGCCCTAAGCACTTTATTGCCTGGTAAACTTCAAGTGGCTTATTTTGATATTACCTGCTTATCCTACCTGTCCGCCCCCCTCCCCACACACAAGGGGCATGTTTCTCAGGGACGAGACAACAAATCCTTCCCAAATACCAGCTACTAAAAAAGATGCCAATGCTTATGCTAAAGACTGAAGGACAGAACACAGGACTTGTAGACATGGATTATAAAGGCTTCACAGGTTTATCCTGTAATACGTAATCGCAGAATCAAATGATAAAAACAAGCTCACTCAAAGTAGCAGAAGGTCGGGTAGCCTTTGACATCAAACTCCTGCTTAAGTCCGTCAAACTCCGCCGGGTGGATGTTCATTCCTGCCAAGACCTGCAGCAAGACAAGAGTAACAAACGATCAAATAAAACAAAACAGAACTCTGGGAAATGAAGACGAATGGCTGTATCCTGGTGGAAACAGAGGAGTGTTAAATGAGAACAGCATCAAAGTATAGCCTTCAGTGAAGTCGGACATGGTAAATATCAAACTCCTTGTTGGCATTTCAAGGTCTTGTTTTAAGTGCTTCTTTCATGTCAATATCAAGTTCACCCTTATTTAGTTGTAGTAAACATTACATTCCAAGTGCATCTCCATTACTTGTGTTAAACCATCTGGAAAACGTGCTTGTTTAAGCTTAAGCGTTTGATCTGGTTTTGGTATATTTATGGACACCACGAACCACTTGGGTCCAAACTAATCCTCCTAAACGTACCCCGGACCTCCAGCAGCAGAATCTGTGAAACCTTTATTCAGCAATATCCAAAGCTCAGTATGCCACTTAGACACCTAAAACATGCAATATATGAACACCATGCTCTCCCTCTGGCAATCCAATTTTTCATTAAGGGTGAAAACTCAAAACAGCATCTAAGACAGGGAGGATTTTTAATCATGTACAGAATCAATCGCTTGGGTCGTACTTTTCGGGAATTATAGCGTGATGCTGGCCAAAAGAGGTGTTTTTGAAGGGGTTTATTTATTGACTTGGCCATCTGTTTGTGATGTTGCCTCACAGCCAGTATGCGGCATAGAATTTTGCTTTTCCTGATAGAAGAACGCCTATTATAAGCACACAATTTGCCTGTCTACTGAATAGTATTTTATTTTTCCTGGACAAACAGCAAAAGTTATTTTCATTTTAAAAAAAAGCAGTATAAAGATTCATTACAAGGTAATTGAGCAGGTATTTGAGCTCAATTTAAAAATAATGTATGAAATAAAATCAAATAAACATACACACACAGCTTCAAAGAACAATTTAAGACTTATCTCTTGCTGCTCGCATGCATTTAACTGTACAGTGAAATACGTGTATGCTGACAACTGACTTTCTGCCAACTCTATTTCATTTCTTGAACGCTATCGGCATCCTGCAGACACGCATGCGAAAGTACAGGAAGTAGCAAATCTCTTCCTAGCTGTCCACATCTGCAAGCTAGACATTCATTATACAAACTAAACAAACAGCTTACTTAAAGGCTGCCTGCACAGCCCACTGTTCATTCAGCGAATAAGGGAAATACACCATGCTGCAATTAGCGAAACTAGTCCTCATTTGCAGCTCCATAAAAAGAGCTTGTTACTGTGGTGATGCGATCTGAGACGACTGCTGGTGCATGTTGAGAGGGAAACATTCTGTTGTACTATTATCTGTATTTACTATGTTCATTGACGCTTGCACTGTTTGTCAGCGTGTTACTTATCCATTTGTCTGACATTGTTTACATTGTGATACTGGGGGAATGCTATTTCTTTCATCTACTCCTGCAAGCGATTAAAAAAAAAAAAAAAAAAATAAATAAAAAAACATCAAGCAGATTACACATGTCTGAGTTTGAAATATTCATGTTTACAGAAGACGTGCGCAATGACGGTAGCATTTTAACTGGTGCGTAGTGTTGCTTTTATTCCAAGTTGGCATACTGTATAATCCACACAGAATGTACTGTAGGCCTATTCAACAATAAGTGGCTTATTAAACAAAACACAAGGTCACAACATTATCAGATGTTAAACTGCTCAGAAGAACTCCGTGATCAGTATAATAAAATATTCTGCTGTTTAAATAGGCCTCACTAGCCAAAATGTAAGGACGTGAACTGTAAGAACGGTAAACTGTTTGCTGTATTACAGGCGTTCTCAGTCCTGGTTTCCCTGCTTTACACATCCACTTCAATATGTTATTAGTTTATTAGTTAAATACATTATCTAACTGTGACCATACCCAACTGTTCTTTCTCTCTCTCTCTAGACCCCTCCATCCTGGACCTGTCTGACACATCCTAGTGCTCTGCTTCTAGTTGGAGACCTGTGGTCTGCCTGGGATAAGTGTGGTGACAGGGGACAGATCCACTTTACCATGAAGATGGTCTTAGTCTCAGGTGATGCAGACTATTCTTTTATGACTTGTGACTGCAGTCGCTCAATAGTTAAGGAATGAAATTCCCACAAAACAGTTTTGGACCTGAGCCTCCAACAATGAAAGTGCGCACCATATTAAACACCTGTCCTATTATACTGAACTTCCAGCCTCCAAACACTCAGTATGACTGAAAATAAGCCCCTGCTATCTGATTTAATCACCCAAATGAGGATGGGTTCCCTGTTGAGTCTGGTTCCTCTCATGGTTTCTTTCTATTGCCATCTCGGAGAGTTTTCCTTGCCGCCGTTGCCCTCGGCTTGCTCATCAGGGACAATCTGATCTTTTTTATTTATACACATTTCTATAATTCATTTCAAAAATTTTCTTTTTGATTCTGTAAAGCTGCTTTTACATTGACAGTGGTGAGCGACCATTGGTAAAAGTGCCATATGCATAACACTGAATTGAATGAAATCAGGTGTGCTAAGAGCTAAGAAAACACTAAACTGTGCAGGGCAAGCGGTCTTCCAGGACCAGGGTTAGGAACCCCTGCTTAATTAAAAAACACAGCATGGAGAAGTACTTACATATTTTCCTTTCGTCTCCGTGGCAGCTTGTTGGAAGATGGGCTGCATCCTCTTACACACGCCGCACCCTATCGTGCCGCAGAAAGAACAAAAAGCGGGAAACAATTAAGGCAAAGATTTACAGAGAACGGAATTTGGAGCAGTCAACAGACTTGTACGGAAAATCTCCTGAAAACATTTTAAGATCTTTACAGAGCACTCAGATTAATGCAACACATCATGTAGGGTGTGATGTAGCTGTTTCTTAGAATATTACTACATTTAGTAAATTGAAGGCAGTTTGAAGAGAGCTTTGCGTTGTATGTTCACCCTGAGGAGGCCAATTATTAATTCTATAGAATAACAGTTCAGGAAGCTAGTGAAAAATTAAAGAAGGATAGAGAGAGGAAAAAAAAGAGAAAACTACAAGTGAAGCATAAATGAACAGCCTGAGGGCTGCCCTCGGTGTGTAGCTTTCAATAACCAGACAGCATTTCATCATCTCAGCAAACACTACAGTATATAACCTTAAAAAAATACTATGTTCACAACTCTCTGCTGCACAGGCCATTCTTTCCTTTTTTCCCCTCTACATAGCATGTGTGCTGGAGTTATTAAAAAATAACACCCTTGTAACAGTAAAATGATGTGGACGTGTGACTGTGTACATGGAAGTATTTGTCATATACCTATATACAACCATAACAGTTTGAAGCACACAATTTTCCAGTGCTGCGACCAAGGACCCATGCCAACCACACTGCAGTAGCAAGCTGTTAAAGGTCACCACTCGTACCTCCCTCAAAAAAAATAAATAAATAAATAAAGTTCTTTAACCTATTCTGTGTGGAGGCTACATCGGATGTGAATCAGCTCTCCTTCATCACAAAACTCGACAGTGTTCCGTTGAAAAAGCCAACTTATTAACTTCCTCTGAACTTGGCATTAGTGCTTGGCTTGGCGTGGTGCTGTTGGAGTGTTTTCCACCTTATCTACTTACACAAATAAATTACACCAGCTTTTTTGCTGATTATTGTGACTACTGGGCTAGGCAGTTAATTGTTCTTGTAAAGTGACAGTAAAATTATACTATTGCACTCATAAAAGCGCATTAAGACTCCCAAACTAACCCAAGGACAGTAAGCATAGCACAATCAAGAGCAAAGCTCAAGGAGAGCCAGATCCAAATACACACAGATGGAAGCCCCAGTCACTCTCAGTGAGTGGCTCATCAAGTGAAGGACAACAGATCTACACTCAGTGTCCACAGAATTAGGAGCACATGTACACCTGTACATTCGTGCAGTTATCTAATCAGCCAATCATCTGGCAGGAGCACAATGAGAAAAGTCATGCTGATTCACATCAAGATCTTCAGTTAATGTTTGTATCAAAGATCAGAATGAAGAAAACATGCACGTAATCTCTTAGACTTTGATTGTTGCACGGGTGTTGGTACCAGATGGGATGCTTTTAGCAGTTCCGAAACTATTGTGGGAAATTCACACACAACAGTCTCTGGAGTTTACATTGAAGAAACATCTGCACTATCACCTATGATAACTACAAGGAACGTCTTCCAGCAAGGGTTTCTCTACCAAGTACTAAGTCATGTTTTGCTTGGGGATCAAATACTCATATATCAATCAACAGGTTTACAAATGCACTTCTTAAAATAACCAATGAGTGTAGTACTTTCCACAAATGATTCAGCTTTCCTGACTTCAATATTATGCTTCAGATGGATCTCAAGCCACATTGCTCCTAGACACCAGACCGGAGCCCATCAGGTAGTCCTGGCTGTGCATGAGCCTGTAGAGAAGACAAATCTCAAAGCTGAAAGTCTAGCCAATGCTAAATCTATGTATGATTCAATTCAGTAGGTCTGGGTAAGTGCCTTTAGCCCTGCTGGACTCAAGTAATAAGCACTGATTAAGTCACTCATCACTGACGTGCCCTTCACATGTGCCAGGACAGACACTGGAGGGAAGTCAAGTCTCATTCAGTGTCCTAGACTATGACGCCCATACCCAGAAGGAAAGTTACACATCATTGGAAGCTATCTTTCTCTTCTGTCATGCTGGGAATACAAAAACCTATAAAGTATGCCAAGGTCTGGCAGATGATGGACATAAGCAGTTTTCTTCAGCGATGCCAATCTACACCTTGGTTTTACAAACACACACACAGGAGCATCCTCTCAATTATACAATAAAGTGCATCCACTGCGAAATGCCAGAGCGAGTTAAAAAATGTGTGAGAACAGCAGTTATCCCAATGTTAACGGGATGACTCTGCATGCTGAAGAGGGCCCACGGCTGTCACACCATCAGTTTCACCTAAGTGACTTGATTATGATCGTGACACCAACTGTCACACGCCCCATGCAGATCAACTAGCCAGGCTGCACAATTAACTGAGCAGATACACAAATTTCTACCTTATTTTGTAATCGTTTTCTTATGAGATTTCACAGTATGCCAAGAATAAATGGAAAAAGTGTCAAAATTTAGACAAGTAGGAGACCACTGTCTTTAGCATTGTCCCTGGCTGAATGCCCATGTTGCATCATTAAATTCTGACTTCTTCAATGTCTAGCGGCAGTTAACCACCAAGCCAGCAATAAGGAACGATGATCCGAGTAAAACGCACAAGCAGGACACGCGGCATCCACCAGCCAATGGTCAAAATGGATCGGGATGTTTCTGAATTTGTATGTAGACATAAACCCCTCCGGGCTTCTGAAAGCTCAGCAATTAGAGTTTAACACCTACAGTACTCTATGCCCCAGATGCATAAGTTCAATGATTGCTTTTAGAGGTTATAATCTCTACCTGAAAGCTCAAAAATTAACACTGTCCCAGAGTTGCCCTTTGCATGATATGGGCAAAATATTGTACTCATAAAAGTGCGTAACGTTATAAGTAAAATGTATTTTCCACTTTCCAAAATGTAATGGCTACCCCACTTCTTTAGCCCCTTCTCTTTACAAAACTGATGAGTCTTCCAAGAAAGGTGTGTCACCTGCCCACTCAACATGCTACTTCTAAAAATTAAATAACTAGTGCACATCTATGCTTCCTAATAAAGGTTCTTTGAAGGTTTAAGGAAATTCCCATGAATGGTTCAGGAGGCGTTGCGGAAAGCGGAAAAGTGTGACGCCCACGGGAGACAACAAATGGTGATCCCTATGTATGTATATTGAATAAAAAAAAAAACCCTAAAGAATTATTTTTATGCTCATTTCCTGTACTCGCTATTCAACTACATAATCAGTGATATTCCTGTATATTAAACAAACCCTAGAGCCATCTTATCAAAATGAATAAACACAATAAAAGAGAGATAGTGACTCCATAGGGTAATAAAATTCACTTGCTAAATTCAATTAAATTTTGCATGTGAATTTTTTTTTCTATGTGGAACATCAAATGTGATATTAATAAAAGCACATATAATTCAAAGGGATAATATTAAAATTAAATTTGTTATGTACAGACCCATCCTTGCGTCCAGATGCCGTATGTTAATATAACAACTGAAACTTGTTGTTTCAAACTTTTATCTTGACATACTATGCAAATTTTAAAAGCACTAGGCTTTTATCTTAAATGTTTCTACAGTCAAACCAGATTCATTTGCATCTAGGATTAAACACCCTTTGAAATATAAGCTCTTTGAATTCACTAGTGACTGAGTACAGAATGAGGGTAAGATCATCAGGTGACTCACAGGGGGCATAAAACATCATGAGGATGGGTTTCTCTTCTCTTTTCAGTAGCTTCTTAAAGTCCTGTAAAAAAAAAAAGAAAAAGCCACAGACCTCTATAAGAGAAATGACTCAGTGTTTTTTTTTTCCTTCTTCTTTTCTTTTTGTTTATGATGTATGGAGGTCATTATATCTACCTCTTAACAATACAACTACTGTACAGGATCAGGAACTTTTTTTTTTGTTTTAAATTAGAATAATGTAAAACATATGACACACAGGACCAGTGTAGACGGACTAATCTTTATCAATGCACAGTTATGCCATAAAAAGCTGTACGAAGCATAGTTAAAAGATTTCCCATACGTTTGGCCAACCAAGGATTCATGTGTACCTGGACAGGCAATGATGTAATTATGACATTAGTGAGGCGCACAGTACTTACACTAATGTCTTGTATTAAATTGTATGCATGGATTCTCCAGCTCTCAGGGAAATGTCATTCATCAGCTTTGTTTATATTCCCGCTTCATTACCAGATTGCTTCCTGCAGCTGAGCTTTGCTTTTGGCAGTTGACACCCCAAAAGATGTAATATGCCACCAAGCACACACTCCCCTAAAGCAATCAATACGTGCTTCAAACCAGTTGTAGAGCCACCTCATCCTCATGAGTATGACTGCTTTCTGATTGAATGCAGCCCTCTCAGCAGGGAAACTCTCTGGATTAATCTGTGTTTTCTTATAAAAGCGTGACTTTCATTTCATATAAAAATGCAATTTTATTTTTTATTAATCTTCGCCGTCATAAGATCTGCTGTCGGTAACTAAATTCTGGGATGGTCAGGCTTGTTTTCGCCCATCTAAGCTTCTAAATGCTCCTGTCCCTGTATCACAGCCAAGTGTGGTCTCTGGAGACGGCAGAACAGCCTGGTACCTCTTGCAGATTGCCTAACTCATTACTTTTGTCCTGCATGCAGTTCCCACACCAGGAAAACACGGAGGACGGAAAGATGATCTTCGACTGGCCTAAAAGAGATACTCACTTTCTCTGTCTCGATGTGAACGACGTCTTTAGCTTCAGGGTTCTCCTCCCATAGGGGGGCACCTCTGGGGTCTTTCAGGAATGCCACCATAGACTGAGGAAGAAAAAGAGAGGACGAAAAGAAGGGCTGTTTATTAGAGGAGCGGTGATGAGTCATCTCTTGCTGGCGAAACACTCCTGTCCGCTGCCACTGACGCTAGAACACTGTGTATCCTTCGAACACCAAGAACCACAAAACATATAGGTATATACAAATCTGTGCTATCTGTTGCATTTTTACATCATTACACTACAAGAAGACATAATTTCTGATAACGGACAAGAAGACTTTTAAATGATGATAGACTAAATAGGTACCTTTTTCTACAATAAGTGCTCACAATGAGTGTAATCAGCGTCATGGAAAAGAAGGAGACAATCAGATATAGAAGTAGACGCAGTTCCTCCATGTAGGCAGTGCACCATGCCTTAGCAATGACTCGTACGCCAGAGCTCATTCATTTTTTAACTGCAGAACCGTTCATTAACACCTTGTCAGTGACGGACAACAGGAAGAAACGAAAGAAAGTGGGTGAAAGATACGAACACAAGGGGGTGGGTTGATTCGGGATCAGTCATATAGATTTACTACACTGTCAGATTAGCATCGGAGGTGTGAAGCCGTACTTGTTTGTGTAGTGTGAAATTACATGCACAAGCAGGATCAATGAGTTATAACAGATCAAACTACAGGCTCCACATGAGCGAGTCTCTTGACTGAAACCCATTGCTCAATTGCCTATTATAAATTCAATAAAATGCCGAGACGTCGTAAACCCAGGACATTTGGACATGTAACAAGCTCACTTTATTAAAGAGAATAGCTTGTAGAAACACATCTGCGAAACGAAATTTATGAAACCCTTTTGTTTTTTCACGGTCATATACTTGAAAGTGCAGAGCTCACAGTTGCCAAAACCCAGGTTTCCATCTTGATTCAAAAATAAAACGTCGACTCCATAGTGAGGAGAAAACTAAGTTTAAATGAAGTCTCACATTTTCTTTTTTTATTCAAAACAGAACATCAAACTGCAATGTTCATAGCAATTACCTTAAGTGTGGCTGGTCTGTTGTATTCTGTATGAAAGGTCCCATCTCTGTTTAAAAAAACAAAAAAAAACACAGAAAGCAAAAGAGTTACTGACCCATGCTGGCAGTGAGCTCATTATCTGCTACTTTTGGTTGGATTTCCAATAATACGTTAAGCTCACTCAGTAAAAATCTTTATAAACGTGGAGAGCACTCTCACTTATAATGGAGGATTTCGAATCCGGCTGTCTTTGAACTTGGATCCACTTTCACCTTCTTACAGAGTTTGCGACCCTCGGAATCCCTGGAGGGGAAGAAAGATAGATGAACAGACTGGGGGATTAATCTCTCATAATGGTGTAACAGAAATCCATAATGCAGCCAAAAAAATGAGAAACGCACATCCTAACAGACGAACACAAGCAACTCTTTTCCACTTAGGCATTTTTACTGCACATTAAAAAAAATACTGTCCCAGATTAGGAAACAAATGATGTTCGGGTTCTATTGATAGTTAATATTACAGCACATTGTGCAATCACTAGGGCAGCCATAATGAAGACATTTAAAACAAATGAATCACAATTTTTGCCATGCACCAACATCCAAAACGGAAAAAGTGCTTTAACTGATTCTGCTACTCCGACTAATTAGCCATTTGGATAACCATCTTGTAATGTTAGTTCAAATCAACATAGTGGCCAGATTCAGAGCAGTTCGGCAGTTGCATAGTTTTTAAACATCACAGAGGTGCAGTTTGATGAGAAGATCAAGATATGTGTGTTGTCACATGCCGCCTGACGTCATACAGTATAAGTAACCAATCAGCAACAGTGATATTAGGCCTGATTATAAAAGACAGTTTGGTCCTGTAATGCCCATTTTGAAGACCAGATGCCAAAACCCATACACTGGGAAGTGAATACTACAGAAGTGAATACCATGTAAAAACTACATGCACTTTCCATTTTCCAAGGTCAATGATTTCCAACTTGTGGAGTGTGTGGTGGTGGGGGGGTTGTG
>JAOVVA010000051.1:9596623-9616443 GCA_028565275.1 Leiocassis micropogon
TGTATATATATATATATATATATATATATATATATATATATATATATACACACATACACACACATACATACATACACACACATACACACTGTAGCGCAAGTCACATGCTCCAAGTTTTCGTTTGACTTCCTTTGCTTACAATGTGGTGGCCAGTGAATGTGAAAATTATTCGTTGTCCTGTTGTAATAACAATAATAATAATAATAATAATAATAAGTATTATTATTATCACCATTTTTATCAACATCATCATCATTTGATGATACCTTACTATTGTTATTGTTATTTTCAAAGCACAAAAGTTTTGGCAATCCAGGTCATACTGATGACTTGAATGGTGTCCTATTACTTTTCTAAGAAATCCGACAAAAAAATTCTTTTTTTTTTTCTTCAGATTTTCAACCTGAATTTTGCACGCACCCTTATGAAACTTATATTGAAGGCCAGGTCTCCCAAGCACAATGGGCCGAAAATAACCCCTGAAAGAAAAATACACAGTTTTCTAGTTGTGAGCATAATAATTCTTTTTGGACTCGTCTTGAAATACTTTGCTTCCCTGGCATGCCGAAGGCCTCAAAACTCTACTACTTTGGTAAAATCATGTTAATCAAAAATAATTCACCCCTTCAAAAATGTAGCTGCAATCAGTGAAAGAGTCACTCCATAGAATTTAATGGGGTTAATAAAGTGGACACACACTGAATAAATGCTCTCTCAAACAATCCAAGAACCAACTCTCTACCACCTACGCAGCCTCTGATATATGGTAAAGAATCACAGGGGTGCTGTTGGCGTTACAGTTAAAGCTTGTTAAGTTCTCTGCGCCTGTGAGTTTTGTGAGCGGGGGGAGGGGCAGCTGCAGCGAGTGACCCAAGCCATGACCCCTCATTGCGCTCCTACTTCACAATTTCTTCAGGAATTTTATCTAGTTCATTATTATACCATAGTAATGCTTGAATCCATGAGAAACCATAGTATAGTATATAAACATATAAAATTAACGTGCATGCCCAGTCTGCAGTCAGGTCTATGTCAGACACATGCGACAAGTATTGTCTATAGCTCTAGTGAATGATGTGTACTAGATGTATATAGATCCTAAATTGAAAAGAATAGTAAATACACGATCAATAGCAAATAGTCCAATAATTTTTCTTTTCACTATTGCTACTTTTAAATATAGGATATTTAAACCATATTTAAAAACATTATTCGTACTATTTACTACTAGTGATAGTACTGTTTCGATTTTTGCAGAACTCAATGAACCCTTTTTCTTGACAACAAGGAGTACGTCATTCATGTTAGGAAATACCACCGCAAAAGAAGTAAACTTGGGGTTTTATTCCCAAATCCAAGTTTTTTGCTGTTTACCTTGTAAACTGTACACTGCCGTTTAGAAAGTAAACCATTCTACTTTCAAATGAGTTAGACTGTATATACAAGTGTCAGCTTTAGATTAATCAACATACAGACATATTAATTTATTACATGTAAAATACTGACTATAAACTTCATTGTTTGAGAAAGAAAATATACATCACTCATCTGACTACCTAGCATGTTGCTAACAAAACCTCAACACCCATTTTCCCCAGTTTGTCTGTCAAAACGTAATCATTAAATCTCCTCAGACGTTAGCGCTTAGGATAGAATGCTAAATTATATTTTAAATAAGGCTGTTCATCTGAATTTTCAAACCTGTCCAATCTCTAACTCTGAAGTGAAATTTAAATTATTTTGCTACAAGTCCTCAGCGGTGCGCTGTCTATTCTATTAATTCACCTTACCTGAAATAATGGTGAGGATTACCCAGCACTCACTGATGAGTTCAATAGCTATATGATAGTTAAAGCTAGACTGCATTTACTTAGATCAAAACACGCAATGAACATGTCATGTGTCATTCACACACTACGGACTATTTGGGAACAATAAATAAGCCTAATCTGCATGTCTCTGGAATGTGGGAGAAATCTGGAGAAAAATACCCAGAGGAAACCCAGCATGCAAAGGAACAACATGCAAACTCCATGCACACAGACCTGAGAAGGGAATCAAACCCTGGAGGTGCAAGGCAACAGCGATAACCACTAAGCCACCATGTCGCCTGTCTTGTTTCAAATGGTATGAATTTGAACATGCTTATGTCTACGCCCCTAAAGTATACAGTTGATTAACTGACTTTGTGTTGATCTCAGCATCAGTATATAGACTCTGACATATAAGAAATTCTCTGCACAGTTATATTACTAACATGAAAGGCAAACTTCAAAGGAACCAAATAATTTATCAGCCCAAAAGAACATGAAATACTTCATTATAGAACTGAAAATGATTAGGTATGCTGTAGACTGCATACTAAAATAAAATATGAAATGCCAACACACAGCACCCACGCTATGCTTTTATTACTGTTAACTCAAAAGCAACATACATAATTAAAAAGCATATTCCACCTCTGTCCATACGGTTAATCAAGTGGAGTTTATCCCTCTTAGATCCACAAATCCCTCTAGACTTTTCGTAGCACATACAGTAAATGACCTGATCATATAATGGCATCAAGCTGGATGCAACCACAATGTGTTGCTTCTGATAGATTTGAATTGTAACTGGCGATTTTAAATGCAATTCCAGGCAGTCCTGAGGGTGTGTCTTTGGAAAGAAAATACAAGTACGGATGGCTAAATAGATAGTTGTTTTTTTTTCTTTTCACAAATGCATAGTTAAAATAGCAGTATAAATATGTAGCTCTTCTTTCCAACCAGTTGAATAGACAACAGTCCCACCCACTAATCACATAAAACTGTGACTTGGCTTCTCTGGCAAGAGAATTTTGTATTTGGTCTGACTGCTGCTTTAGCTGAAAAAGCACACACTTTGTTTTCAGGTTTCCACTGTGTCGCTGTAGCAAAGAATCAAAAATCCTAATTACTATGGCCAAAACAGAGATGGTGAGTCATAGTGATCGTAGTGCGAGTGTTTGTCAGAGCCGCATTCCTGCCCCAGACACACGACATTGATTAAATGATGGGGTGACAGTTCAGAAGGCTGGAGTCATAGAGGAAGATGGCAGCATGTTGTAATTAGAGCAACGGCAAGGCTCTGCACCAGGTGAATCACATCGCCTCTCCACATGACCTCAATGATACCCTCAACAAGAAAGCCTGGAGCCATGCCTTAGAATTTGTCCCAGACAAAACCTGAGTGTTTCCAACCTGAAGTGCAGAGGTCACCAAGCCAGCATTTGGCAGCTAATACAACAAATGATTCTCCAGTTCAGAAGGTCATGAAACCATATTTCAAGTAAAGCAGTTATTTGCTGGTTGTAAGAAAGACAATGCATGCAAGGTGTATAAGAAATATCTCAGAACCTGAAAAACAGAATCAAAATTAAAAACACTTAGACATTATATGTAAGAATGTCGAGTCACCTCAAATTATTTTGAACAGCGTATTTTCTTTTATAAAAAAACGAAGAAAAAAAGAAAAAGAAACTCGCCAGGAAAGGAAAATGGCAGACCCATTACTGTCTGTAGATCGTCATGTCTCATACCAGTCACAAAAGCAACCCATCTGCTTTTCACCAAGCAGCCTTATTCAATGTGGGCATTATCCTAATGATGCTGCTGCTGCTTTCACAAGGCTGTCAGTGTTATAACAATCCACAAAGCGGTACAAAGAACGAGAGTCCCGATCACATCCTGCCGATCGATGCAAAGTGAAACAAACAGACTGAATATGCTGCGTGCTGTGTAGCACTGATCTGTCACTGGCGAGAGTGTGGATTATAATGCAAAAAAAACTGAAAACACATCCGTGCTGGATTTCAGCCTTTCTGCCGTTATTCACTGCTTAAGCACCTACTGTAGAATTCTGCTATTGCGATTCCTGGTGGATCTGGCCGTGTTTACACTGTTCAGAATTTTCCTCCCTTGAACTTCAATAGAGCAGCAGCTTCAGCAATTATTAACAAAAAAAAGCAAACATACACTTCACAGACCAACGGGATATAAAATGCAAGAGGGGGAAAAAAAACCCGTCTGTAACATTCTGCCAGGAGGAACTGATCTGTGTAAACCTGCCAATTCCTTCTGTCAGAAATATTCATCAAAATGAGCAAGCTGCCATATCAAATACAGGGAAGAAAATGCGAGACAAAGAGTGCAGTGAGAAAGTATTAGATCACTAATGTTATCCTTGTACAGATTATGAGAGGAAAACACATATCCCTTGGGTTCATGTTTAAGTAGAAAGTCTACAAAATGCTTTAGATCAATAGTTGTAGATTTGTGGAGTTCTGCAAAGATAACATTATGTATTAGAGAATAGGGAAAATTAGATTTTAAATCATTTATTTCATTTATAATTTATAATTATTACATTTATAATAAAGAGGCACCACTCGATTAGCTAGTGACCAGAATTGGCTGTTTTTCAGGTTGATTAGCCATGCCTGATCATGTTCGACATAACCAATTTCTGTACCAAGTGCACGAGCTTATGAGAGAAACACATTTTATGACATTACATTATCAAAAGTTGTGCATGTTCAAAAGCCTCCGATCTGCCCTCTCCTCCGAACGCTGCAAGCGAATTTGTCTCGAAACTCTTACACCAGACTCCATGTGTGCTAAATAGTCTCAAAACACACACAAGTGTAATATAACTTTTTTGTTTACTTTAATTTGAAGTTAAATATTAACCTCTTGTGTTTGAAGTTAGATTGTATTGTTTAAATGCTTCCCTTGGTTTTTAAGTGAGAAAACCAATGAATTATAGAAATGGGCTACATTTACTCACTCAAGTTCACTCCAAGCTGTGAATGGCTCACCTTTTTATGTTTTTTTTAAAGGTTCAAGATCCTAAAATTGTAATGAAAATGGGTAAAAAATATATATATATATATATATATATATATAAAATTGGGATATTTTCAAAATCTGGATTTTTAAAAATAAAATGTACTCCTGTTTTTCTTGAAAAGGCTAGACTAGACTTAAAAAAAAAACATCAATTTATTATTTTTTTTAAACAATCCTGATTATTTGAGGTTTGATATTAGCCTTTCTAACAACTCTGACAATGATCCAATCCTCATATGAAGAATGCGGCTCAGATCAATGGTCAGAATCTGTTTGAAATTTGTACATGCCTTTTCCTGGGGCTACTAAGACATGTAAAAGCTGCTTACAGGGCGGCAACCTGTTTTAAGCGCCAAGAGATGCACTGATTCAGCACAAACCGACTGACGTTTCATCAAACACCTCTATTTTCCTTCTAAGTAATGAGCCAAACAACTTGGTCAGGGAGGGGCTTTGGCTCTGCCTCCAACGACACGCTGCACTCTGGGGATAAATTATAGGCACCGCGGGAGGATGAGCCAGGCTTTACATGCTTAATGGAAAACACTGTGCTGAGTGAAAGAACGGTGATCACTGGCAGTGGAACTTCTGCTTAAATGAGTAATTGAGCTGAAAGCAAGATGGTGGTGCTGTTGCTGGTGAGGGCTCAATTAAGATTAAGAGAGCTGAATATTGCTTTGACTAGCATGAGCACTAAAGGCAAATACAGGGGCACTAGGGTACACAAACCAGTTCCTGCTTGTGCACACACTTCTACTTTCCCACTGCTCTGAAGGTAGCACCTTTGTTTGTACTGGCTGCTACAAAACAGGATGTGAAAAAGGAAATAGCATGGGGAATAGAACCGGACTGACAGGGCGAGGAAGTTAAACCACTGAAAGCTTCAAATATTTTTACTCCTTTGCAGCTGGAAAAGTTTAATTAATTAATCAACATGATACTATGATACACTGTTAGTGTGATAGTATCCAGTTTCAAAGGTCATGTCTGCATTTCTCCTTCCCTCTGACACAGAGCAGCTGACTTCAAAGTAACATAAAGATCACAAAGTTATAAGAAGTCGTGATAAATCAGAGCTTAACTGTCACATGACCGTGTGACTTGTAGCCAGTACTGTGTGTGACTGTCCGTGCTCTAAGTGTGAGCTAATTCAACAGGCTCTACACACACTTCTCCCACACGCAGTGCACGAAGGAAACATGCAGCAGCCTTAATGGAAATCTGTAGCCGCAAAGCATTCCTAATATATATATGTGTGTGTGTGTGTGTATTTTTTCCCCATGAGTGCACCGGTCTCAGCGGCGATTTTCAATCTTCCAAGGCATGCAATAAACATATCAATATATCTGTCAATGCACATGAGTCACGCACGCAGTGTCTGTATGAACGATCCAACGGTCAGATTGATGGTAGGTCTCAAGTTCAGCCTTCAATGCTTTCACTCTCTCTCTCTCTCTCTCTCGAGCTTTCAACTTCGAGCGGCAGCCTGAAGCCCGACATATTTGCCATGAGCAAAATGCAACATGAACCGACATGATTCTCACAAAAAATCTACACACGGCGGGCATCTTGATATTACTCACCATACATAAGAATATATACATTGCAAGCTCTCTCCTAGGTCTCCCGAATCGGGTCCAAGAAGCCATGATGCCGCTGCCACGTCTGGTTGCGCATGCGCACATTCCACTTTCCTGAAAGCCCTTACGAGAGTGCAGAGCATGCGCGGAAATGTAGTTCCTCAATAGTGACTGTTATTTTCTTGCCATGTTTATTACTTTGGTAAAAATATAAATTCCCTAAAGATGGTAGGCGTTTCTGATAAGTTTGAACTTGTTGGAACAATCGTTTTTTTAATTTTCAGAAAAATAGTTAATGTAAAGGGCTTAGATTTAGGATGTGTGTTTTGAGTAGTTTTTTTGTTTTGTTTTGTTTTTTTTACACAAAAAATATCATATCAGTTTATGAGTATTTAAAAAGATTCAGCATGGACACCCCAAACAGTTAATCAATTGCTATGGAAACTCATAGATTTATAGGAGCAAACTATCTAGCTTTCGTAGGGGGGATGACCTAACCAAAGAGTTTGTACTGACGCGAACGTTTATAACTGCCGGCGTGTAATTATTAAAATATATAATGCGTACTGTGTTAAAAGTATGGAGCAGCTTGTCGCGGGGTTGCGGTGATAAATGTGCGATGTGTTGCTGCACGCCGCCGCTTGTCCCCCTTTCGGTTTGAATTTGAACTGCTCTTATAGTAGCCTGCGCTCGCGAGCGCACACAGCGCAGTGAAGCAGCTGCAGGTATAGCGGTGTGAGTCGCTCACTGCACAGGGATAGATACACTGTTCACCAGCCAGAGCACGGACAGCGCCATTTATGCCGAGACTTTACAGCTTACCGAGGGATAACCAAAGGTAAAAACATTAAATGTTTCTATTTCATTCGCGATATCTGTAATGAAGTGTTTGGAAACTCTTCTACAGAGCAGCTGGTTTGTGGAACTTCTTCATCAGGGTTTAGAGTTATGCCAAAGTGAATACACATGAGTGTGTACACTGTTTATCTCCGACTAGGCATTCTTCAAAGAACACGAATAGATTGAACTAAAACAAACAAAAACACTGAAAGGCTTGGTGTAATAGGGTGTTATTGTTGAGGTGTGTGTTTGTGGTGTGTGGAGTGGACACATGGCTTGGTTAGGGCTGTGTGCTCTTGTTTATAAAGCACTGCCATCAATTATTGAACTTTCTTCCACGTTTTTTTCCCCTTCTTTCTATCACAGTTTTCTTACTCTCTCATTATAAAACCTTATTTACTTCTAATTCTACTCCCCAGCTAAAGTAATTAGTCTTCTTCAACAATGCGAGAAAGGAGTGGGCGAATGCAGACAGCGTCTCTTTTATCCCGTTACAGATTTACTTGCAACTCACGTTTCGTCCTGAGATCAGAGGTTTTTTTTTTCTTTCCTCACGTTTCCAAATGCTGTTTTTTTTCTTAATCAGTAATTATTTGCGAGATTTTGCGAATGATTTTTTCCAGCCTGATTAGTTTACAGTCAATGCAAAAATAACGATCATGTCATTGGGTGTGTGTGTGTGTGTTAGAGAGAAATGAGCTGGACTGTCACCAGAACTCCTGTTATTTTCAGCATCGCGCACGTGCGTTATTGTGTTCTTCTCTACCAGGTTTACTGCAGTCCGTCAAGCCCCCTGGTCTTATAACACGCTTATTCTTTTTGTGCAATTGCACTTAGACGCAGGTGGATTTCTACCAAATAAACTCGACGTTGAAGAGCTTTAGTAGTAAGGACGAACCCACAATAACACCCAGAGAGCATGCAGTAGATGTGCACTGAGGAGCCTTGGAAAAGCAGACACAACAGGACTTCTGACAGACAAATCAGGAAGAAGAAGAAAAAAAAAAAAGAACAGTACAGTATGAGGATTGGGGGGAAAAAAAGAAAATTGATAAATTTTGTTTTTTATTAAAGGGAGAATATATCATTATTGGTCATAAGAAGCAGACTGTTTTAAGGCATTTTTATGATTTTATAGCAGTCATTGTTAGGGTTGTTAGTTCATTCTTTCTTTCATTCTTTCTTTCTCAGACATGTGTTTTGCTTTTCACTGCACTTGCAATCAGCCTGCAAGTTCTCCCTGAACGAAAGTGACAGAAAATAAATACACAGGTTTTCTTTCCAGCCCCCCACCACACAAAATGACACCATTAATACTTACTTAAACTGCAAGACCAATCAACCAATTAAATATTTGTTTGAGTGATCTATGAGTTTCCATAGCAATCGATTAACTGTTTGGGGTGTCTGTGCTGAATCTTTTTAGATACTCATAAACTGATTATTTGTGAATAATATCAGCCACAACTGAACTATAAAGCTTACAGATTTTTTAAAAATATATACCTTTCATCATATTGCAAACCTGTTCACATTTTGTTTGTAAGTCCTGAAATGCTCAAATCTAGGCAAGAATAAAATAAATGAATAAATACCTTTTTTGTTTTACCTATGATATGTTGCAAATGTCATTGCCATTGTTCTCTTTCTGTCTAGACACACCACACCATTCGCATCATGTGATCATCCGTATATGTTCCTAAATGATTTCTGAATGGTTCTTGCTTATCACACAAGGATGAAAACTTCTTGAATGTAATAGTGCAGCTTGGGCAAAAACAAAGCCATCTCAATGACTCAAGTAGAGATTGGGATATTGAGGGTCGGTAGGGGGCACTGTTGGGTGGTTGTATTGACCTGTATAGATTTTGAAGTCTGAAAGTGATGAGCATCCATGGTCACCAAGGAACACATGGGCTCTCATTATGCGGAAACCATATAAACATGCATCAGGAGATTAAGATCTGACCATATATCTGTTTATTACAAAGACCATACTCGTCAGAATTATTTCTTTTAGAACATGTGTCTGGAAATCCAACGTGACCTGCATAGCTGGGTTTCTGCTTAGGTAGATTGAAATGTTTGCTCTAAAATAACTCCTTTTTGATCCTCGCATATTGAAACCGCAGCGTGTCTTTCATTTAAGTGTAAATGAGATATTAAAGTCTGGCGATGTACAAATTATAGGATGAAAACCTGAGCAGTAATTTACACTTCACATGGTTCTATCAATATTTATGTAGTCTCATTCACGGTTCTTAATGAATGGTACGGTAACAGCCGCTCACTGATTGATTCAGTCTCGGTGCTCCTCTGGTTACGGTGCTTCCGGTATGAGAAGACTCATTCATCATTTGTTTAGAAACTCTCATGTCAGAGTACGCGAACAAGATTTAGCAATTTGAAGCATGTCACACAAGTTTTTTTCTCCTTTTTTTCTGATAGAATTTAAATAATCATATCACATAGTTTCTATTAAAGCAATTAAACTAATAACGTTTCAGGAAGTTTCAATTGTGCCATGACTCACTATTAGAATGCACACGGTTGACTATGGATTTTCTTCAGATGCATATTGTACTATTGTGTGCATGTTTGCATGTCAGGTGCTTTCACAACAATGACGTCATTTTGTCCAAGTTCTTTAAAGCTCGTATTTGTTTAGCCTATTGCTTGACAAAACTTGTAATATTGTATAAGCATATGTATGCGCCGGTTGATTTAAGCATGTCCTCGGTTCCTGAGGCCTCTTTTTCAAATGTAAAACAGGGTTTTCATCCATAATGAACTTATGAGAGCTTTCCTTTGTTTAAAATGCACTGATTAAGGTTCTCTCAAAGCAAACAATGAACAGCCCAGAGCCTTCTCAGAGCAGAGATAACAGTTAAGATGCATCCATAGAAACGGAGCAGGAAAGTAAAAGCCTGACTCAAAGTCTGGCAGTAAATAATTTCGACAAATTAATAAAATCTTGTGAAGAAAAGGCTCAGTGACCCTCATCAGAGTTTCAATGGCGCATATTTATACTGTGTCATATGAATTATTTCTGACATTGAGACATCAATCGAGCGAGGACAACATGAATAAAATTTTAATGGAGGGGAACTTGATCTGACTGACACTAACTCTAGACTTTGTTAAGTTTTAAGAAGACAGACTCAGTGGCATGGTGCAATCAGTCATGTAGTCAAACATGACTGCTCTCTTCTTCCAAAAAAAACCATAAAAAAATAAGAGTTAGTCTAAGGACAATTACTTGCCATGATTCTAAAAATCTTGACATCATATGAGTTATAATCATTGTTGTAGTATTTGCCGCTGTCATTTGGTGAACATTTGATGCATTACAGTGTGTCTGTTCTGTCTATCACATTAATGTTTGTTGTATCTTGGTTATGAGACATGTGTCCTCACATTGTTAGGAGTTGCATAGGTTCAGATGTCATCTAATGACTCAGTTTTTGCATTTGTCTTTTGATGTTTATGGTGAATTTTAAAGGGGTGAGTGTTAGAAAACACTCAATTTTTTTTACTAGCTAATAATGTTTACAAAAGAAACAAATCTTTCCCTTGTAGGCATGGCGTTGTCTCTCGCAAGCTGTTATCATTCAAGCGCATTTGGTGCTCTGCCATTCGGGCCCAGCAAGGTTATAATTCATAGGTTGTTTGTTTCATCACATCCAGGGGCAGTGTAATATAATAGACAATAAAAAAAAAACTGTGACCAGCTAGTGAATTCTTGTGCTTTTTTCCAGACTGCTTTAACTTGACTTGATGTCTTTTTGATTGGTGCTCTTCACACATTTGACCCCAATTTGTTCCTTCAACATAAATAGGTTAGGAATAAATTAAGGTTACAGTCATTGTTTTTACAAACTACATAAAAAAATATTCTCTTGGTATGTGTGTGCTCTCTCTCTCTCTCTCTCGCTCACCTACATATAGAGAGAAAGAGAGGGAGACTATAGATATGCCATTTCTCCAAAATGAAAAAAAAAACCAGAAGCTCTGTCATCTCTGATTTATTTTCACTTAACAGATTTTAGAAAGGCCATCATTCACAATAACTAACTAATGAGAAGGACTGAAGAGATTTACAGTGTTTTGAAAACTTTGGAAAGCATTCAATTCGAGCATCGCCATGCTTCACTAAAGATGCTGACATTTGTGTTGTTTTTTCGGAGTACAGCAAATCATGACATTTCCCCACCCTTTTACCGAATCATGTTAGTAGCGAGTTCTCGTGCTAGTCGAAGCTCTGAAGCTTCAGGGTTGTCCTCCAGTTTGTTGGGAATTTAATGAATCCTTATCATTATTCTGTCTTCCATCAAGGCTAAAAAAAGATGGAGGAGCTGTGCCTTTGGCTGTTTTTCAAGAGAATTGAATGCCACGCTGTCTTTTGTTTGGCTTTGTTCTGCAGCTGGGAATGGAGTGGCAGATTCGGGGGGAATTGAATGTTTGCCAAACAGTTGAGGGCCTTGATTTGGAAAAAATCTAGCTGTACACTAAAAATAACAAGATAGGAGGAGATCAAATTATTGTCTGGGTCCATTCAGCCCTGTTGAGCCAAGGCTGCATATTGTTTACCAGCGTGCGTCTGTGTGTAGCACAGATAGACAACTATGCTTTCCTCAGGCACTGAAATGTGATCTATCATATTACTGAACTGATCACAGTTTTCATGCTTACTAACACTGTATTATTATTGCAGTTAAAGAGGCTCCATTTGTCTTCAGTATCCTATTCTTGTGTATTTTTAGTAAACTAGTGAAAAATAGAAACGATTAAAGCTTGAAAACGTATGTATACATTCTTGTCATGAATTTTTGCCATGGTTGTATACTGATCAAGATGCTCACTTTGTGGGTTGTGCTTAAATAAAGCACCACGATAAAGCTTATGCCAGAGGCATTTTCACACTTATACACAGTACGTACCTGCAGAAATTAGTCATACACTAGCAGTAACAAAGATCTTTCTATCATTTTTTTTATTACTGTATGTATACCAGGAGACATTTTGCAATGTTTGGACACAAGTTTGGGTTTATTTTCTACATTCTAGACTAAACTATGAAATAACACAATGAAATTACGCATTAGGTAATTAAGTAACAACAACAACAATCAGTTGTTATTTTATGTTATTTTATTTTATGTCAACTGTTCTGGAAAAGTACATTTGCAAAACCCATGAAGCACCATGATGAAACTGGCTCTCATGAAGACCATCGCAGGAAGGCAAGACCAAAACTTTCATTTAGAGTCACCAGCCTCAGAAATCACCAATTTACAGCACCTCAGATACTGTAAGAGCAGTTATAAAGGTTTTACTGAGCATAAGTAGCAGACACATCTCAATATATGTTCAAAAGAAAATTATTGCATATTCAGCATTGTTTTACAGAGTATAAAGAAAAAAACAACTAGAACAGACCATGGAATTAGAAAGAGTGTCCAAAGTTTTGACTGGTAGTGTATAATGGAATCTAATATATTCATATTGCATGATTAAACAGTTTAACCACTAATTATATCTTTTCTAATAATAAAAGCAAAAATGTGTGTAATTTCTTCTTCTTTTTTTAACCATTCCACCTTTTAAAATACCCTCAGATTGCTTTTCTCCCATGAAAGAAGTTAATGTTTAATTTGCATAATGTGCTTAAATCATTACAAACTATTGATGTGAATCACTGTCGGTACGCATAATCAGAAACTATATCAGTTTCTTTTTTTAATGGCGAATGATTCTTAATACTTCTTGGCCTATTTCGTTTAAATGATTTTACCTACTGTAAGTGCTGCTTAAAAATAATTATAATAATAATGCTATATATTATACATCTTTGTTAGTTAAACTAAGCTGATTTGAATAACAGGACTGATACAGAATTTCTTCCTAAACTAAAAAGGGGACAATGCGGTTCTCTGTTTATAATTCCATTTGAGTCATTTTGGAAAGCGTAGTCTTCTGTTTTTTGATTTGTAAAGCTGGTTCATGCACTGCACTCGTAAAGGAAGGATGACGTGATGGCATGCATCTTTTCCTCAATATTGTTTTCGGTTCAGTGCTAGGAAGATTCAATGAGGAGATGGGAAAAGGGGTAGAGACCAAAATACTCCCACAGTCGATTTACCCATTGTGGGGGAGGGACACTATTCCCATTGATGGTGTTGATGGTGAAGCCCCCAAAAGCTAGAGAAAGGGGATCCATTCAGTGCAATGGGCGGCTCTACGCTACTATGGGAGATGGGTGTTACAGCTTTTGTGGTGCACGGTGGGAACATTGTCCTTATTCCAGTGATTTAATACTGCCAGGTTTAAGCAGCTTTACTGTGCCTCCTGACTAGAAGAGACTGAGGGTCGCCCCCTTAATCATTACTATGAGGTAGGAAGTAAGCATCCCAAAGAAACAATTTATTCCCTGGGTAGGTTTTCCCTTTTCTCTCTGTAAACTGAATATTGACTTTGCTTGTTCTCTGGAACATTCATTATCTCATTAGTAGTGGAACAAATATGTTGTCCAAACTAGAAAAAAATATGCTGAATGGACCGAATGGACAATAACACCTAAAATTATTTTAGAAAACAAAACAGCCTATTTAGGTTAACAAACCAGTAGCCTACTGTATGTATTCTGAACATGTTCAAAGCAAAAAATATGGTGACATCTGCCAAATCTTTGGAAACAATGGTTTAATTATGAGCCACACTGCTATGATTTTCTGCTATGATTTTTTTGGTGTAATGTGTAAAAATAAGTAAATGTGTAAAAATGAATGCAACACTGCTGAACACGGATCAACAAGACATCTACTGTATATTTATTTTTAAAAAATAGTATATTGTCTCACAAATTTAAATATTACAATGTAATGACTTAAAAACTGCACCTGGCAGGAAGGATTGCATTAAATAACGTCTTCCTGTAAAATAAACTGTAATCTATACAGACATGCAAGAAGTAATAGGTTTGTAATAAAATGTATGCTCTAAAATATTTTACATTTTCCACATGAATTAGGTATAGTCCCTCACCAGATTGAGCAACTATCCAGCCTCATTTGAAAATAAAAATCAGAAAAGAAGGAAACAAATAGCAGTCATAATAATGGCACCACATTTTGGTGCTAACATTCTATCTGTATTTATTAACATCTTGTGCATCTTTGTAAATCGTGAACTTTACTGGGATCGACAACTTCACCAAGTGTCAGAGAACTACAAATGACATCATGGATTGCGGTCAGATGAGACCAAATAAACACCATCAACACATTGGCAAGCACTGTGTGGTCCAAAAGCCACTGGTCATCAGTTTCAAAACTTGCCAGAATACTGTGGTGCAAAGGCTCGTTGTCTTCGCCAGGAGTCTAATACTTGGGAGTCTTTCAGCAAGATAATCACGCCAAACATACAGTACTGCCCTCCTGGAAAAACATAGTCTGAAAAGTGAAGCAATTTGTTGTCTATAATATTAGATGCTAGTACTTTACTTTAGGGATGCACCATTACCACTTTTTATCAGACCAAATGTGAGTACAAGTGCTTTCTTTTGGGTACTTGACGATACTGAGTATCGATAGCTGCACCTGGCGGTGCCCCAAAGCATATGGAAGCATATCATCAAATGCACCTGCTAATGCTTTCTTAGTGTGAACCCTAAGAAACCCTGTTTTGCATATAGAACAGCATTCCGCAGAGTATTATTTGCAATTATACTTACCGGAAAAGCCATATACTATTACATATCTGATCGTTATAATTAACAGAAAATACATTCTGTTGGACAGAAAATCACCTCCTTTCCTTTCATGTGCACTTTGTGGTCCTTCAGTACCATGGCACCTGCAAAACAACAAAATTTTCACAACATTATCACTAAAGTCGCAAAACAAACTATGTCCAATATATTTTACATTTAAAGAAAGACTATTTTTATTAGCTATTTAATAAAAAGAAGAAAAAAACCCCACAAAACTCCCATCTATAAAGAAGGACATCCAATTGCCACCTATGTCACCATTTGAAATGCAATGATAAATATTTTAGAAAATAGTAGCTTTGGTAGCACTTTCTGTCATGTGGGGAAATGTATTTCATTTTAATGCAAATTTTAATGCACAACATGTTTATGTCTTCCAAGCAGATGTTTATATAATGCTGTTGCCCATTTGTGTACAGTATTTGAAACGTAATAAATAGTTGTAGCTCACCTTCACTTTTGTCACTACTGTAACAGAATACAGCCTGGCCAAGAGATGTGCTATTAAGCTACATTAGCAAGAAAGACTAAAGAGAGAGATGCATTGCAAGCTAGCGCATCAAATTAACCTTACATTTACTTTCTGAAACTAGAGGAGAAAACACAAGCTGACCCGGTTGCTGTTCCTGCAGTTCACTTTGATGGTGTTTTTTACCCTTCACAACCAGCGAGATAGTTCCACTTCATGTTTTCATCAAAGTTGTCAACATTGACATCGCTTTGACACAAGGGAGAGGAGGGTCTGCATAGTGTGTGTCTGGCTGTGGTATCAGTGCAGAAATTTTGAAAGTATTGTACAAGTACAAGCAGATTAGCACAACATTATCATACTGTACCATTTACTGATGGTATTGATATCTATTCATCTACTTTACTTACATATATCATAGGAACTTTTTGAGCATTGATCCGATATTTTCGCTTGCTGCTTCTTAACAAAATAGAATTTCTACACTAATTTAAAATACAGTACCAATTATGAGTTAACTGGAGAATAATATTTCTTTAAAGGTTGTGATGTGTTGTTCATCCTTTGAGCCCATTAATCTTTCAGCTGCACACATTTATACACAATCCACGAGAATGTCCAAAACTACACAATGCACACAAAGTAAATTGCTCCAAGAAAAAGAAAAAGCATTAATAACTTTTTGAGCCATAAAATATACCAAAATATTAAGGATAGCAAATGTATTGGATTTAGTCCTGTAATATGTAGCTTAAAACATGGACCGGGTATTTGCAACATTAATCTGATCAGAAAAATAAGAATACAATTATTTTATTGTGCACATAGTTCTGACTGTCATGGCCAATATTTACCGAAGCCAGAAGCTAACTGCTACAACTATTACTGTGACAGATTACATGCCGCACTGTAATTGAGCTCATTCTGTGTATCTTAAACAGCACATGAAATGGTCACATCACTTTAGAAAGACTAAATTTTAAGATCTGGTTGAAGGGAAAAGGAAGCTACGGGTAATCTCAAGGAGCCACAAGCTTAATATAATGGCTTACCTGAAGCTTTGAGTGTCTCTAGGGCTGTTTGACTCAACTATCCCACAAACTGTCACTAATAATGCACAAAAACAAAACTGTGCATTTTATGGCTTTACAAATTTTTATAAACATGCGGCATCATCAGAGTGTCACCAGATGCATATCCAGGGTTGCATCACTCTTACATACACAAATTTCTACTAGAAAAATAATCAAAAACACACCCTAAATGTACTACCAGCTGTCCTGAGTCCTCTAGCTCAACATTATCTTAATGCTATAAAATAGCCAAACATCATCTACAGTACCATTTACTAGCTTCCTAACAAATTTGAGAATTAATAAATGCCTTACTTGTTCAGCAAGTAATTTCTTACTTTGTTTGTAAAACTCTTTTTCATATTCTTGCTCATGTCTTTGTTCCTTATACTCCCACGTCCCTGGTTCCTGTCAAGTTATGGCATGATGTTGATTGACATATTGTATATATAATGTGTACATACAAATTTCTTACCAATTTTGATCAGAGACCCCTGCAAAGCACTTACAGGAAGACTATTACAGGCTTGTTAGGGCAACTCAACACAGCTCAAGACTGCCATATTAAAGAGCACTTGTTAATAAAAAAATAATAATCCTACACTCTGGTGCTTTAATTATGGGAGATTAATGAGGCAGGTTAATGCTTTCTTTTAATACTCCTTCTTTTATACCATGGCAGCATGCTGGAGCAGGGATATTGATTTTTGATGGAAATTTGAAAAGCACCAAATAAACCTAACTCCTACTCAAAAACTGCAGGGCAGTGATTTCTTTTTAAAAGTGCCAGATCATGTAAACTCCTCTGCTCTAAAATGAGATATTAATAGCGCTTTGCATAGAGTCATGTTGAATACAGCAAGCTGACTACAGGCAAAATCCTGCTCTTGTCAGATAGAGGGTGAGTCAGCTTGAGTCACTTTCCAGGTGCATTCACACAGAGATTTAACTATTGCCTTCTTTTCTCTGCTTCAATTAAGCATTTTGCTCAGAGCCTCGGTGCTCCTTTTTGTTCATTATTATTCGCATACCCTGAGAATCTAAAAATGCTTCCCAAGTGAACTGAAAAGGTCATGCTAAATCTGACTGGATTTTAGTACATCACCATGGTCACTCTAATATAACCAAAAAGCTGTGACCAGGTGATGAGACTGTCAGATGTACAGTGATGTATGGCTTAAACTTCATAGTTCTATGGAGTAGCTCATGCTTCAGTAGTATGCAGTCCTTTTTCCTGCGTAAAAGGTTGTGCATGATGCTTCTTCTTCTTCTTCAGCATTGTTTTTCCCATGTTTAGTATCCCGATTAATTCTTTCCATCGGTCTTGTTAACATGATCGGCAGCAGTTTCTATAGTGATAAGTAGCTCTCTGCAGAGGCACAAAGATCGTTCTCAAATGCAGACCCAGACAGACCTCAGCGTGACAGTGATTAATACCCATTTCAAAACGCCGCCCTAAATACAGGCTACCTCCTCATCAACTATAATGCAAATCTCATATTGCACTCGGGATTATTTTACAAATGAGTGCTCAGCGAAGTGCTACAGGGCATCCATTAGATGCTGATTGATATGAAAAAACGATTTATATATGGTAAATTTTAATTGATCTGAATGGACTTGTTGAGAGACTTTATAATTTACACAATTGGCAATTGTCATTGCTCTGCTTTTGGCACTTGCAGCATCACGACCTGCCAGTTTCTCAAATGATTAAGCCTTTCTCGATAATGGCACTTTGAGAACTACTGCTTGAATTTTTATTGAGTATTCGTTTATTTAGAAACCAGATAAAACCTTTTGCATGCATTGTATGGTTCATAGTAAAGTAGCTTCTTTTCTAGTTGTTTTTCAGAATAGGAGCTGTTAGGTGTGATTTTCACACACAATAAGATATTTACAAGGTGAACCACTGCATCTGCTTGACAATGATAAGGAGTGACCTCATTCTTGTCCTATGTTAGATAGTATATGAATTCTGAACAGAATGAATTGGCTTAAGGTAGTATGTTTTCTTGTGAAATGACTTCCTTTAATTCCTCTTGAGGAAAGCAATAATAAGAATTTTGAACTACGTACCTCTGTATAGAAAGGTGACTTTGTCTTTAGCTTCCATGTAGTCAAGAAAATAGGATAGTTGTTAACTTTTATCATTAGCCCCCACCCCCTACCCTGTCTCGCCACTGGCCATGGGAACCAAGCAAACAGAACAAAATAAATAAATGGATATATGAACAAATATAAAAATTCTAATAATAATAATAATAATAATCACTTTGCTCCAAATAGTTAACTTATCACTTTACAGTTGGGAAACTCTGTGTTGTGGTGGTGTATATATATTTGGGAATCACCAGTGGTCACCTGATACAATATTATCGCGATACCTTGGTGCCGATTCGATTTGTATTGTGATTCTGTTAGTATAACGATTTTATAAATATGCAGTACATTTTATCATTAGTCTTACAATTTTAAACAAACTGTGCACAACCTACAACGTGTAGGATTATAGAGGCAGCATTTTGACAGTACAAATGCTATCATATACATATTAAATGAATTTTACCAAATCGATTTTGGAATCAATGTGGCGACATGAATTGCCATACAAAGGAATCCCAGGACATTACCAAATCTCTATACGTTTTTGGTAGTATACATTAAAATAGAGGTTCCAAACCTTTTTTTCCATGTTCTCAGTCTTTTAAATAGGATGACAGTCAAAAGACATGATATTTTGATATAGTTTGGATACAATCCAAATCCCAATCTCTGTGGGAGGAGAGTTGAGACAAGCATCTTTTCTCAATTGAAAAAGTCAGTATGGATGGGAAAGAAGGGAAGTGTTTTTGAATCTGGAAAATTCCTAACAGGTTTGAGTGTGGTGAATTGTAGATCCTTGAAATTTCGCCAGACCCGAGTCCTGCCATTGTTTGTAAGTGTAGTCAAAAGTGAAGGTTGAAAAAGGTGTGTTTTTTTGTGGATGGTACCTAACAAAGAGGGTTCTTTCTATTTGTACTGTGGTCTGTCCTGGTAACTTTTATTCATATTAAGCACAAGACACAGAGGTAGTACAGACCAGTTGGCCTTGTTGCATTTTGTCTGGCATATATGTGTGTTTTCAAAGGTGATGTTTTATATAACATGCTTCATGTATCCCGTGTGGCTATGTAGACAGTGTGAGTCATATACTGCTCAGACAGCCCATCTGACACT
>JAOVVA010000051.1:9619210-9634619 GCA_028565275.1 Leiocassis micropogon
ATTGAAATAATACATTTGCTTGATTACACATATATACAATCTCTGAGGAGCTTGGTTACATTTGAAATATATTTTAACTTCTTTTTCTATACAATATCTATTTCTAATATCTACAGTATATTTCAAATACTTTGTTATTTTCAAGTAATGAATGATTATTTTTTTCCCCCAGTGTGACAGCACACAGTAATTAATAACTCATTCCAGTAATATCAGTGCACATATATAAAATGAAGCTCTGGGCAAATTCCAAGCGCTATTACATTTGTTTATTGAATTTAAGATTTCATTATGGATACAAAGAGGATACAGTTATCAGCTGTTGGCTAGTTTAAATTGATGTACTCTTAAGATGCAAAGAGCACTCGAACTGAATGCACACTGAAGATTGAGCAGAACATTTTCAGCATTCAATCCACACAGGATAGCAGCAATACTTAGCTAAGAACAGAAGAGGTTTGTGCTCTCTGAGATCTGCCACTTAATGGGCTAGAGCACTTGTAGAAAAATAAGTTATGTTCTGTTTTTCCATGAAGCTCTATAGAAGACGGTACTTTCTAAACTAGCGTTGTATTTGTATATCTCAGTGCTCATGTACAATATGCACACCCACAGGTCTGCTCACTACTCATCACTCCCACACTAGCCACACATCTACTGCCTAACATTTGGAAAAATATATTTATTAATTGTTTATCATTTACCCACAGAAATGTTCATGTTCCTGGTCAGATTAATGCTACATACGGACTGTTGAAACTGCTGTTTCTTCATTTAAAGTTAGCAGTGAGCAGTAAAACTTTGTACTGTTTATACCCAAATACCATGCACATTAACTAATTTAGTTGAATTGTTGGTATAAATGTCTATATAATTTTATAATTTTTAAGCCACATGAATATTTTCTTAAAGGAAATAGTATATATTATGTATAAAATATAGATTATTCTGCCAATAGGTAAATATCCATGTGAAAGGGGCTTAAAGCCTGCTGTGTGATGGATGTCCTTGACCTCCAATGCTACTGCTTCTAATTTGGAGAGCCTGTAGAGGCTTAGCTCAGCACACACTGAGTTCGAGTTTGATCCATCCTGCCAGGAGGTAGTTGAGAGACGCAAGGTCCACATTCTCCCTCTTTTCCCCTCCACCCCATCCCTTCTGTTAACAGTAAATGCCTTTTTGCTGGCGTCATGCCCAGCCATACTCGGCAGTTTACAATGCCACATCAGTACACACTTTGAATTTGCTTTTGCAAATTCATATTTATCAGGGCTTCGAAAATGACAGCAGTGTAGCCGCTGGGATCAGAGTGAAATAACAAGACATAAAAAGGGGGCTTGTTAAATGGTTATGATCGATTTTTGCTGCCATTATATTGTTTGTATTGTATTTATTTATTGTATTTATAAAACTTTTGTTGTAACTGCCAGCTTAAATGTATTTTTGTGGCTGTGCTGTGAGCAAAACAACAATGTAGCCTAAGAATTGGACTGTTTGTGCTAAAAGAGCACCTGCTTTAATAGAATGAGATGGATGCAGTCATTTTTAAAGTCTGCACAATTTGTTAATGAGAGAGTTGTCTAGACTTGGCTAGATAATTTTTCTTTTTCTTTTTTCTACCGGTTCTCACCCAGCATCATGTTGTTGATCAAACTCAGCATGGTAGTAGTTTTGTTGTGGTATCATGCAGCAGGTGGCTTCCCAGTTCATGCCAGCAGTTGCCACAATTTGGGCTGTGTGCTAGTAGTGGCCCAAGGCCACAGGCCGTCTGTGGCTCTGGCCTTTTTCCAGTTTCCCTTCCCTCCAACTCACTAGACCGCACAGAGGCTTGCTGCTTATTGCCTCTGGATCTCTGCCACTAATGAGGACTAGACTTCACGAGATTTATCTGCATGTAAATACTTGTTTGAGCTCCCATCAATTATCTCCTGCTAGCATCTGCCCTCTGAAGTCTTCATGATGATGCGGCGAACAATGTCTCCTAAATGCTGTTCCCCATGCCAGCTCTTGCCATTTAACACAGTTCTGATCACAGCAGGCCACTTCCCTACACATCAAATTTAATTAATTGAAAGTACTTTACCTAGGCCACATTTTTCAACATACATGTATCACATTAATATAGCCCATACACCCCATGTTTGTTGAATTAAATTAAAATGTTCATGCTAGAAGTGTCACAGTCACATTGAACCAGTGAAATTTTGTTAAACCTTTAACCTAAGTACTGTACAGTACATTAAACAACCAATCTATTCATCCTTAAAATCCAATGTAGCTGAAAACCAATTGATATAAGACCAGTTGTGGTTTCCCTCACAGTCAAACTTAGCTATTTTACATTGATCTAATGAGTTTTTCTTTTTAAATAGAGTGTGTTAAAATTATCGAATGTGACTCCCAAAATGTTGTACATATTTATATTTTATATACCCAATGAAATTTTCCAGTAGGTCTAAAATAACTGTCAAATGAATGTTATAAATTGTCCAAAAGTACATCACTGCATTATTTTTTGTCTGCTCTATGATACTCTGGTTATCATATAGCTGGTTTAATCTCTTAAACATTGTTGTTTATATTAACATTCTTTTATTAATAAACATTTAATCATCATGTAATTTAAATTGTCCCATAAAGTTATAACTTTCCACATATATGTGGAATACATACAATAATACATACATACATACAATAATGGTCAAAAAACATTTCTTCAGATTCATCATGTAAAAAAAACAAGGTTTTAGTACAGTTGACACTTTTAAACACCTTTTTAATAGGACAAACACAAAACATTGTTTTACTTCCATACTGACAAACGATATTCTACAAAACCAGTAAGCATTATTTGTCCTAAAGATATTTTACCAAGTGGTTATTCATATTTATAATCCACTTTTGTATTTTCCAGTTGCATTAATATTTAGGGCTGTAAGTAAAAAAAAAATACCATAGCAAATGCAAATTTAAAAATTATTTGTGTCTGTAAAATGTACAGTAGAAAGAGGAAAAGGCGAGTTCTTCCCTGCCTTCTCTTCAGTGTTCTTTTGTCACAAGCCTTGAATCCCTACAAGAAATGTTCAGAAAATTCCTCAGTGTAATCTAAATGTTTTAGTTTAAGGACTTGGCCCGAGAGTGTCTGTCCAGTTAAAAAAAAAAAAAAAAAAAAGAGTTTCAAAGGTGTATTGAAGAGGGGTTGGGTAGCTCTTCACAGTGAGCGCTTCACTGGCACTGGCTGCTGTCTGGATGTTTTGGTGCAACTCATCTTTTTCAGTTCCACTTTTTCCAGGGGGTACAAAAGCCCACAACCCTCTCCACAGGCCATAAATTTCCCCAGGATCATTTGTTCCTTAGCATTTTCTGCCTGGTCACTGTCACTGGAGATCACAGAATGCAAAAAAACACAAGCATTGTGTGTTTGAGAAAAAAAGCATCTAGTACACTATATTTCCCAAACTATGGTACATTACATTTTTACATTAGAAATCTAATGTAAAGTTCTACTTATGATTAAACTGGCCTTCCCATGCTTGGTTTTTGAAAATCCTAGGTTAACACAAATTATCTGCGAAATAGCCAAAATGATCACAACTAAAGCTAGCACCAACCTTACCTCAGCTTAATCATAAGTTCCAACTTCGACTGACGCAGTTATAAATTGACATCTGCTCTTCTCCTCCTTCCAGGCAACCTGTACTACATTGGCCAGCTCTACCCTTCTTCTAATGTAAACTAATCTTAGACTAATGTTAGAAAATAATCCTGTGTCTGTCTAGCTTAACATTAGCATCACCAATATTATCTAACTGATTCCTGAATGCTGTTCCCTTCAGGAAAAGTGCAGAGAACAGTTCTGTTGGTTTAAGCAGATTTTAAGCAGTTTAAGTTGGTTTAGAGCTGAAACTGAGACATGAGGGAGTTAAGAACCTCAGCAAAGCAATGTACAGGAAGCTTCAGGATAATGTTTTATCAGCTAACAAAATCCTAAATGGCACCTAGCTTAAAAGTGATTTTAAGCTTTCACTTGCAGCAGTCCATAAACACTTACTTTCTTCCAGTTACAAAAACCCCCAGGCACAGTTCAAGCTCCACAGCTTCCATTATTCCTCCATTACCTAACATTACACTGTTTAGCCAGCTAGCAAACCACTGTTGATTTAACTTGGATCTGTAACAAGGTTTCTAACAAATATATTAAACCAAGTTTTAATAGCTCTTTAGTGCTGGTAGCATTTAGATAGTGTTTGTCCAGTCTTTGTTTTTTCATCATTTTCCATGTCCAGTGTTATACATTTAATACTACATGTAAACTATGAAAGCACATGTTTATTTTTAGTAACCAAAAAAGTGAATATGTTTTATATTTTATTTTCATTTTAATTTTAGTAAGGGTGGGTACAGAGTCAATTAAGTAAAGAGAAAAGACAGTCCATCATTACTTTAAGAAATGAAGATCGGTCAATATGAAAAATCACGAAACTTTGACCGTATCCCCAAGTGCAATCACTAAAACCATCAACCACCAAACGCTATGATGAAACTGGCTCTCGTAAGGACTGTCCCAGGAAAGGAAGTCCAAGAGCTACCTCTGTAAGTTTGCATACTCTGAAAGAAATTGTTAAACATTGCCATTTATTTGGAAAATATGACTGATAATGCAAAAGAATGTTTTCTTATGTAGATAGAGGTCATAGGAATTCATCAATTATCACATTGTATTCCTTTTTACAACCTTATAATAACTGAAATCACCAAATAACCCTGATCAAAAGTTTACATATCCTTGAATGTTTGATCACATTATAAAAATAGGTTGACAGTTTCTTAGCTCATCAGGTGATGCACTGACTTGGCTGGATACTGCACCATGGGGAAGACAAAACTGCCAAAGGACATAAACAATAAGGTCCTGAACTTTATAAAGCAGGTAAAGGATATAAAAATATATCCCAACACTTTAAAATGCAAGTCAGTACTGTTCAAACTCTGATAAAGAGGTGGAAAATAAGAGGTTCTGTTGTTACTCAGCCATGGTCAGGTAAACCAAGAAAAATTTCACTCACTACTGCCAGAAGAATTGTTCGGGATGCAAAGAAAAACCCACAAACAACTTTGAGAGAAATACAGGCTGCCCTGGAAAAAAGTGGTGGTGGTGTTTCAAGAAGCACAATGAGGAGGTGCTTGAACGCAAGTGACCTACATGGTTGAGTAGCCAGGAGAAAGCCGTTACTGCGCTCATTAAAAGGCACACAAAAAGGCCTGCTTGCGATACGCCAGACAGCACCTAGACAAGCCTGACAGCTTCTGTCTGAGTCATTTGGAGTGATGAGACCAAAATTGTGCTTTATAGTCACAACTATAAACGTTACATTTGGAGAGGAAAAGTACGCAGTCCCCACTGTAAAGCATGGTGATGGATCTTTTATGTTTCGTGGCTGTGTGAGCTCTAATGGCACAGGGAAGTTTGGCGGCAATATGAATGCAGCATTTTATCAGAAAATACTGGCAGACAATTTGCATTCTTCAGCACGAAAGCTGGCGTGGGATGCTCTTGGATGTTCCAACCTGTCCATGATTCAAAGCACAAGGCCAAGTTTGACCCTTCAGTGGCTATAGCTAAAAAAGGTGAAGGTTCTGGAGTGGCCATTACAGTCTCCTGACCTCAGTATTTTTTAACCACTTTGGGGAGATCTCAAACGTGCAGTTCATACAAGAAAACCAAAAAATTACAGGAACTGGAGGCATTTTGCCAAAAAGAATGGGCAGCTATACCACCTGAGAGAATTAAGGACCTCATGCAAATTATTACAAAAAACTGCATGCCATTTCAATGCTAAAGGGGGCAATACACGAAATGAAGAACTAAAGGTATGCAAACTTTTGAACAGGCATTATTTTCTTCTTTTTCCTTATTGTCATGTCTTGTTTGATGATTGTGCCATTCTGTTATGCCTTAAGTATGAACTTGAGTCCTATAAAATAAATTAGTTTTGCCTTCTCACTTAGTTTTTCTTTAAATTCTCCCAAGGTATGGAAACTTTTGAGCACAACTGTATAATGCTGAAAATAAAGAAAAAACAATGAATAATATAATATATTGAATTATTCGTCATGTGTACTTTACAGCACAATGAAATAATTTTTCTCATATCCCAGTTAGGAAACTGGGGTCAGGGCACAGGGTCAGCCAGCTTATAGTGACCCTGGAGCTGATAGGGTTAAGGGCCTTGCTCAAGGGCTCAACAGTGGCAACTTGGCAGTGCTGGGGCTCGAACCCCTGAACTTCCAATCAGTAACCCAGTAACGCACAGTCTTAACTGTTTAAGCCACCACTACCCTATAGGAAGGTGCATCCAAACATTTGACTGTTACTGTATGTGTATACATAAATATATAGTATTGACTAAAAAGCACACATAATTGTTATCAACATTATTCCAAAATATTGACCAAATTTAGAAATTTGGAAGGTAAAAGAACTGAAGTTGCCAATAATTCTGAAAAATTCACAGCAGCAGCATGATGTCATGCCCCTGACAGGCGCAGTAGGCGGTCGCAGGAAACAAACTCAAATATCAGTCATTAATGCAAGGAACTGTTCCCACTTTAGATGTCCAATCTTTACATTTATTAAATAAAGACATACGTATACTGTATTACATTTAAATGTACTGAGAATAACTTGTTTATGGTCTCCCAATTCTGCAGCCCCTTCTGAACACTACAGTGGGAAAGAAAGGACAACACTCACTCATATTACAGACAGTTAAATGCAGAGAGCTAGAATTACTGTCATTGGCAAGCAAGGATCAAGAATTGTCTTAGAAAGACAGTATTTCCTCCCCTCAGGTAGTGGTTTGATTTTTATTAATTTAGCACAATTTCTGGATTTTTCGCTTTTTTAAAGTAATCTATAGTTTGAACCTTTCAGCAGTGCAATTAACACTATATTAAACATTAACAGTGAAATACTGACCTGTGCCTTTAATTTATCTGCATAATCTCTTATCTACTTGAAAGGCTTATAAATAGTCGTCAGACTAGTCTTTTTGAATGAAGCATGATGAGATATGTCACAATTATCCTGAAACCAATTTAAATGAATATAAAGGAAGTTTTTTCATGAGTTCTTTAATCAAAGCTGTACTTTAATTAATCTTACCATTTATACAATGTCAACAAACCTGGGGAATTTTAAGTCAAGCTGCTCAGCAGGGCATCGTTTGTTTTCTTTGTTCTTTGAGTTCACTGGAATTAAAATTTACTCAGAATCATTAATTACAACCAAGTGCATCAAGAGAAAAGGCATGTCCTCAGCCTTTGTGATTTGTCTGACCACTCGTAATTACTTATTGGACCGGCACTTAATTCCAAAACTTTAATTCAGTTTCATTAGTGTGATTTTTAGGATTCCTAACACAAGACTACTTAAGATGGTGATTTTTTTTCATGAAGTGTGCTGGGAGGATTATCGATTGTGATATGTGATATGTTATAGGGAGTGAGCAGGAGTAAGAACACATTTGATCATGTGTATCAGCAGTTATACGTGTGTGCGAGTCCTTGAACCAGCACTTTAATTAAAATATTTCGTTAAATCCATAGAACATGTTTTTTATCAAAACACTAACATTAAACCCTTTGCATTTTTTATGTCCATCAATTCATTGTCATGGAAAGGATAGTTACTTTTCACAAAGGACAGTGTGTACAGTTTATATATGCATTTTCATTTTCATTTATTCAGATAAATGAATGAATTACATAAGTATGTAGGTAATATGTAATTTATACATAAAATTAGACAGGTTTATTTCAGTCTTTTGCAACTTTTCTAGTAAATGCTATAACTGCAACTCTTACTAGCTAGTTTATGTGTCCTACTAATCTCGAAAAAGGTCAGAATTTAGAGAATCTTCAAACCTGGATTGGTTTGGGAAAGCATCAATTCATAATTCACAGCCGGTAGACTGTAAAATTTGTATAGAATTAAACATTGATTGAATTTGAAATGTTTACTGCCTAGCCAACGACAGGACAAATTACCTCATTATTATTCAATGTATCTAAAGCTGCCATTTCTTTTTAACTGTATTGCTGGTCCTCTTCAGTTCATTATGTAGCATACCTACAGTTCATTATGTAGGGCCTACCTTTAGAATAACACCACTGAGTTTTGCTTTATTGCACATTAATAAGAGATCTTAATCATCAAAGATCATCTTAATTAATAAGAGTTTGAAACACACTTGTGGTGTGAGGATGAACCACTTTGTCATTCCACCACTGTGCGAAATCAAAATTTTTGGCCCTATGGGTTGGTTTCAAAGAAGAGCCCTCACATGCAGTTTGATGGAAACTTCTTTTGAGAGAAAGAGCAGTAGCTGGTACTTATGAAAATGTCAGTGTGTTTGACAGGACAAGACTGATTTGTGCCTCCATTCTTTTCACATCCATTCCAGATCTGAGCGTTATTATGTCCACTGTGGGAGGCATAATTACTGCAACTTTGTGCATTTTGGCTTGTAGTTACACTGGGGATGGTACTGAGGCCATCACAGCAGGTGGTCTTCTTACCTCACAGAGAGTTTTCTCAGCCTTTCACTTTCTGTCAATTCTATTGTTCCTGCAAGTCCAAGGTCCTGCCGCCTAACTAGCAGGAACGGGAATGGAAACCCACAAACTCCTGTATAGCTGACAGCTTTCGCTGTGTGCTCTCTTTTTTTTTTTTTCAACTGCTCTCAAAAGAAGTTTCACTTTGCATTAAACTTTGCCGCAGTGGCTTCTTGTCCACTGGGGGAACATATAATGCATTTTGAATCCATTTTAGAATCTGCATCTGTTTTTTTTTTTTTTTGGTTTAAACTTCAAGTAAGATGCAAAACTATGGCCTCATTTCTTAATAACTGAGTTACCATGGCTGGTGTATTGTTAAATAGCTACAATGATGCCTTGAGTGATACAAATTAAAACCTGAAGATCAAACCGAGGCCTCATCCCACGCTGACTATAGCATTCTGAATATTTAGCTGGCTAACAGACTTCTTTAATGTTGGGCCCCAGGGATCTTGTTGAAGCCTGTTAGTAAATGTTTATCCCACAGTGAACACCTGGCTGGTTGGAGAACTTGCCTGCAGAGCACAGCTTCCCCTGTAGCAGCATGATGGGAAGTGAGCTGTACAAACACTACTATAGCATTTCAGCTTCACAGTATGTTCAGGGACATGTGGCAAGCCCATTTCTCATTTAAACAGCAATCGCTGATTAAACTTCACAGATGGGCGTATGCAGGGAAGGGTGTGACTTTGCATGAATGCTTCTACCTCTAAATCGGTCTTACCACAAAATTGTTTTTGCTTCTTCTGGGTGTGCCATGGTTGTTGCTGCTTTTGCAAATACCTGTAAGATTTTTTAATGTTTTGATGATTTAATGATTGAATATTTATATAGCATAAAGTTCCTATCAGTATAAAATGGAAAAAAGCTACTACTACTGACTGCTTGGACTTTTGCATAGTGATTAAAATATAGGGTAGCATTAACTTTCTGTCCAACTTTTGCTTTTAAATGCCTGAGTTCTACTTGCTTTGCAATGGTAGATGGTGCTAGCTAGGATGCTGTGACCTTTTTAAAGTGGTGACTCACAGACGTTGTTAATGGATTTATTGAACGTGTACTTGGCACTCCAGCCAGTCAGATCATCAGAGCAGGGGTTCCTTCAAGAGCCTCATTATTTACTCCTTAATTACTCTGGCCTGGTCTCTATGCTGGCTTTACACTGCACCACACAGCATAAACCAGCTGAGTCCTCAGGGACATGGCAAGCTTCTGGAGGAAAAGCTTTGTCTTGTGCCTAAGCTTAATTAAGTCCTGCAATACAGGCCACTGCCCTTATAGGTTTAGAGGCTTGTTGTGCAAACTAAGGAGCACAAAAGATAAAGTGCATTTAAGCCCTGAAAACACTGCAATAATAACCCTGATTGTACGCACAGAGATGCAAATCTGTCAATTCAATGTAGAGGATTAATCGACAATACTGTATATATGCTTGAATCAGATTTGTGGTATATTTATTTCTGTTCCTAATACCAATTTTCTTTACTACGCCAAGCTTAACGTTTGAACTATTCCGATAAGTTTTAAAGTTATAACTTTGGAAATACTTAAGATAGAACTTCTACCCCAGTATTTAAATTTAGCAGAAGTGGTAAATGATTTAAACAAAACAAACAAAAAAAAATATCAAAAAAACAGTTTGGCAGATTACAATAAGTTTTGAATGTATCAAAAGTCAAAAATCCCATACAATAAAATAATGTAACACAATAATATTTATACTATTAGACATTGTAGTTTATGAATGAATCATGAAACAGCATTACTGTAGAGGGACATTGATGCTGACATGGGATCCAACACTTCTTTTTTTGATTCCTTATATAAAAGTACTTAATAAAGCCAAGTCTTATCTCATTTCATTTAATTGTTTAGCAGTGCTTTTTCCCCCCAAAAAAAATTAGAGAGAAAAAAGGGAACAGGCTAATTAAACAGGTCACGTAGCAACATCAGGAACAATAATTGTGGGTTGTCATAGAAACACAGATCTACGCTTTTGATTTTTCTGGCTATTTATATGTGGCACAATGGCCTCTATTCTACACATCCAGTTTTTTTTCCATGAAAGTTTGGTCAAGCAGATCCTATGCCCATTGTTTTCCTCTTCTGTTACACACAATGTCAGTCAAGTGCACTTCCTAAAACTAATGCTTTCTTTGACTTTATGAGGGGAGGAGTCCTTGTCCTGTTGTTTAGGGACTATCGCTACCCCCCCCCCCCCCCCCTTCAGCACCTTTTCTTCATCACTCCACAAGTCTCCTTCTTTTCTTCATTAAGAATGTACTGGTTTGGTTTATGAGAGTAGAGCAACTCAGCTTCTGTTGTTTAAAGATCCACTCTGTAATGGTTTCTTTCATGAACTTTGTTTCTTGTCCCAGGGTTTACAAAAGGATTACCTTCTGTTTCTGCCAACCCTGTACCTCAAGAATGATGTCCTCGTGATGCCCTTGTGGAAGTAGGTCTCTGTTCATTTTACTTCTTCTTCTTATTATTATTATTATTGGATTTTACCCTGAAGTGGGTGGGTTTGAAAGTTAATTCATTTAATTATTTAGAATCTCTAAGATTTCCTAAGTCTCAGTTACATTAAGCAAGTTCATAACGTTTTTTACTTATGGTGTAGTTCGATTATTTAATATTATTTGTTTCTGAATAGTTGGACTTGTTTTAGTAAATGTAAACAAACTTATAGCCTTAATTTGCATAAGCAGGGAGTAACCAAGTGTGGTTACTAATAAACCGGTCTAATTTTATGTATAAATTACAAGTGTTAATGCATTGTTCATGTGCAACACTTCTAAATCTTCAACTTACCCAACTTTATTTTTGTCCTGATGCATATACAGTATCCAGTTCAAGCAGATACACTTTAATGCTTTCTAATAAGCCTAACATTAAGCCTAAGGTTTAGAACCCATTTTTGTTCATTCTGAACAATGTATTAGGTTGCATCTCTAATGTAATTGATCTATCTATCTATCTATCTATCTATCTATCTATCTATCTATCTATCTATCTATCTGTCTGTCTGTCTGTCTGTCTGTCTGTCTGTATGTATGTGTATGTGTGTGTGTGTGTGTGTGTATGTGTATGTATGTATGTATGTGTAAGCAGTTTCACATTTTCTGCAGTCCTGTCGATAGGGCAACCTTATTACCTTCGGCACTTTTGTAGTCAGCAGTCAGGCCTTTAAAGTTAGCAAGCCTTCCTAGTGAGGGGTCAAAGAGCAAAAAGACAAAAAGAGAACCAGGGTGACCTACTCAGTGAGAGGCTGCAAGAAAATATTTTCCAGCTTCTTTTAGTCTTCTCACCTTTAAATCTCTTTCCCCTTTCTGGTCTGTATCTCTATCTCTGTAGAAAGTCAGCCAGGCTTTGTAAAATCCCTCTATTCTGCGTTTGGGCGCATTGTCTTAACCTGGCACAAATCCTCATTTGCACCTAAATGTGTGTGACACTAAGATGTGTTTTTGTTACCAGAATTTTTTAGCCACTTTCATGGTACTTTTTCAGGTACATATCCAATATGAGGTTTCATGGTCAGCTACTTTTTTGCATTGCATTTCACTGTGCATGTACATATAGCTGCTTGTACCTCTCCTGCACCCACACATCTCCTGGCGGAGAAGTGCCAGTAATAGCTACAGAAACAGCAACAGCAAACCACAAAAATGCAGGCTGTGCTACTTTTTTCCTTTTTTTTTTTTTTTACATTTTATTACAACTTCAGTGATGGAGGATCTTGTGAATTTGACAGTTTTTGCTATTTGTCACATGTGGATCATGCTTGGGACAGTATTAAGGTGGGAAATTTGTGTATGTTTAGTACTGCATCTGAAGAAAAAAAACAGTGCTTAAAATGTGAATGTAGACAAAATGAACATTTTCAAAGGAGTATTTCAACAGGAATAAAGTTAATAACATGGAGAAACACAGCCCGGGGCATCAATTGCTCACCAACATTCACCACCATTCCCATTAAACACACACGCACACATACTCACTCACACACAGCAGCTATTTTTGAGAGCATGTTATGTTATGTTTAATTAGTTGTTTGTTGGCTTATCAAAGCTCAACCGTTAATGTGTAACACTTTAACAAAGTTATGCTGCTTTTCCTTCTCTAAAATGTCAACATACTTGTTTATAAAATTCCACTATGATATAATATCTAGAACTGCACTTGGTTCCCCAGCAGACGGAAGGTTTTGGTGGAGCAGTATACTCTGAGGTACATGAATCATCTGGGGACATGAGATAACAAATTACAGAGGACCTGGAGTTCCTGCACTCACTCTAAATTTCATTGTATACTGTGACGGACAAGCTGGACCTCTAACCTCCTTGACGTACAGTCTCCCTGAACCCTTCCTCTCATCATATTCTATTAGAGCTTTTTCCAAAACCTAATCTGTGACCTAAATGTTCCCCAAATGAATCAGCTTTGCAGAAGAGAAGTAGAAGCTGCCTTCTGTTTATTTTTCCTAGTGTCTTCGTCCCTGTGTAATAGGTCCAAGAGACTGCTACGTTGTTTTCCTTTTCCCATCCCATTGTTTGCAGATATTGGACTTGGTATAACAGTGAGCCGGAAGAAAACAAATCCTTTTAAAATATGAATAGAGTGAGACCTAGAATGGGACTCCTCCTCTATAAGGCTGCTCAAAGTCTCCATTTCCCTCCCAGGCAAATTAAAGGCATTCCATTATCCCTGGCAAATTACCACGCAGCCTTTATGGTCTGGCCATGGCACATTAGAGTGCCTTAAGACGTGGCCTAGCTGTGCCCATTCAGCCAACAATGAGAGGGTCCGCTGGCAGATCTTTGGCCGGTCACACAGAGGAGCTATTCACACCAGGCTGCATGAAGGGGGCCATACGGCAAAAAAGCCTGCCACAGCTGAGCCAAGACACATTCTCAGCCTCGTTTTTGGTGCATGAACAAACATATCTCTTTAGAAGACGTTTCATCACACAGCTTTCCAAAAAACCCAGGTTCAGTGGTGAATTTTTACTGATGTATTACTACAGATCATTTTCTTCTTCCAGAGTCAGAAAGGTGGCACTGTCTGCTATGGTACTCCTCTTGTGTGGGTTAGAAGGACACGTTAAGGTTGAGACATGTCACAGAGCGATCCAATTACATCTAGAAAAAAGAGCCTCAGAAGAGTGCATGTGCCATTGTACTTGTTATCTTTTCTTATTGTACAGTGCATACTTATATCAACCTCATTGGTTTAATGACTCGGTTTCACTGTGTAATCTCAACAATGTCGATGTGTTAAGCACCATTTCATGGCCACTTCACAATTTTGACTTTTTATTTGTCTCAATCATGCATAGGAATTTTCTTTACACGTTTGAGACGCAGTCCAATAATCAAAATAGTACTAATCTACTAAGTACTACAGACAAGGGTCAAAACAGGCTGGGGCATGAAATATCAAAGCCAGAGTATTATCCAAAGGGTAGTCAGTAAAAGGACCAAATGCAAAGGGTCTAAAGACCTTAAGGATAAACAAAGCTCAGGAGGACAACATTGGGATGATTTCACAGTGGTGTGCAATTTATGTGTTTATATACTGTGAAACAATTATTTCACGGTATTACACAGGCAAAAATGATATATTTATTGTTAGACATTTTAGTCAGCCAGCCTACAATTACCGAAGAGCCTTAATTAATTTTTGTAGTCAAATCTGCAGTAATCTGCTCTGGTTTTTTAGCTCAGTTAATTTCAGTTTTATTTGTATAGCACTTTAAACCATAGGCAGTCGTTCGAAGTGGCTTTAGAGAAATCCCTTGGAGAGTTAGACCCTTATTAATGATTATCAATGATTAATGAGAGTTGCACAGAAACTCTCTGAGATTACCTGTGGAGAAAACCTTGAGAATAACCAGGCTCAAAAGGGAACTTGTCCTCTTCTGGGTTATACCGAAAAGTGTGATTATACTATAATTGCATTCTACATGTGTAGAATAGTTAAACCCTTCATGGCGGTATAGTGGTTAGTACTGTGTCTTTGCACCTTCGAGGGTTCAATTCCAGCCTTTGGTCTGTGTGTGTGTGTGTGTGTGTGTGTGTGTGTGTGTGGAGTTTGCATGTTCTCCACGTTCTTGAGAACTTCCTCCATGTGTGTTCCAGTTTCCTCCCACAGTCCCCAGACATGCAGAGTAGTCTAAGTGACATTACCAAATTGCACATAGTGTGCGAGTGAGTGTATGTGCTTGTGCTCTGTAATTGTCTGTTATTCCATCCAGAGTGTACCCCACCTAGTGCCCTGCGTCCCCTAAGGTAGGCTCCCGGCATCCCATGACCCTTCACAGGATAACTGGTATAGAGAATGAGTCAGAATAGTTGAAGCAAACAGTACCATTCTACATGGGTGGTTCAGCTGATTGTAAATAAGTGTCCTGAGATGAGCTCTGAAAAAAAAGAAAAGAAAAAGTCTATTTTGTCACATTCTGAACTCCTTGTGGTGTCGTTATAGAGACAACGGAGTAGGCAGTCAGCAATATAGAGGTTTTATAAGCATTTTTCTTTTTCCCACCATCATATAGCGTTAGAATGAGTGTTTTGGCTTTGTTTCTCAAGTGCAAATATGTAGTGGGAACAAAAAGTGTCCATGTCAGTGGGTTTTGATTTCACAAAATAGCCATCAAGGCCTCCGAGTGGCGCAGTGGTAAAGCGCTTGCCCTATCATCCGGGGAGCGCTGATTCGAACCCTGGGTGATGCTGTTTTCCTCTCACAGCCGGAGGCACAGAGAGAGCTGATTGGCCGAGCTCTCTCAGGG
>JAOVVA010000051.1:9650613-9667134 GCA_028565275.1 Leiocassis micropogon
TTGTGTAAAGCTGCTTTGCGACAATGACAATTGTTAAAAGCGCTATACAAATAAAATTGAATTGAATTGAATTCAATTAAAGATGTTTAATATAAAATGACTTAATATCTGACATAAATTGTTAGAAATAAGAATTCCTTAAAGCTTCTTTGGGTTTCAGTTAATTAAGAGAATTTCTAAGCATGCTTAAAGCTATTAAAAACAAAGTTTCTGCTGTAATGCTTTACATAAAACCTTTAAATGTTCATCTCGAACGTCTTTAAGGATGCTAGGTAGAACATTTTTAAGGCTGTTCGACATACTTTGTATTATAACTAGAGTTCACCTTTGCATTTAGTGCGTGTTTGTCAGACATAACCATTCCTTAAGGGTTCATTTCAAAAGAGAGTTCATCCAGAACATGGGTTACTGTGCTGAAACAGCCCAAATTGTTTCCACATGAACAGCAGAATATTGCAGTAAAAAGAAGCAGGAGGTGTGAAGTTAAATAATTTCCAAAAACCTTTAGTCGCTCAACTGAAGGTCATTTGATTTGCACATCTTCTTTTCTATGTTTAATTCAATTAAGGAACAGGTGTTTCTTACTTTTCCTGCAAATGAGACCTGGCGGAGTGTGGTGAGTGCTCCGAGAGGGGCTCTGTGATGTGCCGTGTCGGTATTACCTCAGTGAAGGTGCAAGGTTATCTCTGCTTATATTTTGATACTTATATTGTTTTATAAGGACTTAATCATGCTTCTGGATATACAATTCTAGACCTTGAGAAAATCATCAGAGATAATCAACTTCGCTTAGCGTTCCAGAACTCTCCGAAGAGAATGTTTCCTAAGACTGAATTTCACATATTACAAGTTTCATTTTGATGAGTTTTTTTCCTCCTCAGCAAACCATCTATAGGACCAAAAATATCCACTTGTCTGCCTCTCTAATATGAAATAGGTTGTGTCTGTGGGCAGCAATTTTCCCTATTGTGACCGTCAGAAATTTAATCAGTCTTTTAATTGATTCAGATGAGATTCGGCTGAGAAAGTTTGAGCTGTAATTAAATCTGGTCTCTTGAGTTGACTAAAGAAGTGCTTTCAGTTCGAATGAGGTGCAGTGTTTGCTTTAGTATGGTTTACAGAGTAGATGGTGCTGAAGCTTTATGACTCATAGCAAACAAAAACAGGGCATCTGCCCATGGAATGTGGTATACTCCTGTCATATATCAGTGAGTCTATAACCCACCAAACGATTCTTCACTACACCAAATTGTTCAATTACCCAAAGATAGATAATGTATTCATTTAATTTTGCCACACCACCATCTTTAACTTTTCATTTAGAAAACAGACCTTTCTGATTGCTGCTATATTTGAAAAATGGTGGAAGTTTGCTTCCAATGGAATTTTCTTTTTCATTAATTTACTAACCCTAGGCTGAGATAGTACCATGTAGAAGGCCAAGGTTTCAACCGGGTGTCCTTATTTGAAGAAAAAAAAAGACAACAATACTGAAATAAACTTTATGTTGCCATCTTGTTTCAAATTATATTAAACATGAGACTTCAAGTAGTTAGTGTGTACAAATGCTAAGCCTAAAATACATACTAACAAAAACTGATTAGATGCTTAGACTAATTAGACTATTAGATTTGAATCTTTTTTAATGAACAGAGACAAAGATAAATCTTACCGTTAGCAAGTCTGTCTCTTTTTTTCTATAGTTAATTTTTGGAGGACATCTTAATGTCAAAAGCAGTACAGGAAAACGGTTTCAAAAATCATCACACTGTAGAATGATCTGCACCGCCCATGCCCCCACATCGGTTGCTAACTGAAGATGTTCTGTTCATTAAGTGAGATAGCCACCACACTGTGGCTGCACTCTTTAGCCTTTCTTAGCTGGTCTCTTGGAGCTCACCACACTGAGAAAACACTGATCTGTTCCATTTCTCATTTGTCCAAAAAACCCAATAATGACTTGGACGTTAATGGGTCTTGTTGCTGTGGCAACACGCAGGACTTTGGCAGAAACAAGCCTGGGACCACTTGCCCACCAGACAGACGATTTCTCCTCTGATCCTGAAGTTGTTAAAAAAGAGAGACCCTGATTGCCTAGTCATTAACGTAATCCAGGAGCAGCTCTAAATCTAAGTGCACACTGGCCATGGATAATTGTCAGTTCTCTCTGTCTGGCTGTATCTCCACTTGCTCGGCCACCATAGTCCTGGTGGCTTCTTTGTTCCCCATTCCCCTAGATAAACTTCATCTCAATGAGTTAAGCCAGAAAGTGCCACTCCACCTAGCCAGCTTTTAAGAGGGCACTTTTGAGGCACACAGCATTTAGCATTGAGGTTTCCAGACTCACTGCTCATACGCACAGCCCTAGGGAGGAATGTTACCAGCTGTTCAGGAGCTTAATTTGCAAGTTTGTGTGTTGTTGTGGGGTATGCACACATCTGTGTATAGCCTTTGGAGTTTTTCTCTCTGGAAGTTGAGACTAATGAACCCACAGCAGTAGATTTACTGTTGTGGAGAAACTAAGTCGAAATTTCTGTGCTAGTGTTGAGGTGTATGCACATGTGGGTGTAAGTATTTATCTATTATGTGTTTACCTGAGCCAAGTTTTCTCTCTGAGCAGCTGGCACTCCTTTACTTGGCTAGCTCGTTCCAGCTTTGACTACAATAGAGGAATCATCTGAGGCTCCATATCATCCTCATTGAAAATCTGTGCAGTATCTGATTTTCGTCCATTGTGCCATGCCCTTGCTCTTTTAGTACCAGTCTCCCTTTGTACAGTAGATTCTAATCTGAAGATTTGATTTGAGCTGTGTGTTAAAAAAAAAAAAAAGAAAAATCATAAAAAATGTTGACTGCAGTGCCCTGGCCTCATTTGTCTGAGTAGTTACCAGCTGTTGTGTGAAATTGATTGGGGGTATAATGGTTGATTTTGTAATTAATGGAGCCACTAATTTCCTATCGATTTCCCCATTAAATAAAAAAAGACAGATGCATTCTGATACATTTTATCCAGTGTGTTCTGTCGCTGTCTTTAAAATACGTCAGGATAATAATGCTCAACATTATCATTTGACTCATCATGAACCATAGACCGGACCTGTGATTCGAATAGCAAATACTGTACCGATATTTTGCAGGTTTGATCATCTGCATTGTACACATGATGTCCAAGCTGTATTAGTCTTTTATAAATGTCAGCTTAGTATCAATAGACTCCATACAAGAGTGCATGATGATGTTCCTGAAAGGGGGCCATTTGAAAATTAAGTGTATGTAGAGAGGGAAATATGTTCTTAGCTCCCATAATAGCCCACATATGGAAAGCCTGAGGGTTAATTTTATCCTCAGTGTCTTTAGCCCATAGTTTTATTCAGGCATGATTATTGTTCCCATTAAGGCCTATCTGCTGTGACACATGGAGAGCAGAGCACTTAGCACTTGGCAGTTCTTTACTTTCTGTGTAGAGATTGACAGGCAGCTTCCTTCTGAGTGAGCTGCTAACTGCAACGGCATAATGTGGCTGCAGTAGAAATGCAGGAGTGTTGAATAAAGATGGGGATGTCATGCCTCGCCTTGCATCTAATAAGATCAGCCCTGATATTAAAACTCCTCCACATCAAAGTGCATCCTATACACACAGCACCTCTGGTCTTTAAGGACTTTTAAATATCAATTTATATAAAGAATTTTAAAGCTAAGATATCATGTTATGTCATGAGCTGTATAACACCCTTCCTCCTACCCAAGCAGTTTTTTTTTTATCTGTACTGAAAACATTTATTTAAAGGTGTAAGTAATGTCAGATATGCTTTTTCTGCCATGTGTTTAGCCACATTTACTTTACTGCAACATGGGCCAAAAAAAAAAATTTTTTTTACTAGTGGAAAAAAGTGTTGACTAAGGGTCTCCAGTAAAGTCTTCCTGAAGTTATATATTTGAGAGCAATAATAATTCATCAGCTTTTCTACGTGCAAAGAGCTTTGCTGCATGGGCTGTTAGAGAAGATGTGGTGGAAGCATTCCAGCTTCGCTTGGCTTGCATTACCCAATTACCCAGTATTTATTGAGCGTTAAATTAAGTATTTCTGCTATTGCACATTTTATTCCATTATTAAAAGGTCAGAGTCTGGTTTTAATGATATGGCTGATCAGTGTATAAATATAGCAGTATAACAGTACGAAGTCATGGTTCGGTACACACCTCTGTTTTGAAGTCACAGTTCGGTACGTTTTCAGTACAGTGAAGTGAAAAAAAGGCATGATTTTTTTTTAAAATATGAATTACACTTTTAAGTATATAAACCTGCACAAACATGTAAATAGCAGAAAACTGGTCATAGTTTCCTGAACACTCGAATGCCTAAAAAGCCACATTTAAAAAGGAAAAAAAAAAATCATACCTTTAGATATGTCTAGATAATTTATTGATTACATTGTTTAAGAATAGTAACAGCACTGTCTATATCAAATAGTGCAAACAATGGTTCTTTTAAATAAGGCTCATTTAAAGGATATTTTTAAATAACATTATTAACACTATTTGCTTCTGGTGATAGTACAATTACTATTTTCACACAACTCCGTGAACAGTTTATTCACAACAGAGTAAACGGAGAGCATGAAATGAAATACCTAAACAACAGAAGGCATCTTAGGGTATTACTCCCAAAATTTTTTTTGCTGTTCACAATATCAGAAATTACAATGTATATACAAATATAAGCTTTAGATTAATAAACATACAGAGATATTTATTAATTTTATCATTCGTTCATTCATTCATTCATTTATTAATCTCCTATATCGCTAATCCTATACAGGGTCACGGGGGTCTAGAGCCTATTCCAGCGACCTTTGGGCACAAGGCAGGGTACACTCTGGACAGGGTGCCAATCAATTAAAGGGCATGCACACACACACACACACACACACACACACACACACACACACACACACACACATATACACACACACACACACACTATGGGCAATTAGCGAACTCCACTTAGCCTAATCTGTATGTCTGTGGACTGTGGAAGGAAACCGAACTACCTGGAGGAAACCCAACAATCATACATGCAAACATGCAAAGAACATGCAAACGCCACGCACTTAAGCCCTCTACCCTGGTGGTGCGAGGCCACAGTGCTAACCACTACACCACCCAGTCCATACAGACATACTATGTTTGTTTGTTAAATCTTAAACACTAGACCTACGACTTAGCTGCCTAGCAGGTTGCTAACTGGAAAATTACCTCTTAGGAAGGAATGCTGAATTATACTTTAAATCAACTTCTTTTATTTCCAAACTTGTCGAATTTCCAACCTGTACAAATTACATAATTATTCTTGAAGTGATATTTATTGTTTTGCGGTGTGCTACCTGTTCCGTTAATTTGAATGAACCGAATTAATAGATGTAATCGGCAATAATTCAACTGTATTTTCTCAGGTCACAAAATGCCTTGAACCAAAGGTTCTGTACCAAACACTCCGACTTTAAAACAGGCGTATTGTTAACTCCTTATGTAGGGAAGAAAAACTCCATTTACAGTATGTGATAACCTGGTTATTCAGTACATTTAGGTCACTAGCTGGCTTCATTTTATTGCCACATAACATTGTTGAGCCTAGACCTGACCAACTTAACCCTTAGGGGTCTAAGGCCTTTCTAAAGACCTGCAGTGATTCAGCGCTCTTCGTAAATTTTGTAACTTCAGATCATAACATAGTATAGTGGCCCTGTGCATAATAGATGTACGGTTTACAGATGTTTCAGTCAAAAGTTTGGTCACATCTTCTAATTTAATGGTCTTTCCTTCTTCTTTTTTGTTTCTCTTATTACATTGTAAAACAGTGTTGAAGGCATCCACATATGAAATAATCTTATTTGAACAGGTAATATTGAAATGTGTCTACTACAGTACTTATGCTCTGTAATGCTCTGTCTACTTATGCTCTGTAAATGCATCCAAAATATGGAATAATCTCTTTTGAACAGTTTGAACAGGTAACAGTTAATATACCACAGTACTATACTAATATACTATTATGTATGCTTTGTAAATTCCTTATAAAGCCTCTAAGGTGCTGACTCTGAGATGCTGTAAATTGGTGATTTTTGAGGCTGGTAACTCTAAATGAATTTCTCTGCAGCATTCTTTATCAGAGCCAGTTTCATCATGGTCCTTGATAAGTTTTGCAAATGCAATTGACAATACTGTTCTTGCAAGAACTTTTCCAGAACAGCTGGCCTTCGTGTCTTAAAATAACAAGTGACTGTTGTTGTTGTTACGTAATTACCTAATGCCATATGTGTTATTTCATAGTTTAAATAAAAACCCAGTATTGTTTTATAATGTAGAAAATAAATCCAAACTTTTTACTGGTACCATATACACACTTTTATTTCCTTTTTTCCAGGTGCATTCCAGAGGCCCACCTTGGCAGCTAGAGGAGAGGTTGGCCTCAGTCACCATGACAGCGTTGCCACGGAACCTAGTTTCCCTGGCTGTGTCTGGCCTTTTCCTCTGTCTGCTCTCCTTTGGCATCCCCGCTGTGTTGTCCCAAAAGCCCACATCGCCCACAGAGCCGAGCCCAAGATTACAGCCACAGAGCAGACCAGAGTGTACCCACCAAGAGCACCCTACTATCTCAATTCAAGGTGAGTGCTGCTTGCCCACTGACTCTAGCTGCAAATGGCTATTAAAGTAGTATAATGTGCCATACATTCAGTAAAATCAAATTTGCAGTGATGCCTGCAGATGTGTGGACCACTGACACACAGAAAGAAAGTTTTTTTTAGAAATCCTTCCAGAACACTGTTTAGGATTAGTAACAGCTTTACATTTTGCTCAGGGTAAAATACACAATGTACAATCCTACAGAATGAAGAAAGCCAGACAAATCAGGATAGCTTTTAAAAGCCTCAAAACTACTCCTGAAGTTACTAAAACATTTGATCTAAATGAGCCATTTAAAGAGATTCCTATCTTGGAGGCTCCTAAGGATCCTGAGAAGGTATTTGTTACCTGCAGTATAACGATATACTGTACAATGTTATGTCTTCATCACTCTCTCTTTAATGAAAGCTATTTCCTCTTTATTATATTATGTTCCATCTTTCTTATGTTTTCCCTATACTCTCTTTATAATATTATGTTTTTATATATTACTGTATATTATTATAGTATGTACAGTATTATATACAGTATATGTCTGCCAAATACCTAAATGTATATTGAAATAACTGTGAACTGTCACAGGCTATAATTGAAGGTGTCCTGTGATTAGTACAGTGGGACAGTGTTGTGTGATTCTCATTGCGCTCTTTAAAAATTGTGTTCACTGTGCTGTAAGGGAACCCAAGAGTTGATCATACGCAGTTCACACTGCGTCATGATTTTCTATGAGACTGCCCCATGTGGAAAACACAGAATGATCTAGGGACAATGCTAATGCAGAGGAACATCCTGTTCTGCAGCAGATGAATGACTTTCATTCCTTGTACTCCTAGATTGTCAGCTCATGAATAGGACAGAACGTGGTGCAATCCTCTTCTGTCTCCCAGGCAATGTCTGTAGCAGTCAAAATGCAAGATAAGCTTTGTGCCAACTTTTTTGTTTAAAAAGCAGCCATAGATATGCATTGAGAGTGAAAGATGAAACACTGTATATTATTGTGTTTGTAGTATGGCAAGAACAATATTTTTTATCTGAAAAATGGTTGACAGTAAATATAAAAATGACAGCCACAGGGTTTGATAATGCTGAAACTCTACCTGGACAGTAAAGAAACCATAGCTCATAAGGACATTGCCTATGGCATGCACTTTTTATTGCAACTGAAAACACTTGAGGGTTATTTTGTGTGGGTTTTTTTTTTTTTTTTTTTTTTGGGAATTGGCAGCTTTCTTTGGGGAGGAGCGGTAAATCTGTCATTATCCTAAATTGTTAGAAAACACTACTATTTGGTAGCAAAACTAAACATTACATTACAAAGCATGTTAAGCAACCAGACTCCCTTTAATTGTTTCTTGCTTTCACTCACACACAGAAATGGCTACCGTTCTTTCCTTCTCAAGGTATTCCTTACGCTTTCGTCATGGCCATTCATCAAGGCAAAACTACTTTGGCATTCTCTTCAGCATAAAAACTCCTGAACAATTGGCTCTGTATCGTAAGCTAGCTCACCTAAAATATCCTTTTATGTTAGCCCAATTGCATAGAAACCGTGCAGTACACCTTCAAACTCTCTTTTATGCTGGTGCATTGGTATGGAAGTTGTGACACAATGAAGGTGTGGGCTAACCCTGAGATTAGATTCTTTGATGGATGAGAATCTTTAAGCAGAGCACTCAAGCAGCCACTGTGAGGCGTTACCTAAGGATCGTGGAAGAGGACAGGGGCCCAGGGTCTAATCTCTGGCCGTCTTTTTAGATGGATCATGTATGCGTTAAAAGACGAGTGATGCCTGTCTGTGGACAGGATGCTTTATTTTTAGTTGGTTGCGTGCAGTGAAGTGTAGCCGAATCAGCGGGGGCTCTTGAAGCAGCGGGGGAAGCTTTCCGGTAGAACCTACTGCTCATAATGTGACCTGTCCTGAGCTTTATACCAGCAGAATAAAGATTACATTACCATAATCTGATATATACATTTAAGTGCCTTCCATTAACCACCTACCTTTCCTATTTGAATCAGAACATGCTCAGTACAGCCCAGACTTGCCTGAAATATCATTCCAGCACTTTATGGAGGCCTTATGGGACCTGAGCAGAGATGGGTCACTGGAAGATGGCGTTCACAGCATTAAAAAAAGTTTCTGAATAGACAGCCAAAGTTTCATTCCGTAAATACTGCCATTAAAGGCAATCCAAGTCAGTGTTGAAGTCCCTTCAAAAGTGGCACTATTACTGCCCACACAGATGCTGATGGTCTTGTGCTTTTCAGAAGGACTAATTTCTGGATGATATACCCTGAGCCCTGACAATTTAATGCCAGAAGCCTTGTGTGCAGATTAGTCTGTAGATTTGATTCTTTCAGACCAAATCTTCTTTGATGAAATGTCAGTAATCACAGAATAGACGATAGGCAACAGTAAGTCGCTGCTCTGTCTGGTTCCGTTCTGTCTACAGCCACTGTAATTGGCCCCAGATTGTTTCTCTGGATGGTGGAATGGGCTTGCTATCTGCTGTCTACTGGGTAATAGTTGTTCTGTTTAAACATTTTTATATATAAAATGAAAGTTGTGTTCCTGGTACTAACAATGCAGGGGAATGAAACTTTGAGAGCATTTGCTTGTTTCTGTTTCATTACACTTAGCCTGGGATATTTGGCCAGCAGGTTAGAACCATGCACCACTTTTGTTTTGCACTGCAAATGTTATTTAGCCACTCATTTGTTGGTCCCAGTGTTTGGCTTGTGCTTCTCCACACTTTTGCATGGCCTTTCCATCGTTCCACAGGCACAGCTAAAGGAAGTTTAATGGCTTAGTGAAATTGCAGGCCATAAATGTTTTTCTCATTGCTATTGCTAGAGATTTTCTTTCAGCCTGGCTGAGCTGGCCCTCCATTACATGAATTGTCCACTACCACCCCAGTGGAGTTCGACTTCCTCTTCTGCAATGTGACATTTCATAGCCCATTTATTGTTCTCACTTTTTTGATTATCAGTCTGGAAGAATTTAAATTTCTGAAGCATTTTCTGCCTGCCTGCTCATCCAGTAGCCACCTGCCCCCAAAGGACACAAACAACACAGAAATCTCACAACAGGAAGACAAAACAAAGGTAAAATCGGTATTTGCTCAGATAAGCTTCCGTCTGCCTCCCCTGATAAGATTCTAGACGATCCGCAGAGAGGTAGGCCAGTCTTGTGAGAAGAGAAAGGGAAAATAAGGGTCTCTTTGGAAAGAGAGACGTGAGGTAACTCCATCTGTCAAGGGACTCTTCTTGTGCTGTGGTCGTATTGAAAGCTACTGTACCTACTCTATAGTCTGTGGACCCATCTGTGTGTGTGTTTTTTTTTTCCCCCCCAGTAGCATTTTTTTCCATCCTTAAATGGTATTCTTGTCTTTTCACACACTGGTCTTGTTATTTACTAGAATTTAATATTTGTAAGTCATAGTGTTCTACTGTATACCTTTTTAAAATTATGAAAAAGTAATTTCTTACCTTATGTACTGCCCGTGGCTTTTCCCTATGCCACCATTTAGCAAATTCATAGAGGTTTCTGGTTTGTTATTGATAGCCAGCTCTACAGAGCTGTAAGCAACCTAGGAATAAATAATTGTCACCAAAAAAGATGACAGTGCAGTCCTTTGCAGCTTCAGTATTAAGTGTTCATGTTTCATGCCTTAGCCATGAGTTTAAAAAAAGTTTATTAAAATTGTAATTATTTCCAGCGTCCACTTGTAAAATGGCGATAATGAGTCCGTTGGGACAATGCCAATCTAAAAAGTATCTACATTTTTCCAGTCTTTTTTTTCTTCCTTTGAGCTGTAGGGAACTGGTCATACTATAAAGGAAATTACTGGTCATTTTCTACATTTTCTAAACCTCCCAGCTCCAATTTCTTTGACAAATGTGCCTGAAACTTTAAACTGAGGTCAGCGGCAATGGCAGCTATTTTAGCACAACTGCTTTTTCTACAAACATGCATTTACAATGCTGTGGCATGCAACAGGAGCTCATTGTTCAGAAAAGGACAGCAACTGACTGACTGAAAGCCATTGAACATACAGCATCAACATACAGTGTCTGTAGTAAGTCTGTCTGATAAAAAGCAATTCCTGTTTAAGTACTGGATTTTAGCTGTAATATAATCACTATGAAATGCAATGCCCAGTCTGTCTCTCCTGGAGGCAGGAAATTGTTGATGTAATCAAAGAAAGCATATTGTTGACGGGACAAAAGGTTGCTGCAACCTATATTCCATTCAGACCTGAGAGTATTCATTATGATAATAAGGATTTTGTGAGAAGGATCAACACAACTCTTACTCTGTAGTATGCTGTCTGCTATGCTAATTCTTCTTGAGTTGTGAAATGTTGGCTAACGTCAGTAAAGGCTGCTGTGCGTGCATAACCATTTTTTCATTTCGCCTGTGCTTTTAGAAAACAAAGGACACTTGTGGTCCTAAAGGTTATGATTAAATCACCTTCAGTGTGACTGAAAAATGTTGCCAAATCCAGCCTCATCCACTGGTTCTGTAAGCCAATGCATTATGAATCAGAAGACAACAATCTGTCAACTCCAAAATCTGGCCCATAGGATGAGAGCAAGCAGTCTTTATATGTTTCCTCTTCATTTATATGGACTAGCAGGCCCAAGAGACACGTTGTGAAGGGGCAGTCATGCATGTAGAGTCGAGAGTAAGTGAAAGTAATAATGTCTTTTAGAGTGGTACTCTTATTGTTATTTCTTTTTAAAAGAGTAAACAAACATTTCTGCACAGGCAGCTCATGAGGATCCCATCTAATTTTGTGCATTCTCCTATGGCTTTTAAAAATGAAGAATTTGCATTAGTGTGGAAAATTGAAAGCAGTTTACTCATCTTTTTTGCAGGGGCTGCTTTCGACTCTCCCCTCTATGTCCAACACTTCTGCCTTTCTCCTCAGTGAGCTGTAACCCTGCAGTGTGCAGAGGCAATCCAGATGTTAGCATTACATTTGTATTGGACTGCAGAGCCTGATTCTGCTCGTCAGCTGTCTTCTAATTCGCTCAGTTTTTCTTAGCGTGCATGACCCACTCTTCTGTGCAAACTGAATGAATGACGGACACTTGAGTTTAAGCGTGTATGTGATTTAATCTGCCAAGGAGCAGTTGTCCATCGTCCACTTAATATAATAGCATGCTTATAGCAGCACCTGTATGTGTGTGTGTGTGTGTGTGTGTGTGTGTGTGTGTGTTTTAAATAGTCTGTAAATTTTTTATTTATTTATTTTTTGATTATGGTAATAAGTTCAAGAAATAAAAATGATGTTGATGTACTGAATCCAAACAGATTTTATAGTAAATGATGTGTGAGACACATTTGGGGCTATAACTGCTCATTAAACCTGAATGGGATCACCGCAGGGTGTTCTGTTAAAACTTTCCAGTGTGGATAAACACTACAAGCCCCTCAGAGGGATGTGATTATGGAATCCTGCTCTCGTTATGTCTCTGTAAAGAATGGCTTGAATTGTGCTGCCATATGGTCCCAGTCAGACTCGGGCACATCCTTTACCAGTGTGTAACAGTGATGTAAAGATCACATGCCTAGATCTTTCCGTCTCTCAGTAGAATTGCTTAAAAATTGTTTTGATTCGTTTTCCCATGAGAATGCTTGTTTTACTTGACCCAAACATCTGGATGATTAAGCCCCCTTGAGACTAAGGATCTAAGGTTTTATTTCACATGTTTTGCCTAGGAAGGAGGTTCACCAGGGTTCTGACCTGGACAAATACAGCTGAATTTATTTTGGACCTTCAAAGCATAATCTAAATGTGCACCATATGATGGATGGTAAAGGAGAATGTAATTGCTTTAATGCGTTTGGGTATGTCTGGAGATTTGTGAATGTGAAGAAAGGATTTTTTTTTTTAACTTTTTTACTTTTTTGGTTGAAGCTGAGATACAAAATTAAATGCTTGTCCATATAAATTCAAAAGAAAATATGTAACATTAAATAGCTGAATATGATTTTTATCATGAGGTAAAGATTTCATAATATCTTAGACCACATTCTCAATATAGTGATGTCAGGTCAAGTGAACTGCTAAAATATTCAGATTTTACTTGAAAGATGACAAATCTTTTTCATCCTCCTTACTGTGAAATCCCTTTTTGCAAAGCATGTTAGGTCACCAAAAGATCAAGTGGTTTTATTTTTACATAATGGTCTTTCTATGTCACTTTGTTCCCATTTTAAAAGCCTTGATGGGTGCCCTAAATATCTGGCAGGCCAAATTGTTTTGATGTACAGAAGCTTGTGTCAAACTGCGCTTTTATACATTTCCTAGTTAGTGTAGTTTTGACTGAGTGTCATGTTGAATTAGGATCAGCAGCCGTGATGTGGTACAGTGAGCATTGTACCTCACCGCTGGGTCTCCCTCATGATGCTCGGCTTAACCCCCCTCCCCGGAATTCAACTCCCCAGTTTTTCAATTACTTCTACAGGCACCTGTTTCTGCTTATTGTTTAAATGAATGAAGTGGAAGGAATACAGCTTGCTGTTTGAGTTATTTGTGCACTCATTTGTGAACATGAGAACATCCGACTGACACAGAGAGGAAGAGTTATGATCCGCGTGCATCAACAACAAAAAAATCCAAACATATAAAAACAAAGTCAAAACCTAGGCTGTAGTTTTCGACGGACCAGAGAACATTTTGCATCATACACACTGTTTTGTGCTTGGTACAAGACTGGTTGAAAAGAGACTAAGATTTCAATGAATGAACATTGGTGATAATCCTGCTAAGTACTTTTTTTGTCATGGAAATCTGTGTTTGAAGGGAAACTCAGGCCTACCAATTCATAAAAGTGCAATTATCTTTACTAGAATGAGCCACAGGACGTTCCAGAATAGGTTTTCTGCCAATTCGTAATATTTAATTTGAATTATATCATTTTGATTGATTTATATAATTATGATGTCGCTAATGCCTGAAACTCAGAATCACTCAACAAAAGCTAAATAGGTTCCTTCTCTAATGTGATGTCCTTTTTTCTCCTTTTTTCTTTACTTTAGCATTAAGCCCTTGGATTTCCACTTTCTCTCACCCTAGTGTACGAGACTACTCCCAACTCACTCTTGATCTGACCAGGAATGAGCTAATAGTAGGAGCAAGGTAATAATTATTGCACTTCTAGTCTGTGCAGAATGTGTACTTTGTCATTTCTTATAAGACTGTATGCCAAAGATATATGTCTAACATCAACAAATACAGCCTTTTCAAAATTTATTTTTACACACAGTATGTTTCCTACTTCATAGATGTAATGGGATTATAAAAGATGTGTCTGGATTGTTTTGCTTCTGGTAATGTTTATCCTTCATCATATCTAATCATGTCTAATTTAACCTTCATTTTTTCTTTTAACTGCAGAAACTACCTCTTTCGTCTGAACTTAAGCAACATTTCACTTATTCAGGTAAGCCTAGTGTTATAGAGACTATGGCTTTGTCTGCTTGATGACAGTTTGTTCTCTCTTCAATGCTTTTGGCAGTAAGCAAACTTTGGATTCTGAGGGATGGTTTATCTGTCGCCCTCAAGAGAGAGGCTGATTAGAGTCTCCAAGTATCATATTAAACATTTGCAATGTCAGGCATGACTGTGTTATGGCTGGATCAAGGTGTTGGTTGTTGGTGTGTACTCATAAGTGGTACATTTGGTCATGCCTATGTTACACTCGTGCACTGTCGCATACGCTGTACTGCAGCAAACAAGCGAAATCCACTGGTTGTCATTTTCATTATTGTGCTTTTATTTCTCACTATAATATAACTAGAAAAGCTGTAAAAGGCACATGAGTTTATCAGAGAATAATTGTGTTAGTTGTTCTGGCATTCTGTAGAGCAACATGATTGCTGTATGTGTTCTGTCACTAAAGCATCTAAATGAAAACCTTAGCTACAATTTCATTTCCTTCCATTTCACCCCAGCCCTGTATCGCTCTGCCCAATTCCTGTGAGTGATCCAAAGTTGGGAATAAGACAAATCTTTCTTCATTTAGACTAACCGGAGCATCACAACCAGTGCCAGGGTCCAAGTCAATGAGGAGAGATGGCGCCAGAAGATGAAGGAGCGTGTCTGTGTCTGACCGAGAAAGGGGAGATAGTGGGGTTGTGTCAGACTGCTGGAACATTACAGCTAAAAACAAACACCTAGTGAGAGTTTGAAGAGCAGGATATTTTTATTGCATTTCTACACTGTCACTTTCACTTAAAACTGTGGGGTGCATTTTTTGTTGCTGGTGTTATTCATCCCTATAGTGCATTTCCTTCACCCTGCTTTGTCTGTCCTACAGTACATGCAGTACTGTATGTTCTCCAGTGCTTTTTTGCCATCTCCAGGATGATATCAGTTGCTCCCTTCTTCTATTTGCCTCACATCATTAGCATTATTGTCTGTGTGTGTGTGTGTATGAGCGCGCCAGAGGTAGAATGGACCTGAGCAGGAGCCAGCTCATTTCAGAAATGCATGTTCTAGTGCCAAACATGCAGGCTTTGGCAGCAGGCCTAGAGGGCCAAAGCCGAGTCTTTTCCACTTTCCACGAGCTGGATGAGGTGAGAAGTGCTAGTGCCTTACCTCTGAATTCATGCCCGGGCTATTGAGAGAGCTGACCCCACCAGAATGCCTGCTAATAAGCAAAAAAGTATGGCAAGGGAGATGGCTCTAGCCAAGAACTCACCCACACAAATCAGCATTTTTAAGTGTTTTCAATGAATTTTTGTTGCTGTTTGCATATGCAATAAAAAGCTGTGAGCTTTGGCCTCTAATTCAATCAGTAAGCACTGCAATCATCAGTATCAGTATAGTTTTTAATATATGAGGGAAACAGTTTATATGATTATTTGAGACAACTATTTGAGAAAATCATTTCAATAATTAGTAATTGTAAATTGTTAAGTAAAACCTTTATCACAAAGCTGCCAGGATTTTGTCTACTGCTCAGTGCTCAGTTAGTTTTTTTTTTTTTGCCAAGAACTGGGAAAAAAATAACAGTATAGTTGGCACGACTGTGAAAATGCCTGAAGTTAAAAACCTGCAAATTATAATGTCCATTTCTAGCAGCCTGTTTGCGAATTTTAACTTGAGCCAAACAGCATGGCTCCTAATTCCGGGTGTAACCTACAGTAAGTGCACCCAGTTACATTTATTCCAATAAGTGCAAGCCATTCAGCTAGTCCAGACTGCACCTGCTGTTAAACTTTTTTTAGTTAAGTTTTCGGCCAAGAATATAGATGCTGAAATGCCCAAACTGGTGCTTGAATAGCGTTTTGTTCCGGATTCTGGAAAGACTTGCATTTGTCATGTTTTTATTGTACTGAAGTTGCTCTTGAATTCTGCACAAAATGTCTTAAACTATTTTCTGAAGCAGAGACGGGACTGTCCACCAGGGCATTTATTACTAACAAATTTACATTGCAAATTAAATTTTTATTTTAGGTATTTTATTTTATTTAATACCTATGAAATAAGCATAACCTTGATGTAATTTCCCCCAGTAGACACTATATCCCTAGTTTCCTTGTGAAATGTGAATGTTTAAAATGACACAGAGATGGACATACAGATAAAAAATTATAAAATTTTTATATCGTGCAAAAGTTTTATTGTGCATTTATTTCAGTAATGCAACTTAAAAGGTAACTCTAATATATGAGATAGACTCATTACAGGCAAAGTAAGATAGTTCAAGCTGTGATTTGTCATAATCGAGATGATTATGGCATACCGCTCATGAAAACCCCAAATCCACAATCTCAGAAAATTAGAATATTACATGCAATCAATAAAACAAGGATTGTACATA
>JAOVVA010000051.1:9667856-9740446 GCA_028565275.1 Leiocassis micropogon
ATGTGCTTTGATACAGCACTTTGGGAACATCCAACTTCTTTTGCAATTACCTTTTGAGGCTTTCCCTCCTTATAGAGGATGTCAATGATGGTTTAGTGCACAATTGTCAGGTCAGCAGTATTTCCCAATGATTGTGCTTCCTATTGAACCAGACTGAGAGACCATTTAAAGGCTCAGGAACCCTTTGTAGGTGTTATGGCTTAATTAGCTGATTAAGAGTGGTACACTTTGAGCCTAGAATATTGAACCTTTTCATAATATTCTAATTTTCTGAGATTGTGGATTTGGGGCTTTCATGAGCTGTAAGCCATAATCATCTCAATTATGACAAATCACGGCTTGAACTACCTCGCATTGCATGTAATGAGTCTATCTCATATATTAGTTTCACCTTTTAAGTGCATTACTGGAATAAATGAACTTTTGCATGATATTCAAATTTTTCGAGTTTCACCTGTATATGTCATTGTCTACCTCTCTACAACATACAGTAGGTATTTTCTCTCTACGGCATACAGTACTTGCTGCCTTTTGGCACATTAGGGCTTTGGGAATTGAAATCCTCTGAGCTTACAACAATGAAACATGTTCTCTCCCTGAAAAGATTTCTTCCTGAAATATGGAATAGTATAATCTTCTAATAAAACAAGATAAGCTACAATTACAAAGTGACTCTGCTTGAATACACTTTGAAAAGTTGTATTTAACAGTAATTATATTTAAGCAAATTTGAGCAATGCAGTTAATGTAGTCAATTCAACTGATTATCAGACACGTGACTGAAGAATTATTGATGGAAAGCTAGTGAACATGTTGTACTAGCTGCTTAATTGTTCACCATGCAGGTGGTGTTTGCTTTGATAATGCCCAGGGTTTCCTTTATGTTTTCATACTGTACATGTGTGGATTTGTGTGTGCATCATTATTCATCAACTGCTCATGTTCGGACAGTACAAAGACGGCAGGGAGGTTTACCATGGCATCACTGTGTAAATCCGGGTTGTCTGGTCATGCTCACAATGTTTATACATATCCTGCTGGGTGCTACGCTGTGCTTGCAATGAGAGTAAGGAAAGTAGGAAAAAAGGAAGTGTGTAAAATGTCCTTTTTTTTCTTCCTCTATGCTCTATTGTTCCTCAGGTGCAGGTGTGCAAACATATCGACTATGTTTTCACCCGTGACCGAAAAACTATTTCTTTATGTGAGCTTTCTGCCTGTGGCTTGCTGTAGGGGAAACATTCAATGACTGTAACACATTTTCTTAGAATACCATACCATACCACCAAGACCAGACAAGATTTGATTCAAAAACTTTTGTCTTTATGTGCTTCAAACTGACACAATTTGTCATGTCACATTAGGCACTCAGATTGATTTAAGAATTTATACTAACATGACCTGGACTGAAGTAAGAGAAAATATGGGAAAATAATCAGAATGGCATATTAATCATCATTTAAAATTATAAATAAGATATAATGCATGTTAATCTTGATAATCAAGTAATATCTCATTTAATTTAATATGTTTCAGGTTCTAAAAAGGTGGTGTTAGTCTGTATTCTACATGCTGTTTTGGTAATCTGACACCTAATTTAAATGAATACATCCTGTAAGAACATATAATCAGTGGATCTGTGTCTATGTTCTTGGTTTATATCTCAATTTAAATCACATCTGGAACATAATGTCCTGAGTAGTTCCAACACGGAGCCAGTACACATGATGCATTTGCTTTCTGTATCTACTGTATGTCATTTGAATAATTTGATAGAATGCCATGTAGTAGCAGATTTTTTTTTTTAAACCAGCCTGAAACATTTTCTCCCATTATACATCTTCCCTTGTCCCATTATATGAAACATTTAGTTATTTTGGGGTATTATCAGACACATACAGAAATGATTCTGTTTCATCTGATTAAAGATTCATATTTATTAGTATGTCATAGGAGCATCAATCATGACAACAGTATAAAACTTGAAAAACTTAAAAAAAAAAAAACATTTTGGAAATAAAAGCTAGACATTATTTTATAGACAGCTACCATTTCACTTTAGTTTTATGCTCATACATAGCAACGCACACCATTTAATTTTTAGTAATGTAAGAATTGACCTGTGTTATGATGATCCCTTGGCTCCACTGTATCTCTGCTTGAAAGTTTATTGTACTATTCATCATTTGTCAGGGTTTGTCTGATATTAGAAAGTTTCTGTTCATAGAAAGGAGAAAATCTCAGATTGCTTTACTGCTTATTTGTTTTACTTCATAAAACAATATTGATGTTTATTTTATTGCCAGCACACAGCTTTAGGGTCCCTGGTTTGATTTCCAGCTCGGGTTACTCTCTGTGTTACTTGCAGGTTACTTTCTTGTTCTCCCTTTATCCGTGTGAGTTTCTTCTGGGTTCTCTGTTTTTCTCCCACGTCTAAAAAAAATCATGCTAAATTGATTAGCTATAATAAATTTGCCCGTAGGTGTGATTGGAGCCCTGTTAGGGATTTGTTGTCCTATTCAGTGTGTATTCCTGTCCTGTGGCCACGGTTCAAAGCATAAGTTCTGGATTCGCCGTGACTCTGACCAGCATAAAGCTTTTTACAAAAATACTGCAGCACTTTGGTTGTTTAAACGTATACACATTATCTGAATTCTTTGTGTGCATGTGTAAAATCTAAAGGAACAATCTGTCCTCGAGTAACATGAAAAACCCAGTGAGCACCGCTTACACACTGTGAGAAGCTTTGGAAAGAAAGAGTTTAGCTGAAATGTTCCAGCACTGTATGGTGTGGAGGAGGCTTTTGGAGGAAGAACTAGGTTCGATTTGAGCCGTCACTGGTTATAGTAAAAAAAAAAGATGAGATGTCTGGCTCTGCTATCACAGACGAGAGGAATGGAGTTGTGAATGAAGATGAAGGGGTGGGAAAAGAGGGTCTGTTATGTATAAGTATGGCTGTGTAGAAGATAATGCCTGAGGATTGACCAGGATGGAATGTAAATAGACAGGACATGTAAAAAGGTTCAAAGCAACTCTGTCAAATCTACACACTCTCCTACACCTAAAGAAGCAACTGTGTTTCATAACTCTTATCTCCCTCCCACCTTCTCATAGCTTAAATCTTTTTTCTCATTGCTGAGTGGTAAACACTTTCATGCCAGGAGAACCTGCTAAGGATCTTTGTGAATTATCATCAAATCAAATACATCAAATGGTATACGCTTCAGTGCTGAGTGTTGAAAGGCTCCTTGTGCTTTTAAAAGACAGTCAAAAACAGCAACCATGATTTTGAGTAATCGTTCACCATGCTCTTATAGTACTTTATCAAATATATGTGACCTGTTTTGGATAGACTTTTAGAGCACAGTCATAACTTTAAACCATACAGTGTATGCTAGAGTAAAAAAAAGTCAAATATAGTTTCTCTAACCCAATGCAGTATAATAGTTATAAAAACAAAAAGAGAGCATTGAGATCTGTATTTAAAAAACATTATTTGTGATTTTTGTGTTCTGCTCGCAGGCAGGTAGATTTTGAGATAAGATAGAACATAATTAATTATTAATTAATCAACATGCTTAATGCAACAAAGATAGAAATACATTGTAAAAAAAAAAAGAAAGATAAATGGTGAGAAAGATAATTTAATCAATTTGAATGGGTAAGTATTAAATTAAATAGTATCCTAAAAATGTATGGTATACTACTGTAAGTCTCTAGAGGATACAAATGAACAAGCTGACTGATAATTCTGATAGTAATATATTAATAATAGCGGCAGATACATGTGATTACTGGAGGGTGGTAGTGACAGAGGGAGAGGACACAGAACATTACTATAGCCTTCTAAAATCTCTAATTTAGATGATTGGAATTTCCTTTTATTCTTTCTGCTTTTGTTTAATGGCACCTGATAATATTGATATGATCCACTTGATTAACGTTTAATAGTATGATAAACGTGATAAATCTGGCAGATGGGTAATACTCAGTGGTACAAATACTATGTATGTGTGTATGTAACCACAGTTTTGTGTGTGTGTGTGTGTGTGTGTATACAGTAAAGTATTGTATATAACTGAAGCAACTCCAGATCAAATATTTCAAATTGAAGAATTTGAAAAATTGGAGAAAAAAAAATTAATATGACCACCCAGCTGTTTAGTCCCAATCCTGTGAGTTCTCATCACTTGTGTGTGTGTGTGTGTGTGTGTGTGTGTGTGTATGTGTGTGGCAATTTTCTTACTTTCGTTATTAAACGTAGCTGTGATTTATACTGTAGATTTTTTTAATAACGCAACTTCATTAAGTGTTCTTCTGCACCTCTGCTCTTGACCTCTGAGCTAAAACATGTAGTGTGATTAGTTTGTTTATGTGAAGGTCTGTTTTTAAATCACACTAATACATTGTGATGTGACTGTAGTGGTTTGCTACACTAACGTAATTCAGAACTCATACCATTATTGCCTAGTGCCTGACAAGGCCTTTAATCTTTTCCCATTTTTTTGATCTCTAAAAGCTTCCCTGAGTTAAATACCCTAAGTTTAAAGAGGCATGGATTTCAACAGTTTCTTATTTAACACATTCCATAATCAAAACTGCCAAGCTGCAAGCAATCTCTTCTAAATCAGTAGGAAATGTAGCAAAGCCAACCTCCTTTCATTGACTTTGACAAGTAATGTTGCAGCTGCATGGACAAGAGGCCACACTGGTCAAGAGGTGACTGCCCTCCGCAGCAGTTTGCATTTAAAACAGGAAGTTCTACACAGCAGTCGACATTAGAAAGGATCTATGGGAATCCGAGTAGATTGGATTCTATTCAAGTATTTAATATAATGTACGGTCTGCTTTTCCAAATATGGTGTTGTAAGAACAACCAGCATCAGGAAAAACTATGAGATTAGAGTGATGGCTACCATTCACGTACACTGCCCGGCCAAAAAAGGGATACACACTCTAATATTTAATTGGTCCACCTTTTGCTTTGATTACACCTGTGACATTATTCCAACAAGCTTGTGCAATGTCACAACCATTTATATCAACAATTGCCTTAATTTCTTTCCAAGATCTTGGATTGATGCTGGGACAGTCGGACAACTGCGTAAAGCAAATCCCAGGCAGTAGGCAATGGGTATGATGGGTGCATCACTTTATCTGCCTCTTCCCTGTTAAATCTGTACTCATCAGATCATATGAGCTTTTTTCAATGCTCTACAGCCCATTCTTTACGCTCCTTAGCAAATTTAAGCCTACACAGCTGTTTAATTCCAACACCTTGAATTTGCATTGTGAGTGTGGAAATGTGCACAAATCAACAAAAACAACAATAGACCTCAGAGCTATGTTTAACAGCGAGTTCTGTGGTGTTTTGTTGGTTTTTTTTTACGATTTTTTTTAATGATTTAATTCCACCAAAGCCTTTAACTGATCTCCCATCACGCTCATTCAGGATGTTTTTCCAGCCACATAACTTTATCAGAGATGATGGTTCACCACTATCCTTCCAGGTTTTAATAATGCGTTTTTCAGTTCTTAAACCAATTTTAGTAATTCTAGCAATCTCCTTAGTTGTTTTCTTTTCTTAATGCAGCACAATAATTCATCCCTTCTAAAACAGAGTAACTGAAACATGCAAACATCACTGCAGTAATTATCCAATGGAAGCCTCTTACCTATTTGCATAGTTAAATAAAAAGTGGTGGCTGTTTTTTGGCCAGGCAGTATTTGTTATTGAGTATTTTAGAGTTGTAACATTTTTAGGAGGTAGGGCACATCCTGAGCAGCCTATCGAAAATGAAAAAATGGACGCATTAAACTGTGCTGTTTGATATTTTTCGCCAGCTGTCCAAATTTCAACTGACATCAGAGTCTGATGAGCCGGGGCTGATTTCATTCTTCCAACTGGTTATTAATTCCCCCTGTAATTTGCCCAGATTTAATTATTGATGTGGTCTTTGTTGCTGGGTGGTTATTATGTGATCTTCATTTGCTGGGGAAAAAGTCAGACCATGAGAACAGAATTCTCCAGGGGGTGGTCTTTGGTTTTGAAGTGTTTTGTTGCCAGTTTCTTAAGACAAACTGACATTTGTCTATTTGTGTATGTAAATGTGTGGACGAATTTAGTGTATTTTTGTTGTTATGCTCGAAACTGAACATTTGCATATTCAGAAAGTGGAAATGCACAACTATGCATAACTAAAGACTGCGGCTTACTAGATTAGCAGCAGTTTTGCTCACTAATTACCTAATCTCAAATGAAAGCAACCAGTCATAGTCACACATGCACAATGGTTTAGCCATGCTGTGCATTTTACCCTGCAAGACAATGCTGTCACATTATTACTAACCTCATGTGGAGGTATAGACATAGGCTTTGACCAAGCTCTCTTTTTCTCTACTCATCATTTTTAGTCACTTCAAATGATTTTTGCAGCACAACACTGAAGCTTCCTAAAATTGCCCATTTCCTCTTTCAATCTTCACATTCACACACTCGCACAGCTCGCACAGATCAGCACAATATGCAGTCCCTTCATTCAGCCTAACAAGTGTGTGCACCTCCACACTACACTGGTTCCATTTTTCGGCACAGCTGTTGACTACGGCCGGTAGAGAGGGGAATGAGGAGAAAGAGTGTGTGTTTTTGTTTGTGGTGCAGATTCTAGAATGGGCAAGCATAAGTGTTTTGGGCAGAGTTTGGTGTAGGGAGGTAATAAAATGCATATGTACACTCTCATGTGTGGGGATCAGGGTTGTCGGACAATAATAAAAAGGCATCTGCAGTTCTGTCACATCCGTCAGGGTGGTGTTCAGTGCAGGGGAACAAATGGGTTCAATAGGCAACTGTGATCAAGGAGGTCCTACTGAATCCTACAAATCTTGAAAGTTTGACATTTTAGAGGGATAGGCCGAGTTGGAAATTGGGCGAAGTTTATAAACAGGAACAGCATAAATTTTGAAGGAAAGTAAAAAAATTAATAAATAAGCAAACACAACAGAAAAGTTAAGAATGAAATTTTATTCATTTTTCAGGTTTTGTATTAAAAACTAAGATGAATATCTAGTTTGACCCTTGATGTGTAAAATAATTTTTTTTTTTAATATTGTTCAGCTGTTCTGTAGTTACGTGCATGATGGCACATCATCAGTCAAGAGAAAGACAAAACTGTCTAAGAGAAGAAATGTCGCTGTAGTTTAACAGTGCATATGCCCTGTTTGTTTCAAGAAGCAGGTGTTACAAAATGCCCACAAGACACATACTGTGTGCGGGAGTAGGCTCCTCATTTGTAATATTCATGGATCATAATTAGTTGTCACACCTAATATTAGTCATGCACAACAGATACAACTGCCTTATCAGCAGAAGCAGACTCTAAGTGGAACAGTATAATTCCCAGCTGCTGTATAAACATGCTGTACACATTGACGTTTCCTCAATAACCAGACTGAATGCAATTTAGTTTTTCTTTTTTAATGTAACATAGTCTCACTGTTTTGTTAATGCATGCAACTACTGCATTATCTTCATATCACAAATGAACCCTAGGATGCAGAGACCTTTGTCCAGTATTTCTGGGTCTGAAAAACATTGGAGAAATGTTGGCTGGGACCACACACACGTACACACAGATTTGCGACTGTGTATTTTTTTGTTTTTTTTTAAAAACCTAACTGAGATGAAATTGCAGAAATGCATTGGAGAGTGCTGTGCTATTACACTCATTATCGTCTCCACAGCTGCCGTTTTAACTGCTATGACTTTCATCTCGAAAACCGACTTCAGTGTGACCTGTTCCTTAAAGATTTACTGTGGCTCAAGGGATTCCACCAGTAAAAAAATATATATATATTTCAGCAATTTATTTTGTGTCATTTTCTATTTCATAAAGAGCAGTCTGTTATTTCCAACTTAAATTTGTTTTGCAGAGAAGAAAATGAATGTGTAAGAAATGAAGAGATTGCTCAAGGGATTAATTACAGAGTAACTACAGTGTGTTTAATTACCAACTTTTCTTAGCGAGTAGACAGGTAATAATGTAATTATAGGTGTGTCTTCCTGGTGTACATTACTTCATCAGTTTTTCTCTGAAATGCAACGCTTGTCAGGGGCAATTTGCTATTCAGACGTTTCATCTTCTCCCCAGTGAAAAGACAGCATTGCTGCTTCACTGCCAGGTGGATGGTTGCTCCCCCAAGGGTGGCAAAGTCCCAAGCACCCCATTGTGGCCCTCACCAAACATGGCACACAGTGCGCCTTTCACAGACCCACTTCTCAGAATGCATTTTGGGAATGGCAGTGGAGGGCTGGCTTTGTTTCAGTGTGGTGAAAAGAGAGGGGCTGCCATAGTTAAGGTCAGGGTTAAGCTGACGGACTTCTCTACAAACAGCTTCAAAGACAAGATGTTAATGACCCCAACTATGACTCACCACAGAGGCATTTTTCACAAACAACCCCCACTTGTATTCTAGCGTACTCTGTCTCTCTTTCTGTCATGGTGTTGAAAAATACGGCTTTTCAGTTTGTCCAAGTAGTGGGGTTGTTTGGTATGACGTCACAACATGATCGTATCTTGGTGAGTAAGAGCCAGCATGCTAGGCATCAGGGGAAAAGGTGAAAATCATGAGTGACGGTTTCATTCAAAACATTTGAGCTGTGATGCTGTTGCTGAATGAAGGCCTAACAGGGTTATGGGTCCTTTTGCATATTCTTGTAGTATTAGTATGTTACATTTTGTACAGAGCACTATATGGAGAAAAGAGAAGAGGTGTTATGAATGCAAGGGAGACAGAATAACTCATTTAGCCCAGGTTGTGTGCACTTAAGCTAATAGAGAGTAAAGAAAAGGATGGGAAGGAACACAAGCTTTTCTTACATAGTCTCTGCTCTGTGCCATTTTTTTTTACTCTTGCGCACACTGGGCTGAGCAGAAGACTATTTTTAGGTGAGACAGACTGGAATGAGAGCTGTTAGTCAGAAGATTGTGGAAGACGTATCTCTGAAAGCAGAGAAAAAAATTATATAGACAGTGGGTGTACTGTATATACAGACATACATTATTTAATGGGCTTTCTTTATTTTTTTTAATGTTTTAAACATAGCATGTGAAGACATTAGAATTGTGACAGAAAAATATGGAATTATGTACTTTATAAGACTTTATTTCCAATAAGCGTTTATGTGGGCTACAATCTTAAGTGCTGTAAATCTGTGGTTTCTTAGGCTGCTCTTGGTCTTCCGGTCCTGGGCCAGACCTTCTGAGAGCTAGTTCCATCACACTGTTTGATTATTTTGCCTACTGCACTTGGGGATACAGTCAAAGTTCTTCAGATTTTTTGGATTGATTGACCTTCATTTCCTAAAGTATTGATGGACTGTCTTTTGTTCTCTTTACTTAACTGAGCGTTCCTTGTCATAAAATTGATTTGTACAGTTGTAGTAGTACTAATAGGGGTATTGACAAACTGATGGTCTAAAACACATTAAGAAGGCAAGCAATGTCACAGATTAAGCCTTGAATTGAAAATCATGTGAATTGAAAATCATTCCAGGTAACTACTGTACCTCATGAATCTGATGAGAGAATGCCATGAGTGTGCCAAGTCATCATCGCAGCTAATTGTAGCTAATTGTGGACTAAAATATAAAACGTATTCAGTGTTTTTTTAAACACTTTTTTGTTTACTACATAATTCTGTAAGTGTTCTTCCAAACTGTGAATGTTTTCAGTATTAATCTACATCTATGTTGAAAATTATAAAAATAAAGTAAAAAACACTGAAGGAGAAGGTGTATTCAAAGATGTGTGTGTGTGTGTGTGTGTGTGTGTGTGTTTGGGTGTGTGTGTGTGTGTTTGGGTGGGTGTGCATTAAACATTGAACCAGCTGCTATTATAAAGGGCTGGAATTGAAACACTGAAAGTGGAGAGACTAAAGTTAGTGAGAGGAGGCGAAACTGTATTCAACTAAAAGTAAGCTAGCCAAGGCCATTGACATGCTAATTTCACCAAGTTTTCCAACTGTTTCCTCATCTTTCCGTTTAAAGTCACTTATTTAGCTGTTTACAATGTAAACAAGGATCCATAAGGTTAAAGCCTTTTAACACTAAATGCAGTATTACTTTGCACAGTTGTGTAACATGCCATTGCCTTGAGCTGAGCTTGCTGCTTGCTGCTACAAGTCACTTTTCAACATGTATTTCGGTTTCCTAGGCGACAGAATGGGGCCCAGACGAAGACACCAGGAGGTCCTGTCAAAGCAAAGGGAAGACGGAGGTAACTTTGAACCCCTGGTTTTAAGCCTTGAATAGTCTTTCAAAATGCTGCCATCCCATTGGATAGAGGAAAGAATATGTTTGCCGTGTAGGAGGACACAAAGCAATGCACATTTATCCTCTGTTTGCTAAAGCGCAAATCTCGCGTTAGTGAATAATAGGTCGTAAATAATAATTTATGCCACATCAGCTTTAATATGCTGGTTGAAACACAGCATTTATCAGGTGCTTATGATGGCTCTTTTTAGCATTCCAGCATGCCAGACAAGGTCCCCCTGTGGTGCTGATAAGAAATATTGTGATCAGGCTGTCTTGGGGGATTGATTACTATGCCAGTTTTATCTATAAAGCACTGTAGAAAAAGAGCTAACTGGCAGAAAAGGAATGTCATTTGCAAAATCTAAATTTCAATTCTGACCTTAGTTCATTTCACTTTTGGAGTTTCTGTACAGGATTACTGCATTAAGATTTTTTTGTAGCTCATCATTTCAATTAAAAAAGAAATGAACATTTTCAACGCTTTCATTTTCAAAAGTCTTAAAGCCATTCTCTCAAATTCCCAGCACCTCAGACTTTCCCTCTGTTACTACTGACCTATCAGCCCTATACTCTATTATTCAGGAACTATAGAACAACACTAAAGCGGTTATCATCGGAAGTGGAGAATAAAAACTACTGCCAGTTTCTCAGTGCTAGTATATCCCATGTACTTATACCTTGAAGACACTTCATTTTTTTCCTCTTTGTTTAATGAAATGTGTGTTTAATCAAGTTCAGAAGAAGCTGAATGTCTTGTATGTCTATTGTAGTGACACTGATTATTAATTGATAATTAAAGAATGACTCGATGTCAGATGGATGGGTTATGTGGTATTTGTGGAAAGGGTCACTCCATGAGTAGTAGCAAGACTGACAGGGAAAGGGGAATTTTGAAGAACACTTTTGTTTTTTAGGCTGGCATATGTGTCAAAAGAAAACACTGTCACTCATCATATGAGGCATCACATTTACTCACTCATCATCTGTATTGCTTTATCGTGTATTTAGGGTCGCAGGGGGCCTGGAGCCTATCCCAGGAGACTTAGGGCACAAGGCAGGGTACACCCTAGACAGGGTGCCAATTCATCGCAGGGCACACATACACTCACACACACTCCAGGTAAATTGGAAACACCAATTAGCCTAATCTGCAGGTCTTTGGACTGTGGGAGGAAACCGGAGTACCGGAGAAAACCCACCAAGCACTGAGAGAATCGAGCTTGGCCGGGAATCGAACCCGGACCCTGAAGGTGCAAGGCGACAGTGCTAACCACTACACCACCGTACCGTGCCGCCCATCACATTTACAGCATTGCCAATATATGCAGTGTAACCAAAAAGCTAATAAATAAGATTAACAGAGGTTTCAAAGTAATCAACCATTTGGACCAATCTCAAGATCCATTGTCTCAATTGTTTCACTTTAGTGTTAATTCAATCCACTCGAAAAGGATACAGAACACTTAAATTGTAATTTTCTTGCATACAGAAAGCATCCCTAGGAAGGCAATTTAAAACCATATCAGTTATTTTTGTTTTTATACTAATATAATTGCAATATGCGTTATTTGAGGGACTTTACTACAGTATACCCTGCGGGAAACATAGCGAGTTTAACATTGAGATCAAATTTTAAAAATTGGCTGCAGTTCCTTTTCGTGATCTGAAACAGGACCGCTGTAACATACAGTACTGATATGTTTAACTTTTTTTGAAGCTGGAGTGTCAAAACTACATCAGAGTCCTCCTGGTTAACAAGACAGAGGTGATGACGTGTGGCACCAATGCTTTCCAGCCTCTCTGTATCATCCGAGAGGTAAGTGATGATAATTACTCAGCAGTTAGAGAATATTAGATTAAATAACAAATTGTTGGGGGAATTAGAGCATATCTAATTGATTCTTCCCTCTTTCTCCTACTTCTGTCTCAGGTGGGGAATATGAGCAGGGTATTGGAACGAGTGAATGGCGTGGCACGCTGCCCCTATGACCCTCGCCATAACTCTACGGCAGTTGTGACAGACAGTGGAGAGCTGTACGCTGCCACAGTCATCGACTTCTCTGGCCGGGACCCAGTCATATACCGCAGTCTGGGAAACATGCCTCCTCTGAGGACTGCCCAATACAACTCCAAATGGCTTAATGGTACGAGTAACACAATGTCTTTGCTGTTTTTAATATGATTGTCTAGTAGAATATTTTGAATTGAACCTTTATTCACCTCGTGCTGATTTGAGTAGTGAGAATATTTGTGGCTTAATTATATGTATTGATTTTAATATAAAAACAGCGTTCATGTTAGCAGCTTATTTTGATTAAGTTTTAGTCTTAGTCTTTTGACTAGAATGTACGCTAGATTTTTTACACAGACATTTAAGTCATGCTTACTAACTTTTATAATCAATAATGTAAAATGTATTTTGCATTTAATATACAATAGCAATTAAATCCTATACTGTTAGGCCACATTCTTATTTACATATTTCAAGTTCAAATTACAATTACACTTTTGAAAATGAGTTACAAGAACAAGATGCTACAGTGCTGTTACAGAGTTAAAGTGGCTTCACACAGCTGACATTAATTTATGCCGTTAGCTTTGTTCAATGAGTAATTGCAGTCAGGTAAGCAGTAGTATTTCTGATGCTATAAAGGTTGCAGGAAGTGCATTTACTTGTAGTTAATCGAAATTGGGCGGCGTGGTGTAGTGGTTAGCACTGTCGCCTTGTATCTCCAGGGTCCAGGCCAGGCTCGATCCCCGTCTCTGTGTGCATGTTCTCCCCGTGCTTGGTGGGTTTCATCCGGGTACTCCGGTTTCCTCCCACAGTCCAAAGATATGCAGGTTAGGCTAATTGGCATTCCCAAATTGCCCACAGTGTGTGAATGAGTGTGTGCCCTGCGATGGATTGGCACCCTGTCCTGGGTGTTCCCTGCCTCGTGCTCTAAGCCTTCTGGGATAGGCTCCAGCTCCCCGTGACCCTGAATACAGGATAAAGCGGTATAGACGACGATGAGTGAGTGAGTGAGTAATTGAAATTGTGACCACTCTCAAGGTTTACAATCAGCGAGGTAAACAAGAATGAAGTATAACTGTAAATTAATGCTACTATTTTAAGAGTGGCTATCATGAACTTAGAGGCTAATGATAATAAGCTAACATTTAGTGACTGCAGTCGATAACATTGCTACACAAGGTCATGGGTAAATAATGCTAACTGTATTAATGCAAAACTGTGTTCACAATCTGCCTCACTGTAATATGAATTTTAGCTTACCATCTCAAGTGCACGGTATTCAAATGCAGGAAACAATGAGGGCAAAGTTGTTGTTTTTTAACAATCAATCATAAGGTGCACTACTGCCATTTGTAAAGTACATCCAAGTTTACTTTTTTATTTAGTTTTAGTCTTGTCTTCATCCTGAAAAATAGGTCATCAGTGAATATTTTTGTCATAATTTTTTTATTGACAAAATTACCCCTGGTATGACAGTACATATCTCAGATATATCTTATTATGATCTACATGATGGTGGTGAATCTCATATGTCATATGTCATGACCTCATTTACTATAAGTTAGACAGGTGTTAAAGTTTACTTATAGTGCAGCTAGCAGCGTTTGCCTCAGGTGGAACAGATCAGCTCTCTGCCAGGCAGTGGTATAATTATTCCTCACAGTAGGAAGAGGGTGAAATTGCTGCCGCAATGCTCACTCTACTAGAGACACCCACCTAGCTCCACTGTAGGAGATTTGAAGTGAGGGGCTGCAGAGGAAAAAGGTAGAAAGAAGCAGAATTAATACACACATACATGCACATTTTTTCCCTATCCGATATATAAAAGCACAAAGACTCAATTCTGTGCCTCAGCATGAAAAATAATCTGTCAGATTTATGTTGCTGTGCTTCTCATGCTGAAATTCAGCTCTCAGCATATCCCACCTGTAAAAAATAGCACCTACTCACCAAGCCAGTTGGATGTGAAGATAACCCTTCGAATGTGAAGTGTGAATTAAAATCTCATTTCCTTTCATAAGCCTGTTCCTGTGGGGGTCAGGGAAGAACGTCACAGACCTCCGGGGTCCTGATTCACCTGGCCTGTTGTTGCATTGTGCACCGTCATATAAGGTGCTGGCTGACTACATTTTAATAAAGAAGTGAATTGGAATGGGACCGGAATAAGCTCTGGGTTTCGGCTCCAATCTCTCTTATGATAAGTTGATGTTAGTGTTACCTGAGAAGCTGCAAATTTGGCATGAATTCAAAGAGAGACAGACAGACAGACAGACAGACAGACACACACACACACACACACACGAGAACCCTGATGCAACTGATCTGTTTACTTTCATTGTGCAAGTAGAAAAAATACTGTTTGTCATATTCACGCCCACATATAACTGTACAGTCATGCACAAGCATACAAACATGGGTACACTTACACAACATGAACATCCTGGCCTCTCAGTCACAGAACAATCTGCTTGTTGGAAGTACAGTAAACTATTTGCAGCACTGCAGCAGCCCCCAACATAAAAATTACTACATGTACCATAGATGGCTAATAAGTGTATGCAAAATGAAGCAATATTAAATGGATAGTGCATTCAATATGTACATACAGGCCTTTAAATGTTTAATCGATATATAGAAGGCTCTACCCTTAGTTTACCCTTATAATTTGGTCAGTTCCAGCTGCATGCTGCACACCTGGGGAAAACCTAATTTGTTTAGTTTTTTTATTTATGTCAGTATACGATGTTCCTGAATGCTGTAGGAGTTTAAAAAGCTTCCAGTTTATTTACGGATTGGCCCTGATGCTTGTACTGAAAATCTTCCCAACCCACTCAGCAATGCTTAACTCTTTAGTATACAGTTGTATGTGGTATAATAGTAGTGATTTACTGTATATTCTCAGTATCTAGCGTCACTCAGGAGGGGTTTTAATATTTCTTCTTCAAGAAGTTTTGTCCTTCTTGTTCCTCACCTCGGGCTTACTCAATTATTTATTAATTTATTTATTCAAGTTATTGTTTATAATTGATGCAGTTATTATTTTGTGTCTAAAATGCATTGTGCACTGTGTAAAATTAGATGGCAGGCCGCCCACATAACTCACTCACTCAACGTATATAGCGCTTTCTCCTGTATACAGGGAAGCAGGGGTCCGGAAGCCTATCCCCAGAGACTTAGCCCTAAGGGTACAACAGGGTGCCACTTCATTGCAGGGAACACATACTGTACATTCACATAGTCATTCACACACTAGAGGCAAATTAAGAACGCCAGTTAACCTTATCTGCATACCTTTGGTGGGAGGAAACCAGAGCATCTGGAGGAAACCCACCGGCTTGGATATTGCATTAAAGTGCTTTAAAACAATATTTAGGGTTAAAACTTTCTCAGTTCTTTAGAAGGATTTTGAAGGATAAGCTATATTATCAACCGATTTTCAATGAAATTGAAGATTTTATACATTTCGCCTCGTGACGTAATAGCTAACTTGATATGACTGGTCACATATATTCTCTTTCTCTTTCTGTATATCTTTTAGAGCCTCAGTTCATCTCAGCATATGATATTGGACTCTTCACCTTCTTCTTCCTGAGGGAGAATGCAGTGGAGCATGACTGTGGCAAGACGGTGTACTCTCGAGTGGCGCGTGTCTGTAAGAATGACATCGGTGGCCGCTTCTTGCTTGAGGATACATGGACCACTTTCACCAAGGCTCGTCTGAACTGCTCTCGCTCTGGAGAGATCCCCTTTTACTACAATGAGCTCCAGAGCACTTTTTACCTGCCTGAGCAGGATCTCATCTATGGAATCTTTACCACCAATGTGTGAGTACAACAAATGTCAAGTCAATGTCTTTAAGCAGTGATTACTTTGCACTGTTTTTGCGCATACATTAGCACATAAGCATTACATACATACGTTAACACATACATTAGCAAATTGTTATCCCATGGTGGTGAAAACCTTCAGGGTGAATGTGTTGTATAGTGTGATATGTTCACCTGGGCTCTTTACACCAATAATTACGAGAAAATATGTAGATGATATGGCCACTTACTCGTGTTTAAGCATATTTAAGTTTAGACCATACAACCTAGCATCTTGTATTTGTCTTTTTACAATTTCAGGTTTTGATAAGAGGTTGAAATTGGACAGTAAAATAGACAGAGTAGTTTTTCTGTTTGGGAGTCGATATCCTGGTAGGGCTGTAACTCTGATCTCTTTTATTACATCCTAGGTTCTGTATACTATTATTTACCAGTTTTACAACAAAGGAGGTAATGAAGCTTAAATGCAGTTCAAGCTGATGCTGATATTTACAGTTGTTGATATGATTAGATGTCAACACTGTAGGTGCACAGGAGTCTAAATTGTGTGTTTGATCTGTAATCAGACTGTGTTGTGGACCAGATCTTCTTTGTCCTATTTTGAAATGGCCATTAATTAAGAAAAAAATTAAAACTACCAACGGTTGAGGCGGCACGGTGGTGTAGTGGTTAGCGTCATGTTTGAGTGTTCGACTTGGGTCTGTATGCGTGATACTCCTGTTTCCTGCCACAGTCCAAAGACATGCAGGTTAGGTTAATTGGTGTTCTCTCGCTCTGTGTGTGTGTGTGTGTGTGTGTGTGTGTGTGTGTGTGTGTGTGTGCGCTTTGCAATGGATTGCTGCCCTGTCCAGTGTGTATCCCGCCTCATGCTCTAAGTCTACTGGGATATTCTCCAGGTCCCCATGACCCTGTACACAGGATAAGCGATATAGACGATGAATAATTTAATCAATGGTTGGACTTTTTTTTGCTTGTGTGGCATGCTTTTTAAATTAGTAGGCTAGTGCTTAAAATTTCAGAAGTAGTGGTCTTGTGTAACTGTTTAGAAGAGTCCAAAATCCTGATCTCTGATGGCTGCAGGCTGTATTTGCTGATTCAATAGAAAATTGGAATGCTCTTCCTTAAAAAAGTGCTGTGTATCAGTACTATTTGACCTTCTAATTACCAGTCACACACAAACGCATGCACACACACACACACACACACACACACACACACACACACACTTCAGTAGATATGGGATTTAATAATGAAATCATAAGAGCAGTGTCTCCATCTGTCTGCAGTAAATTGAACACCTCCAGCATAGACCTCTGGAGGTTGTAAGAGCAGCACAGAGGGTGAGAGAGGAAATGTTGATGTGTTAGTAGTAGGTCTATGTGTACTGTAGGTAAAGACTGATCTGGCAAGGCTAGCCCATTCTAACTGTGAATTAGTACCTAAAGGTCTGAAGCACTACAGCCCCTCATAATGAACTCACTGTGTTTATAGCTCTGCCACTTGCAGCACTATGCCGCACTTTGTCAGTGCAATTCCACACAGCTATAAACTGAGCTAATCATACAGTATCGCCAAGCTCAAGCACTAAAACACACTTTACTTTATCTTCTCATTTTGCCCCATGTGACTGCCTATACTACAGTGCTTCATCACACATAATGACTTTATAATTTTATTTCTCTGGACATAAATTAAATTTTAATCAAGAACCCTTTAAAGGTGCATGATGCCTTGTCCGCATTAATATGAATACATTAGAAATTTGAATTTGTGCATTCTTTTCAGTTAAATCAAAGATGAAATAAGAAGACTTTTTGGCAAATGTTACTGTACCTCGCAAATTATTGACTTACATGCCCTTGTCTATGAGTAGACTAGGTATCACATTCGTCTAAGCTAACCAACTGGACATTCTTATTAATGAGCTGTATTAGCAATAAAAGTGCAGAGCTTACAACTCATACAGCTATGAATGCTTTGAAGTTCTAAGTCTTGCACACAGGAATGTTGTGTTTACACTGTCCTCAGTTCAATTTTAAACAGAAACCAACACATATTCCATCAATGACAACTGAATAAGCTTGTCTTGTGTTAGAGCTTGGTTATAGCAAAAATTCCAGGCCTATCATAGAACATAAACAGTAACATAAAAAAAAAAAAAAACATGTTCTCTACCCACAGTGTCTTTTAAGAAAGAAGCAATTTTTTTTAAAGCTTCAGTGCAAATTCATGACCAAATAGGTTTTTCGTATTAGGATGCACAATGATGCATATTCCTTTGTCTTGCTTTTAAGGTATTTTTAGAGGTATGCAATTTACCTATACAGTGAAACCTCGGATTGTGAGTAACACGGTTTACGAGTGTTCCGCAAGACGAGCAAAGATTTTTAATAAATTTTGACTTGGAAAACAAACAAGTCTTGGTTTACGAGTACAGAGTATCATGTATCACGCATAACTGAGCCAACGGTTTTTCTTTCTTTTCTGCCGCGGAATTGTGGTTAAATCGTCTCCCCTGCCGGGTCTTAGTGCGAGTCTCTTACTGCTATAATCAACATCCGTGCACGCGTGTACAGTTGACTATAACACTGTGACCACGTGTGTGCGCGTAAAACAAATTTTATTTTTGTGTTTGTAAGCGCGTGTGTACAGCGCGCATGTACTGTTTATTATAACACACGTGTGTGCGCTCGTGTAAAGCAAAAGATAAGTCTTATAGTCTAATAAGTCTTATTAGAGGTTAAAGATCCATTTTCTGCCTCTCTGTTTCAGCCTGTCGTTGTGTGTGTGCGTGTGTCATTTGACACCGTGCCCCTTCACACACACACTCTTGCCTTTAAACACTGTACTTGTACAGACTGGATGACTATTCAGTCATAAAAGATCCACATGTTTAGGTGCTTTCACACTAAGATGGGGTTTCACTCATATACAGTACTAGGTTTTAGGCTAAGAATGTGTGAGACTTTAGGGTGATCTGTTTGGCTTGAAAGGAGCACATGAGCACATGGTGGAAGGTGCGTTATATTCAGGCAGAGTTCCGTACTTTCGTACTTAGTTACTGTATAAAGGAGTTAAAAGCTTTCTCTATATTAAAAAAGGTTAAAACTCTCTCTCTCACTTTTCTTTCCTGTTGACATAGGAGACAAAGTTTTACTGCGACAGAAACTTCAGCAGCAGATTATTTCTGCTAAATTATGTTCTTAGAAATCCTGTGTTATTGAATAAAAACTTCATATACTTCTTTTTCCAGCCTGGGTTATGAGTGCAAAATGAATATAAAAAGAAAAATTGGGTTGACATTTAAAAAAAATATATATGTTTATCAATATTGTTTATCATTGGTTAGTTCCAATCATATCACTTTACAAGTCTCTTTCACACACAGTTTGTTCGAGAATGCTTGCTGAAGGTTAATCAGGAGCTCTGGCTCATTGAGACGTAGGCGTACCCTCAATGTTAAATCAATGATGTGGAACGCTTAAAATAATCCTCCCTGCTTTCTGAACTGTTACCTATCCCTCCCAGTTGCCTTCTATTATTCCGTTAATGATTAGAGAGAGCTGATTAAGAGCAGTCTAATGTTAGAGGAACTTTATGAGCATAAGTTTTATATAGAGACTACGCTGAGGCAGCATATTTCTGTTGATCTGTTTTTATGCTTCTTTAGGCTGTTATGATGAATCAGTATGTTCATGCCGCCTTGATAAAAGCATCGAATAAAAGGAGCAGCTTGATGAAAGCATAGTTGTTTTGCCGTCAGATCAAAACCTGCTTAGAGTAGGGCACCTCAAAGTAATTAGGATTTTCTTCTTACTCCAGATTACTCACAGCTAATCTGATTAACAGTCCATATCTCATCGCTGCCCAATTTTCTGGTCATAAAAGATCTTGCTGTTTTTTGCTAGTCATTTGAGCTGCACTGTCAAACCTTCTTTCTTCTGCTGGTAATACTCTGCCTCTTACACTTTCACTCACAGCATGTGGCACCATAGCAGAGCTGCACCCTAAGCCCTCTGATGTAGGTTCTATTGGTACTTTTCCAGACTCAGTAACCACAGCCCAATTCAGACTCCACAGTCTGGCAGAGCTAGATTCCCTGCTGGAGCTCAGCCGTGGAGACCATCTGTCCACGGCTCTGCTGCTAGCACCCTGGTTATTGCAGCTCATTTGTCAGTGGTCTCTGCACAGCCAGTGCTTATTTTGAGTCAGCTCAAACACATTTTTACTTTCCTGGATATTTTCTGCTTACTTAAGATACCATTTGGATTTGATTCATCTGCCTTTCAAAGTAACAATTCTTTTATTTCATCAAGATAGAATTTCATTTTTCTATTCAGATATTTCAAACATTCCTGCTATATGCTGAGGACAATTATTTCGAATAGAAGGAAGATTACTTTAAAAAGTAATTTACATCACCCTAATTATTTGCCTGCAGAGCAATTAATGGCATAGATAACTAAATAGCAGTAGGCAGTGCTTTACACAGGTTTCGGTGGCATTTACCCAACAGCAGCAGAGTGCTTTAGCAATACATTCACAATGTGAGAGTCTGTGTGTCCTTCACAATGTGTGACTGGAACTGAAACGGATTCAGCTTTATGTGACCTCATTACGTTCTCAGACGGAAATCCCAGCTGAAACAACATTTAAACTGTTGTTAGTATCAGGAGAACAGCCTAGTTTTAGATATACACAGCTTGTACCCTATGCTCTCAACTGAAATCCTTCACCTCTCTCCTCCTCATTCTCTGTTTGTATCTCTTTACTGACTATACAGGAACAGTATAGCTGCATCGGCAGTTTGTGCGTACAACCTTAGTGCCATCACACGAGCATTCAATGGGCCATTCCGCTCCCAGGAGAACCCACGCTCCACCTGGCTGCCAACTTTTAACCCCATCCCCAACTTCCAGGTTTACCACTCATCTTGACTATTCATTTTCTGTCAAACTACACTGGATTAATATTATATTGCTGAGTGGGAAACTCTTTTTGTTTGGTGATGTGTATTTATTTTTGTGTCTTACACCTCTTTGTGTTTGATACTTCTGTATAATTTTTTTATGTTCTGTATTATATACAGTATACCTATAATATCTGTTACTCAGATTTACTATGAATTGTTACAGTGTGGTACCATTGAGGACGAGGGACCCAATGAGGGCCTAACCGAGCGCAGCCTGCAGGATGCCCAGCGACTCTACCTCATGAATGACGTGGTCCAGCCTGTGTCTGTCAACCCGCTGGTGTGGCAGGATAATGTGCGCTTCTCCAAGCTAGTAGTGGACATTGTGCAGGGCCAGGACACACTCCACCATGTCATATACATAGGCACAGGTGAGCAAACAAGCCTGCCAGGAAAGCTGAGTCAGTCTGTTGAGTCAGACAGCAGAATTGTACTACAGTACAATCATTTCATTAATGTATTAGGGCCCTGTTGATGTAAAATGTACTTGACAGGTTTGTATTATAAACAGAATTTAACTTAAGACAATGTCATAATCTATCAGCGGTTTTAAAAAGATTTATAACCTAAAGTTTGATGTAATTTTGTCCTCTATTATGTCAGAGTATGGGACCATTCTAAAGGCTCTGGCCACCACCAGTAAGAGTCTACAAGGCTGTTATTTGGAGGAGATGCAGCTCCACCCCCCTGGTGTAAGAGAGCCAATCCTGAGTCTCCAGATTCTCCATGGCGACAGGACTCTCTTCGTGGGTCTGAACGACAGAGTGCTAAAAATTCCTCTGGCTAGATGCTCCAGCTATAAAACAGAACAGTAAGCACAACTGCAATATCCAAACGTGCTATTAAAAAAAACATGGCTGCTCATTTTATATGAATCTGTGTGTATTTTTAAGGCCAGTGTTTATTTAATCTTCCTCATACATGTCCTTGGGGATGTGATCCTTTGGTGCATTTTTACATCCTGGAGGTACAGTATGACATGGGCTCATACTCCTTCCACTGTAGAGTAATCCAATTGACGTGTAATTCAGACTGAAATCCGTCCTTCTAGGGGACTAAAGCAGAGAAAGTATTCCCATAGCTCAGGGGCTAGCAAAGCTTTCAATCAGACTCCTCTGTCTATCTGAGGTAGGGATGAGAGTCAGGCTTAATTTGGCAGAGGGTCGCTAAAGAGATGGTTTGTCAGCTGTGTGGTGCTTTGCTTAAGAGTAAAAGAAAAAGAAAGAATAGCTGTCTAAGTGCTTCTAAAATAGATAAATGTACAGCAATATCTAACAGAGAACAAAATAACACTCATGAATCTGCATCTTGAGAGGAATGAGTGATTGTGGTGTGGAATAAAGGTAAGTGCTGAGGAACAGTGAGAGCAGACCTTTTTAAAACCAGGCATTTTAAGGACAAATTGACAAATCAAATCTGACAAATAGTCATCCATCTAGAGTAGTGGAGGTTTACCCTTATATGCTTTGATATGATGATGAAAAAGAAGATGAATGTGTAATTGTAATTTTGGTTATGTCAGTTGTTTGAAGTGTAATTCTTTACTTTTCTTATGGGAGAATATCCCTGGCATTTATAAAGCATGTACACTGACTTTATATTTCTAATCGCTTTATTTAAACACCTCTTTGAAAAATTAGGGCTAAATAACAGGGCTAAAATTCTTCTTTTTTTTTAAGATTCCTAATTTAATAGTGTCCTATTCCCACCCATCTCAGTGTCCTTTTCTTGAACCCCGTCAGTGACAGCTTCCTCAGAGGCACGTAAGGGCACTAACTGCATCTTTTCAATGTTAGTGATAAGCATAACACACTTAGAGGAAAGATTTATCTTTCCCTTTTGCTTACGTGACTTCACAGACGGCCATGATTTGTTAGCGTCACTATGTTGGATGTGGGAGTGTAAGCATGCCATCCATTCCCCTTTAAAGAGTGTGACCAAATTGCTCTCTAGGCTCCCAGCTACTGTAGCTGGCTCATCAGCCAGGAATCAGAATTGCGATCTCCAAAAGATAGAGCAAACACGTGTATGAATTAACACAGGCTTTTCTAAAATTTGCATGCATCCCAAAGTCTTCCAATCATTCCCCTTGTCTTTGTATAACTGTTGATTAGTGACTTAATGCAAAGTTTTCCTGTCGGTAGTGACTATGGTCTGAGTAATCACGTTTGACCTTTAAGTACTCCACTTTCTGCTAACACCTCTTTCCCCAGTCTCACGCCTTTCCAGTAAGAAACTAATTTAATCTACTTGGGCTGCTGTTTGGCCGGAAAGCAAGGCCAGCCATTCTGCCACATCAATCCACTTCAGCAAGCTTTAGCAAGGGTGAGAGAGGGTGATTGCATCTTAGGAAATGGAGAAATGGACACGGAGGTTGATGCAGTAGTGGTTGAGGTATGGGAGCAGCACCTTCCTGAACGAGTTCTGTTCACCTATTGGCTCTTGCCAACACCAAAGAACAAAGAAGCAGTACTGGTGCAGGTGGAAGGAAGCATTTATAACTTTCGGGTGAATGTGGCAGTCAATCAAGTACACAGTCTTGCATACTAATGAATCATGGAAGCAGACAGGTTAACCCATAATTATATCAATTTATGAATACAAGGGGTATTCAAGGGAAACCAGGACTTTTGATTATGCAGAACCACAGAACACAGTTCTAAGAGTAACTACCTTTACCTTTACTAAGAGTAAATAGCTTTATTTCTCTATATAATCCCCTGCTACACTAATACACTTATCTCAGCGCACACTAGTGCTTGGATACCATCAAGGTATAAGGTTTTCTCAGTACACTGGACCTATGGTTGGACTGCTTGCTTCATGTATGAAATTCTGGCCTCCCAGGAATTCCTTCAATAGCACAAAATAGCTTTGAGCGAGGTCAGGATTGTATAGGAGATGTGGCGAAAAACTCTCAGCTCCAGTAATGTGGGGGGGGGGTTCCAAGCCATGATCAACATTCACTGATGTACAGCCCTCTTTAAAACCTTTGCACCATTCAGATATTTTACTGCGACTAAGTGTCTCATCATTATACTGTGCTTGAAGTCTTCTGTAAATGTCAGTCGGTTTTATGCCTTTATTCACGAGAAATTTTATCACAAGTTCTGGTTTCACATGAACGGCCCTTGTAAATACCTGGAGAATCTGACTGCTGAAGTCCTGGCAATGTCCATGACAGCAAGAAGATCTGTATAATCGCCGTTACCTGCAGCCCACTGTGCGTACTGACAAGTAGCTGAACAAACAGTTTCATAAAATGACTGTCACTTAACATTCCACCAAGACTAAGTAAACATGCCCATTGCTTCAGTTGTGCACTGCCAATGGGAATAAAACATTTAAGAAGCTGCAAACTGTATCTAGTGTGTATGTTTAGGTTAATTGTGGGAATATGTGGGAAGAAAATCCAGACATTATACCCAATGATACTGTGTCACTGAAAGCGGGAAAAAAAGAATTCACACTCACTCTTTAACTTACTGAACAACATAACATCACAAACCACATGTTTTGCCTGGTAAACCACAAATGGTTTTATAGCTTTCCCCTGGGTTTCCCACTACCACAGATGCGGCAAGCTTTTTTCAGCTTGTTAAATGAAAAACTATGGTCCTCCAGCCACAAAAAAGTATTAAGGCATCAAGCATGTGTAGCCTTAGTTACTTGCTACAGTACCTCGATGCATTTTAGCAGAGAACATAGAGCAGCAGTCCAGTTTTCATGATGCAACTAAACCTGGCCTGGTCTAAATAATTGTTCCTAGCTGGAATTTATAAAATACTTCATGTTAATTAATAAAGGTGACTTTGACTCTTTTTCAACCTGTGGCTGTCGTGAAATTCTGAATGAGACCTGCATTAGCAGAGCTTTATTGCGGGGCTCTCAGGGGCACCCTGGCCGGTAAAATATATGACTTGTTGCTGCCAGCTTGTCAGGAAGGTGCTAAAGAATACAGTGGTTAAGAGCTCACATCAGCACAGCCTATTGGAGCACTCAGCCCAGCACTGGGGGAAGTCTAAGAGCAGGAAAAGGGAGAGAAGGAGGGGAAGAAAGTAATCAGAAAGTGAAGGTATTTATTACTACCAGAGAATGTTTGGCTTTTAACTGAGTCTCCTTTTGCAGACTTTCAATATTGAAGCCATTTCTCTTTCATGCTCTCTCTCAGCATTTATTCAGTCAGGCAATATGTCTCCAGCTCTTTGCCCTCAAGTTCTGACAAACTCCAAAAGTGATAACTCATTAAAAGTGCTAACCGAGCCTTCATACAGCTATCTTGCTTAGGTTTATGGGACCAGCAAGGAGCCGTCCGTCCTCCAAACAGCTTTTAAAGTCCGGGAACAAGATTGATGTGTAGAATCTGATGGCTTTTCTCAGCCAGTTCACTAGTAATTAAGAGAGAAATGAAAAACCCTGTCATTGATTACAGATAACGCTCTGGTGCTCTCTAACCTTTAGACCACATATATCAAGACCAGTAGATCAAGAATTCCTTTTAGTGTCTGTTAGGTGGAAGTAGAATCACTGAGGCAATGTACAAAATACTCATAATAAATTCAAATTAGTGGCTAAGCTTACAGCCCTGCCAAACTGCATTGTTTATGCAAGACCATAAACCATAGCACTGTGTGCTGCGTGCCTAAAGGTTTGCCTTTCCTGATCTGTTCAAAGTGGAAAGTCTGACCAGCTGTCATATTTATGATGATGAGGGCAGGTTTGATGATAAAGGCACAGTGATTGCTATCTGCCTCCAATATTTCTTTTTTTTAAAGGCATATAAAAAAAGGACAGAATTTTATAGCCGTCCTCATCTCTTTAAAACATCCATTACACTTGCAGGGAATAGATGAGATTTATTACGTTCCATCAGTCGTCATGCCACATTGTTTTATGTGTTAGTTATTTTCTCCTTGTATGCTGTTTAAAATTTAACAAGCCATGTGGCTTTGCGGATGATGTATTGATCTATCAGCAAGCTCAACACACCACACAAAAGTAGCTTGTGCTACTTAGAGATGTCACTCGTGCCACCTAATTCCTGACTCAGGTACACATACATCAGATGCCTGATGGTTGTTTTTGCTGAACTTCTATTTATGATACAGTACCAAGACATTGCTCAGCCCAAACTAATGTGCGTGACCTGCTGTTTTTAAAATAGCTGAGCTATCAAGATGACTGTACAGTTTTGTTTTGTTTTGTTCTTTCAATGACAGCTTTTTTTCACAGGACAGAGATGAAACATTTGCATTTAACCTCTTTTTTTTTTTTGTCAAATCTGAATTGTTTCACAAATAGGCTATACGTTTCACAATCTTGGCCTTTAATTTTTCTCAGCTGGCAGATGCCAGTGCCAAGCCATGGCCTGCAGGTGCTCTTAGATGTTTGCGTGTTCATTGGCTAACCATGAGCCAGCCCTCCAGTTCAAACTGTCAAATCAGCATTCCCCTTGAGCTGTTGCATTTTCACAGTCTTAAGAGCTTACATGGCTGGCTGCTGCTTAGAGACCCCCCCCCCAATTCATGGGAGTGGATTTCTGCTCTGTAATTAATAAGACAGGCACTAGCTTCTCGCTTAAATGGGTTTTACTTGCAGGTTAGAGCCCTGTGGGCTTGCCTGTCTACCTTTGGTAACTGGGGGTAATTGAGCCTTCTGCACCAGATAGCCATTATTATTCTCTTTCTTCCCTAAGATGTCCTTAATTGACAGGACCCGTGTTATTTAATTATGCCTTACACGTGTTAGTGCAACTGCCAGCCAACACAGGAGTCAGTACCAGGTGTCTGAGGTAGATGGACAGATAAACGCATGCAACCTTCTTTAAAATGAGTGTGTCACTTTAAAATGAGTGAGCCCTTATATCCCCTTATGTCCATCATATATATCCTGATTTATACACTTTCTGCATCTTTCATATGTAGAGACTTGGATTTTATGGTTCAATAAAGAGAACATGGATGTTTGTTGTATTAGCACATATTAGCAAACTGTAGAAGAGCAGGAATTATTCTTCAACCAGCTGTGTTTGTTTTCCAGTCAGGCTTCTTTCTTTACTGGCATTCATTCTTAAACACTGTTTGTTTTCTCCAATCTCAAGATTGGAACACTAGCCACAGCGTCCAAACAAAACAATCTGCTTGTGCCAGAAATAAAAGTGTTTCAGGCTAATGGTTCAACTGGGGCGCGGTATTTGCTCTCGGGTTTACTGCCATGCTGGCCTGCATTCCTGCACCCTATTTGTGTCTCATGGCTTAAGTTCATTAGTGAGTTTAGATTTAATCACACCGCATTAGGCAGGTGCTTTTTCATCAGCTTAGATATTTAATCTCTGTTTCAGGGGTGTGAGGGGAATATACAAAGTCCTACTAGCCTCTCCTAGGGGAACACTTGTTTATCAAAATATATGCACACATGAGATTAATAGCAGAATAGTTAGGACTGATTGTAAGCTGATTGTTTAGCTACAGTGGTTGGTTGAAATGTATATATTCGTGTAGTATCATTTGCATCTCTCTCTGTTTTCCAGGATGTGCTTGGGTGCCAGAGACCCATATTGTGGTTGGGACAGAAAGCAGCGACGCTGCACTACAATTGAGGATAGCTCCAATATGAGCCAATGGTTCCAGAACATCACTGCATGCCCAGTAAGAGATGAACACTTGCTGATCCATGAAGGGTGGCTCACCACATGAATGAATTGGCCTCTGCTTTACTTTTTTTTTTTGTAGAAGTTGTCCTTTCAAAGTCATTTGTGAACAAGTGTCCGTTTCTGGTTGTGGTGAAGCAAAGCATTTCCACTGTTCTGTGCTCTCATTTACATAAACACATGTCTTTTATTCAAGCTCCGGAACCAAACCACGGACGGTGCCTATGGCCCCTGGACTCCATGGCAGCCTTGCAGCCATGATGATGGCGATGGCACTAGTGCTTGCCTTTGTCGTTCTAGGGCATGTGACAGCCCTCCACCCCTCTGTGGAGGAAAAATGTGTGAGGGTCCTACTATGGAAGTGGCCAACTGCTCAAGGTAACAGCAGTTTTAGTTGACTATGCTTACAGCCAATGCTATCATATGCTGAGCATAAATTTTTTTTTTTGTGCTCCTACTGAATTTAAAATGGTTGGTCGTACGAAAGAATTGCCCTTTAAAAGTGCTTGATGTTTTCAACACACAGGAACTGTACTCTGCATAAGAGTATCTAATACAAAGTTATGTAAGATTCAATGTGAGGTGACAAAATTAAATAGTGTTTGCCCAGAAAGTGGCAATTTATTTTTGAGAAGTGCTACACAGGACCAAGGCACTTAGGCAAATTAACAGAATGCATTTGCACATTGAGTCTCACTCCTTCTCAAATCACTGTGGTATGTTAGCATCTAACTTTCTGGAGGAAAAAAAATCCAAGCAAAAAGTTTGTCTTTGGCCTCTCTTAGGAATGGTGGCTGGACTCCCTGGTCATCATGGGGTCAGTGCAGCACCAGCTGCGAGATTGGCTTCGAGGTGCGCCAGAGATCCTGCAACAACCCCTCGCCCAGACACGGCGGCCGAGTGTGTGTGGGTCAAGCCAGAGAACAGAGGTTAGACAGAGAATGTAGAGCACTCTCGCCCACTACACTACACACTTGAGGCTGGAGGAGACTGACGAAATAAAACGTTTATGTTGTACAGCTGATTTCCTGACACCTCATTCACTCGATGAAACCTGTGATGTAACAGGGTATCTCACATTACACCAAACCATTTTCTGCAGATTTCAGTATTTCCTTTGATGTTTAAGTGCTCCACGGATATATATTTTTTGAAGTCATCATTTTGTGCTCCATTTTATGTTTTGTGATATAAGGCCACAGTAATGAGCATCTTTGGATGTAAGTAAGGTAATCTGCTTTGTTCTTCCTTTTCAGATTCTGCAATGAGAAGGTTCCCTGCCCTCAGCCTGTTTTCTGGTCGTTGTGGTCACCCTGGTCTAAGTGCAGTGCTGAGTGTGGGGGAGGAGTGCACTCTCGCTCTAGGAACTGTGAGAATGGAAACAGCTGCCCAGGCTGTGCTCTGGTACCCGATTCTCTCTCTTCCACTACTCTCCATATTTCTTCCTTTGTCTCTCGATGTCCAGCTGAGATTCAGCTTTCTGAAATGCCGTCTGTCCATGATAACCCAGAAGCTCTCCCAGTGGTGAAGCACTCAGTCTTTCAACATGCTGAGTGGAAGTCCAGCTGCACATTCCTAAGAAAGCAAATACCCCTGGACACATTTTAACAGTAGAGTAAAATCGCAGAATGTACCTGAAGTCCATGATGAGCATACCAAGTACAGAACAGTATGATAGATCCTGCTGCTATTGAACAATTAGAATAATTAATCATGTTGAAGAATAGATGCTCGCTTCACAGTTGCCCCTCATTTACAGCATGAGAGTTTTTTTTAATCTTTGTGTGTGTGTGTGTGCGCGCGTGTTGATGTTCACAAGTGCACATGTTCTCAGACTGAAGAGCTGCAATAGCTGCAATTAATTAAATGCTGATGTAATTTACTTTATTAAAAATCAAATTATGTTTCCTCACAAGCAACTAAAACACCTTCCCAGAGTGTGTGTGGTAGTGAGCTATCAAGTTGTAACAGTTTCCACACATGACTCAGCACTGCTGAGCCACAGGGTATCTCTGATTAAGCATAATGACTGTCCACTGGGGCAAGACACGTTTTTGCACTTTGAACGCTGGTCACATCCCTGCCCCTTTGTCATTCTGTAGGAGTACCAGGCCTGTAATCTGGAGTCATGTCCTGAGGTGAGGCGGAACACTCCTTGGACACCATGGGTGCCAGTCAATGTAACTCAAGGGGGCGCACGCCAAGAGCAGAGGATGCGCTACATTTGTCGGGCGCACCTGGCAGATCCACACGAACTCCAGCTGGGTAAAAGGAAGGTGGAGACACGCTTCTGTCCCAACGATGGCACGGTCACCTGTGACACAGACTGTGAGTGCTGAACTCATGCACGGTTCTCTTTTTTCCGATATCACACGCTTCAGCAATCCAAGCCCTCATGACGTGGGGAAATAAGTAGCTTGCTGCCATGCGGTTTCTAAGACTCCAGAGAAGAGATTGTTTATTGAAACCCTACTCCGAGTAACAATGCGCAATTACTCCAGGGAGCCACTGCGCTTCATTCACATATACATGACTTTATCAAACTAGTCAGGGCTGGGAAAACAATAAACCTTACTTTCTGCCTTCAAAGTGCTTACTGCATTAGTCTATGTCACCAGAGGAGATTTAACAACAGATCCTCCTAAATGCCTTCAGTCTGTTGTAGTGGTTCTGTCTTTATCTTTATCTAAGGATTATGCCGTGTGTGAATGTGAGGCATTTTCTCCACTTAGGTGACAGCCGAGAAACACAGTTCAGTGACCATCCATGTTATGGGTGTCAGCCCACACATCGATTAACTATAAATTCCTGCCAGAAGTCAGGGAGAAGTGGGCCATACTTGACACCATGCATTGAGTGCATTAGGGGGAGTTGGAGCCGTGGTAAAAGGATAGCTCCATGTGTAGGTGGTTGGACAGAACAGCTTGAGTGTTCTGTCGAAATGCAGTAAAACACAGCATGACTAGGTGCCCTAGCCAACCTTGAATTACCAATGAAAAGGGCAGCATGTTCTGAGCCATGACATCTACTCTATAAATTAGAGGTTAGGTCTTCATCCATTAAGGGTGTAGGGGAGAGAGAGAGAAAGCAACAGGGGGAAATGTTGCATTGTTTAAAGTTGTATGAGAGATTAATTATAAACCAGTTCTCTGAATTTTACTTAGATGCTTTTCTTTTAAGGAATACAGCCAATTTATTAAAAAAAAAACAAATATCTATTTAGCATACTGGGTGGTACCTACATACAAAAGTTCAACGTTTTCCCGTACTGAGAAAATAACATAAAATTGTTTATAAGAGTTTACATATTCATTCAATAGTGTGTCATCTTAGTCTGGGTCAGGAAAAAGGCTCAGGTAGGTGGGAGGAATCTGATACAGACAAAACATGCAAAACTGCACAGACAATATCCTGAGCTCAGGATTGACCTGGGAGATTAAAAAAAATATGAGGCAGCAACGGTGTGCCACCTTGCCACCTGTGGGTATGCAACACAAATTTAAATGCCAAGTTGTTTACTTCCCCAACAGCTTATTTTTCATAGAGAACTCTGATCCATGGTTAATGCTGTATATTATGATTGCTTTAGGATTTAGATTTTAAAAAGTTAAATGTGTATGGTGTGTATGTTGCAGCTCTTGTGGACGAGCTTCTCAGGACTCCTGGCGTGAGACCCACAAGTTCCAGCTGGTCATTGTGGGAGTCGTGGACTTCTTGCAGTCAGGAATGTGCTAGAGGCTATCGCTCCCGCAAACGTACCTGCACTGGCATAGACGGCAAGAGCTCTCCCAATGCCTGCAGAGGAACTCCTGTAGAGTACCAGGACTGCAATCCACAGTCATGCCCAGGTAACACATACATACATACATATGCAAAATATGTGTTCCAAGTGTATTACTGAGTTAATTAGCTAATGCATGTCTGAGATGATGGCTCTACTGGGTCAACACGCTTGTGGTTAGAACCCTCTTTTTTTGTCAGTTTTGCACGTTTTACAATTAACAATTTATGATCATTAACACAGATAGATTGGAGCAGGACCATAAAATAAATCTGTTCCCCTGATTACCTGACACTCTGATTTACTTTTTCACTGTTTATGGATTTTTACGTTAACAGTGTTTAATCATGAGAAACAAAATTAGAATTGAATCTGCTCCTCTTTTAATGCAAACAGTGTAGACTGTTTGATCTGAAGACTCATGGATATATTCCCTATTGTATTAATTACAAAATGCCAGTGCATCCTCATTGTTGACACAGAGAAAGAGAGAGAGAGATTAAGGATTCACATCAATAATTTAAAACATTTATAAAGAAAATATTATATCCACCATGTTTGTAGTCATTTCAAAATCAATCTTTACCACTTTACCATATTCTGTGTTTTCAGCCATTACAGAGAGTTGCATGGAAATAGGGAATTCTGTAGTTGGCTGCGAGTACGGAAGCAAAATGAGTAGGACAGTAGTTTTACATTAAGAATTATAAAATGTATATTACATACATAGTAAGTCTTTGTGTTTAACACCTTTGAACAGTAGTTATGTGTGAACGTTATTTGTAAGGTGAGGTTGTACACCTTTGTACAGTACGTCTTTATTTTTAATTACATGGGACTGGGATTGAAAACCTCCAGGAAAAATAGGGACGGAATGTTTTTCTCTCTGCAGCTCCCTAATCAGTCTCTTGTACTGTGTGTGTTGTGTGTTGGCCTCTCGCTGAGGGTCGTCACCTTACAGTTGCCCCGTTCCTCCTCTCTAATCCACTAGAGGAAATCGAGATTTTCACTGCAGGCAGATAGAGGTGCTCCTCACCCTCCACCCGCTCCCCCCTCACTTTTCATTCCATCAAGCTGATGAAACATCACCAGAGGATTCTAGCAGCTACCACAGATCAGAAATGCCAATAAAGCAGCAGTTACTGTGTGACAGGTGAAGGTAGGGTGTTAGTGCTCTAATGGTGGGGCACAGGTGTGGCCAGTGCTGCAGAAGTCTAGTCAAGAATGCTGAGTAGCTAAAAAAGCAGACATGTGACTTCTCTACTGTGTCTGCGTTCCCATTAAACCTCATAGCAATTGTTCATCTGTCAGCGCTGCAATTGTTTCCGATTCCTCCCTCTGTTGCGCTGTTCCATGCTTGTTTCTGTCTGACGGTTTGTTTTCATATCATTCTGTTTAAGTCCCTGTGCACGGTTGCTGCATCGTGTTTTGCGCTGTGAATGTGTGTCTACTTATCCACGTGTCCTGTCATGTTGGTCTCCCTTCTTGTCTGATCGTCTTGTACTTGTGTGTTGTGTATGTTTGGGTCTGGTCTGTTCAGTGAAAGGGGCCTGGTCTTGCTGGTCGTCATGGTCACAGTGTACAGTGCCATGCGGTGGCGGCCACTACCAGCGGACACGCACATGCACAAGCCCCGCACCCGCCCATGGAGGGGACATCTGCATCGGGCTGCATACAGAGGAGGCTCTGTGCAACACACACACCTGCCAGGGTAAGCTCACCATCAGGACCAACAACAAAGCAAAACTGACTCACTGCTTAAAGTCATAGCCAACAGTGAGCCACAGGTCCTGACAAGTTAGTTACAATGTGGAGTGCCTCCACCTGTATGCACAAGATACAGAGATACAGATGTATTTTTTTTTTTTTGTCTTCTGCCTATCTATGTCCATCTATTTTATCACCTCAAAGAAGCACGCCATCTGTCAGCTATATAGAGCTGTTCCCACTGCTTTGAGCAGATCATTAAAAAGATCCTTCAGATACAGAGATACCTTGTGTGTGTTTGTGTGTGTGTAGTCATGCTCTGCAGAGTTAAACAGCATTTTTTACTCTATAAATACAGCTCAGGAGGAGCTCAAATATTTATGAAGCAAGCAAATCTTGGACTTGGACATGTGCAAATGCAAACGTTTTGCTTTAAAAAAAAAAGCTATTAAAAACACCTTTTGCATTTAACAAGCGCTGTCTTAGTCTAGCTTTTCACCCATATCATATTCATATCTTAAACCACACTTACAGTAGCATTCCTTGAATGCGTTGATGCATTGCAAATGTTTCTGCTTCTTGTGGTTAAAAAAATAGCATGAACGACTGCATGCCTGGCCGGTCATTATATATATATATATATATATTATTAAGCTAGAAACAGGAAATTAATTGGCCCTTTACAAAACTGTTTGCTGTTGCAGAAAATAAGGGTGGTTGACATAATGTCGATATAGTGATAAATGATTTCACATTGCACTTTTCTGACATATTATGCTATTAACCATGCTTTTAATCACATTAATGACTCAACAGTTCCCTTTGTGTACCCTTTGTGTGATTTTTTATTTTTTATTTTTTATTTTTTCCTTAAAACTATTTGTTTTTGTGGACATGAATTAGGAATATTGATTTTTAAACACGCCTCAATATGATCTTTTTGCCAGCTACCGTTTATAAAAAGGTGACAACACACATACAGTACGTATGCGCACAGATCAATCAAGCATCCGAGTGGCTGCTTTCCTTCTACATTCATCTCCTAAAATGCTAACCTGGTGATCAGCCAGAACTGGTGCTACAGATTAAAGACCCTTTGCAAGCTCTCATTCAGGCTCCTATAAGATTGCCAAAGCTGCACACATATCATTTCAGCATCACTTGATTAAAGATCTTTTGGGACTAAGAGTGAGCATAGGGCAGGTATAGAGGCAGCGCGTGTATTAAGAGACGCATTCTAAGTCCATCAATTCCACTTGTTCATTATTTTCCTCTTCCCCTGACTTTGCTAAGCAAACACTTTGTTTGATTGAGGTAAATAAAGAGATGGATGTAGCAATTATCTGCACAGCTCAGCATCGTTATTAAACACGGAGGCTGCTTTCCATGATGGCTGTGAATATTTCACATCGGCAAGCAGCTTAAGACGTAGATTTTCAATGTCCCCTCTAAAGCTCTTGTCTCCGTCGAATGTCTTTTGTCTCTGCTGTGAATGTTTAGCAGCCTTTCTCCAGCACACCAATGGATATAATGTTTTCCCACACAATTTTTCCTAAGCAGACTTGTGAAAATCTGCATTCGGAATTTATTTCCTGTTTATTATTTGGCTATTTAATCTTGAGACTTGTTTAATATAACTACACGTAGACGTGTGGTCGAACTCTCCAAAAGCATGTGTTTGTGAATGTTTGTCCAAGCAGGTGGCTGGATGGCCTGGACCTTGTGGTCTGCGTGTGATGATCTAGGCCAGCAGTCTCGCACTCGGGTGTGTGGCAATCAGGGTTCTGCATGTGTGGGGAACACCACCCAGTACAAGGACTGCAACGAGATTCCTGGTGAGAGTTCACACACACACTTGAATGTCCTTGAAATCACCCATTTGTTACATATGTACAGTATATGTTAAGCGTTGTGTGTCCAATCCAACCAATTTTAAAACTTGTCAGCTAAATAGTATTTTTTCAATTCGCTGTTGTACTCCTGTGCTATTTTAATGATCATAATTGTTTGTCCTCTTCAAAACTCATTAAGATTGATGAGCCATAATGTGTTTACCTGTGCTGGTTCTTCATTCTGGTCAGTGAAATAAAGGAGGGTGTTATAAGTAGAGAACTGACATTTCCAGCAGGAGTTAGCCGTGTGGAATATCAAGCAAATCAGGCGCTGTAATTAATATTAATGTTATGTCACAAGGCAGGCTCACATCTAATTTCACTGCAATTTTAGGGTGAGTGTTTGAAATCATAAGTTCTTTTGGACTGTGAGACTTTCAGGCAATTTTGCAATTAATTAATCAAGAAGATTTGTGTTTTCATTTGACACGGCCCACCCTCACCCACAGGCATGAATTACATGTCTTGTGTGTATTTGAGCTCAGCTTTAAAAGCATGAACACGGACAGACATTATTACAGATTTTGCTTGACTTGGCTTGAAATCCTTTTTTGATTTGAGGTTTTTACTTACAGCTAATCAATCTTCCTCTTATCTATAATCTTTGTAATAGGTTTTATATTAGTAATTGAAATTTCCAAATTGAGAAACACAATGTACACTATGTACAGTGTTAAAACTTAAGTACTAAAAGTATAGTGCTTCGCTCTATATCCAAGAAAGACTTTTATGAGATTCACTTCTTTATATTGGATTCTCTGTGCACGGCACCTGAAAGTGTCTCTCTGACTGTCATTGCTTGTCTTCACATTGGCCCAGTTCCAGCAGTGCTGCCTTTCACAGAAGAGAACAGAGGACAGCAATGATTCGCGTTCCGGCAGTATAAGCCAAAATATAGGAATGTGTTAGTCTACTTGCATGTGTGAAATTCAAAGGTTATGACTGTCATTTCGTTCCTTCTTTCCAGTGATTTTACCGGCATCTGGCTATGATAAAGACCAGCAATGTGGTGGTAAGTGCATCAACAATGTCCTATTCATTAAAAAACAAAAAGAAAAACAGGGAGAATGTGTTGTCAGATGTATGTTGCGTCATACTTGTGCAGGTGTGTTCCTGTACCAACATACTGTATATGTGCTAGCATGTATGTGTGCATATTTAAACAAGTCTGTTCTTGCAGCCCTGATCTCTCAAGCAGCACTCTGGACATAACAGAAACTACCAAGCGAAACATTTTTCCTGCCCCTTCTGCCTCTCCTTGACTCTCTCAGTATTGTAAATGAGCGCTAGAAAGAGAGTTGAGAAAGAGGAGGTAGAATATACCGGGCCGATTGCGAGCATTCACACCTTGATGCTTCGCTGCTCTTGAGTTGAGGCGATTCTCCACATTCCGGGTCCTGCCAGTAAGACACACACAATCAGATGAAATATACGTAAGGTACGAAATATACCCCGGTTCTTTATAGGCCACAGATCCAGGCCACAGTGCGTACCCTACAGTTCCCTTGAGATGCCATGACCATGCCAATTTGGGCCCTTTCCAACCACAGGCAACTCATTACCCAGCATCCCCAATGAGCGACATTCTCTCATGTCTCATTGGCCAATTAGAACATTGCAGCTTTGCCTTTTCGCCTTCATCATGCTCATTCATTATGGCTCCAGCCGTCAGTATTACCACTTCTTCACACACCTCTGCTAATCAGAAGATTGTGTCTCAGTGCAGCTTGAGTCACTTTGACACAACTGCATTGAAAAGAACATAGTAATGAAATATCGAGATAGCTATGAGGGATACAGTAGTGTTGCTTGCTTTTTTGGAATATGTATTAAAAGTTATTTTTTGCACAGAATGGGCAGACTGAGGGGGATTGGTTGTTTCAAAGCATTGAACAGATGACACTAGAGAATTGTAGACAATTAACATTTTAAATGGGTCAACCTTGGCTATCTTATTTCCCCAGGGTTCACTCTATTGCATCTGATAGCGACAGGTGTCTCATGTTTCCTGGGAGCAGGCCTGTTGTCATTCCTAGTGTATGTCTACTGTCAGCGCTTCCACAAACCTTCACAGGAGTCGGCTGTAATCCACCCTACCACCCCTAACCACCTCAGCTACAAGGGCAACACCACGCCAAAGAATGAGAAATACACACCCATGGAGTTTAAGGTGAGATCATCCAGTCTCAGTTTGCAGAAATTGAGGATCTATCAGTGAATTAATTTAATATCATTTAATTGTGAGTAACATTGGAAGTACGATGTCACTGTTCATTTTTTTTGTTATCATATCTAGGTTTTTAGCTGAGCTGCAGGTTTATGTAATATTTATCAATCTTTCCTCTGTCAGGAAAAAAAATCTCATGTTCCATTTTAAACAACTTGTTTGAAAATGGGTTGAAAATTAAAAGGTGTTAATAATTAATTAATTACTGGCCTATAAGATATTTCTTTCCTCATTTCACATCAAAAATCATGTAATAAAGCAGTTGCATTTTTCAATGTAAAACACTAAATAGAGAACATCTTTGGAATAATTCGCTTGTAAATAATAGAAATTATCAAGTAGTGATTTTTTTTTTTTTAGTGTGCACAATATACTGTATGTTTTAATAGATCTTATAATAATATATCAAATCCAAAAAGTCAATTCGCAGATTTCAGAGCCAGTTTTTATTCCAAAACTTGTGAGGAGTAAACATTTAACAGAACTTAGCTGTGTACAGTTATGTAAAACTTCACAATGTACAATGTGACTTTCCTCCCACCAGTGTAATTAAGATATGAACAGTTTGACTGCAAAATGTGATAAACAGCATTTTCAGACTTTCACTCATTTTGGCTAATTATTCTCCTCAAGCAACACAAGGATGTCTATAACCAGACCTTGTATATACACTCTTGCGCACACACACACACACACACACACACACACCCCTATATATCTCACTATTATTTATACTGAATTGCATATTTACCGTACGACAGGCAATTTTTTCCATTGTAATACAGTGCGAGGTGGAGTTATAGTGTTGTGTAAAATCATACAAAGTTTGCACTTTGTGTTTTATAACTCTTGTGACTCACAAAATATTCTCTAACAGCTTGTTAATGTTTCAAAAGTTTGCTCAAAACTGGCAAAATGGAGATAATCTCATAAAAATTTAGGAGAAAAGTCTCATAATATCATGAACAACTAAGAGTTATGGCCGTACTCTGTCAGAGACCTTGCCAATAGAGCATTGTGCAGACAACACATTTTTCAAGATCAATAAATTGCTTATAAATCATCTCTTAAAAACTGGACTGGATTTTTCCCAGATTTTCTCCCTAATTTAGTCGTGTCCAATTCCTCCCTGTCACTAGGGGGCTTCCACATTAAGCTACTACTACCGTTCAGTCACTGTTGGGAGCAGTGTAACACACTCGGAGGACAGCGCTATCCGCTCCTTCCGCTTGCCTGAGCTTACAAACGCCTCTGAGCACTAAGTACCTCTCATCCCTCCCCTCTGAGAGAGCTCGGCCAATCAGCTCTCTCTAGACTTCTGGCTGCGAGAGGTTACAGCATCACCCGGGAATCGGATGCGGAATGATAGGGCGAGCACTTTGAGATAAATGAGATCTTGGTTCATTTACTGTATGTGGAAATTGTGCTGCATTTAGTTTTCAGAACAGTATTGAAATTATTTCACAGTAGCATATACAGTGCATCTTAAAAAAATAAGAATATTATGAAAAACGTTAATTTTCTTTTGTAATTTAATTTAAAAGTGAAACTCTGATATTCTAGATTTATTACATGTAAAGTACAATATTTTAAACCTTTTTTGTTTTAATTTAATCATTACAGCTTACATTTTATGAAAATTAAAAATCTAGTATCTCACAGTATCTCAGTATCTAGAATATTTTCTAAGATCAATCAGAAAATGATTCACAGTACATAAATTCTGGAAAAATGTTTATTTACGCACTCAATCCTTGGTTCTGAATGCTTTAATATGATTTACTGAATCAATTTATCATGACATGGAGGCGATCAAACTGTGGCACTGCTAAGGCTTTAATGAAGACCAGGTTGCTTTGATAGCAGCCTTCGGCTTGTCTTTGTCATTGGGTTGGTTTTTTTTATATTCCTCTTGACAATACTCCATAGAATCTCTATGGGGTCTATGGGGTCGGGTGAGATGGATGGCCATTTAAGCACATTAATATCATGGTCAGCAAACCAGTTAGTGGTAGTTTTGGTACTGTGGGCAGGTGCTAGGTCTTACTGGAAATATACAGCAGCACCTCAATAAAGCTTGTCAGCGGACTGAAGGATGAAGTGCTTTACTAATGTTGGTCCATTGTGTCCAAAATCAACACAACTGTCCACCAGGAGATTTTAGATGACACAGCACCCCAAATCAACACCAACCATGGAAACTTTACACTGTACTTCTTCAAGCAACTTGGAATTTGTTCCTCTGATTCCACTCCACTCTTCCTCCTGACTCTGGCACCTTGATTTCCAAATGAATGAATCATTTACTTTCATATGAAAAGAGAACTTAGGACCACTGGCCAATGGTCCAGTTCTTTTTCTCCTTAGACCAGGTAAGATGCATCTGACATTCTCTGGTTCAATAGTGGCTTAATACTAGGAACATAACAGGTGTAGCCAATTTCTTGAAGATGGCTGTGTGTAATGGCTATTGATGCACTGACTCCAGCCTCACTCCACTACTTTTGCAACTTTCATAAGGTCTTGAATTGACTTTGCTTGATAATTGGAATCGAATCTAGGACCTGGAGGTGCAAGGCAACAGTGCTAACCACTAAGCTACACAGTATTTATTCTGTATAAATAATAATTTACTCAAACTCTAAATGAATATTTTTGAAAGCCAATATTTTTTTATATTTTCATGGGCTGAAAGCCAAAATAATCAAATTAAAACAAAAAAGGCTTGAAAGATTTCACTTTTCATGCAATGAATCTATAATGTACAATAGTTTCACTTTTGTTTAATTTATGAATAACATTTCGAGATGCACTGCATTTGTTTCGTAATGAAATTATGGAAATTCTATTCAGATGTCCTAAACAGTTGTAAGATGTTTTTTTTTCCCAAAATGTTCAGCCCCAGTGTTGAACACTTGGAGTGGATAGTGTGTGATCGGGGAAAAAAGTCAAAGGCCTTATTATTTCATTCCACTGTGTGAAGGTCTAAGTTTAGTATTCATTATATCCAATGGTCCTGCTATCATAAATGTCAGTTTTATGAAGCTGCTCATGCACTGGGAGGTTTAAATTGACCAGTGTGCTCATTTTAGCCTGTCATATTGTACTTTTTCACCAATAATCAAGCCACATATTTTCTCTTGTGAGTTGGTTTCCAACCATTTTGTAACTTCCCATAGTAGCTTATCTCTGAAATGAGATATAAGGAAGAAATATGTGGTCATTCTGGAAATAGTGTATCAATACATTACAATGGTATGCATACTCGGTGGATGGCACCCTTGCAATGTGTACACTCAATTATTTGAATAGTTTCACAACCTGCTAACTCTAACTGCTACAATTTTTTAACATGCATTTAACACAACATTTATACAATATTTATATTGCTTTAGATGATAATGAATGACAAAGTGTGACCTCCTCTTCTCATTGATCAATGCATCGTTTAATTTAGGCTCTTCAACTCCTGAAGGGCCAGATTGTAATTCACCAACACCTAAACCCACCCACTGAACCTGGTAATTAACAGATTAGTTAAATCAGCTGTAATTATGCAGAAGAATCACCAAACCATGCTTCATGCTGGTCCTCCAGGACTGGGTTTGAAGAGCCCTGATTTGCTTTATAATTGAAAAAACAAGTAGTTTTATGATGGCAACTGGGCTTAGACAGAAACATTGAGCAACAGCATCAAACTTAGACGAATTTGTTTTGGTGGATTGGAACAATCGTCTGTTATGTGGGAAAAGTACATCTCTAGAAGTGTGATTGCAAAGAGATTAGAGCTGTTTTTTTTCCTCTCTGCCTGAGGCTCCTTGTTTAGCTGGTTCTCAGAGCTCCTGGCACATGCTCTGTCTTTGTTAATAGGCTCCATTAGACTGTTTAAGCAGCAGCCGGCCAGTGCACTCCCACAGCTGGTTGTGACTGATTGTCGAGCCCATCCAATTAGCCAGACTCGGCTCACTCTCCCACACCTCCTGTCCTTGCTCTGACACCTGCATACTCTTTTCGCCATGACTTCCATCGATCTGCTCTGCACCCGCTGCTCACTCTAAGCTCATTATGTGCCTTCGAGGCAAGGATGCAAGTAAGGTGATTGTAGCTGCCCTGGACATCTTAGACATGTGCTTCTAGACGTATCTGTATGCAGGAAGGAGAATCAGAGGTAGCAGTTAATGGCTCTTAATGACAGGTGTGATGATCAACATCCGGTAAGAGACATGCAGTAATTAGGATTAAGAATCAGAGACTAAGACAGGTGAGACAAAACCACAGCTGTTTATCACAAGAGGTGCAGATGTGTCTCCTGTTATATGAACAATAAATCCAGTCTTGTCCTTACTGTCACCTGTGACATAAGGATAAGTGCTTGTTTATGAATATGGTTATAATTGGGGATGTTCTTAAGCACACAACACCAAGGTCCTACAATCTGACAAACTGTACTGTTTATGATATTTTACATTATATGATTGCGATTGTTTAGAAGCTGGCAGGCAGCCTGGGAGGTCGAGTTATTACAATCACAGCTGAACATTGCACACTTTTCCTCCCCCAATTACTGAGATGCTGTTGCTTCTGAGCTGTTGACATAAATTACAGTTCTCAACAGCATCCCAGAATGCTCATATTCTGCTTTCATCCATGACCTGCTAGTCTATTGCTTTTGAATTATTCAGATCCTCAGCTGGGAACATCATTCTGAAGGGCTGCCGATATTTATAGTGCTAGCTGGATTAGACAGACTGTGCTTACACTCATGACCCTGAACTGTGTTCTGTGCCCAGGTATTCGAGGCATATACATATGAGCACAAGGTGTTGGATCTTTCACAATATGTACCATTTTCCTAACTGACCCTTTTTTCTATTCTCTATAGACACTAAACAAGAACAACCTACTGCCAGATGAAAGAACCAACTTCTTCCCTTCACAAATCCAGCAGACAAATGTCTACACCACCACCTATTACCCCACAGCACTAGGAAAATATGACTATCGCCCTGAGTCTTCCCCCTCACCCTGCAGAACCTACAACCCCAGCTGAGACCTGTGTCCCACCCCCTGGCTATATTGCCATGGTGATGGGGAATACTGACAGCCTGGAGCTTTTTTTTTTCCCGTAAACTCTTACCATGTGCTCCACCCATGCACTCTCGCCACCTGAGGAGTATAGGTGCTCTTCTGGATTATTCCGCATGAGTCTTTACGATCCCACCATGGAGGATACCAGCATGTCATATAAATCACAGCTAATGGTGTTTCAGATGGTATTCTTTCTTGGGAATGTGTAAAATTGTGTAGCTACACTGATGTCAATTATTTAAACTCTGTGAAACTCAAGGTATCTTTAACTGAAATGGTTTTCTGGCTAAATAAAAAAGGACCACTATGTAAGCTGGCTCTACTCTTATGTGAATTCCAAAATGGATATGCTCAAGATACATATTTGCAAATATCACACCAAGGACGGAAGCAAAAAAAAAAAAATGGTTCAAGAAAGGAATTAACAGAATCTGTGCAAGGCCCAAGATTCCACAGTAGGCTGTGGGTATGCAGAACCTACTCAGTCAGGAAGTCGGTATGAGAACGTCTACAACCCAGCTCTAAAACAGTGCAGAAGATGGAGTCCATTGTGCCACTATTCAGTAGACTCTGTGGAAGAAGCAATAGGATTGTACCTGGTGCCACTGGACTTTAAAGACCACCATGACTCTCCAGTCTCTGCCGTGTTACACTTCGGATCTCATATGAACGCATACTTCAGTATTCTGAACAATTGGTTTGCCTTGATGGTTGTATTAAATACAACAAGCTTGGACAATATTTTTTTTATTGAAACATTATAGAAAAAAAATTATAGCTTGGCACTTTTTTAAATATTTTAAAGAGGAAATTATTTGACAGTTGTTTGGAAATGAAGTAGGATAGATGGATATTAGGGTTTATTTAAAGAATTCACACTTTGATGGGATATGCTGATTTTGTTCCAGTTATTATATTTAGATGTATTATTTTGTACTTTTTAGAGAATTAACCATCATCATTATTTTTTAAATATGGCATTAATTTATACAGCATTAATTGTGAAAAGAAATTATACAACATTACTCGTACTATCAAATATTCATAATTTGTTCTTCAAGCTATGAAAGTAATGATTCAAATATTTCCTCATTTAATCACATCTTGCTCATTTTCTTCATCATAATTTGACATTATAACTAGGCAGACACACAGTGGGCATCTTAAAAGGAATGACCAAGCTCAAATTTATGCAGTGTTAAAGGGCATAATGAAGCAGGAATGCACATTATTTAATTTTTAATATCTCATTCATTATATCCAGTATCTAATGCACTCTTCAGTTCTGCATAAAAAATTGTGACAGTAAAAAAGGAAAGAGAGCCTGGAGAATCTTGTTGGGGTACAATATTATTTAAAATAAGCCTAGTTCGTTAGGGGCATTTAAGAACAAAGCTATTTTTATTATGCTCGTCGAAGGAATGCTGTCAGTGGTGACCTTTAGTTAAGCTAAGCACGAGTGCTTGTTTTGTACATAGGTAATGCCCCACTATGACACATAAAATAAAAGTTAGTGTAATGTACATGTACAGTATATTGTAAAGCTAACAGTTTTTTACAAGCCTTATAGTTGTAAAATATTATGTGCAGCAGCTGTGTATATACCAACTATAGGTACGGTGTGGGGATGGAGCTTGTCAATGAGTCACGATAGTGAATAGTGCTCCTGCACTGTAGCAGTCAACCAGAACTCCTCCAAGTCTTTGTCAAAATCCAATTTAAAACTTCATTCACATGTATTACGTGTCCATGCTGTTTAATTTAGACTGGTTTGGTGAATCGATTTGTGAGGTTCCAAAGTTATTGCTCACTAATTTTAGTTTTACAACTTTAAACTCACTTCCAACTGAGGTATTGCATCCAATCCAACTCCAAAAAATATATCATATGTGCTACCGTGCAGAGATTTAAACAGTTATTCTGTTATACTGATGTCACGAGTCATATTACCAAATGTCTCTATAAAAATCAAGTGCTAATTTGCAGCTGTATAACAAGGCCTGGAGTGCGCTGTGATTTCAATTTACCGCCTACACTCTGACACTCAGCAGTGTATCGCTATCACTAAGGCATGGTGTGTACATTTCTGTTTAACAAGAACAAATGATTGGTTTCAATGAAATGTTTTATATATAGGAACATGACAGTCATTTACCTAATATAAAATTCTAAATATGTCTTCTCATATTTGCCCAGTGTGCCCAATTTGTGGTCTCATTACTCCCAATCTGGCCTCTGGTTTTTAACAGACGAGGAGCAAGCTGACAAAGTGAGACGCTCCATCCACGCAAGGCTTGGTGCCCTTCTATGCAACTGACCCATTGGTACTGTTAGATATGTGATGTAGACTGTAATCACTGCCTTTTAGACACTGTGAATTTTGGTACTCTATATTTTTGTATATTGTACATTGTAAATGATAATAAATCATGATGATGACTCAGGCTCATCCTTTTCACATCATTCCTAAACATGATCAAACTGAGCCATTCTGTTCTCTTACTTAGTGTGAAGGAAAGGTTTTCAAACTGAGACAGGAAAAAGGTTTTTATGTTTCTGTGGCCAGTGTCAGCCTGAGTATCACTCAGTCCCATTTGTTTGTGCTGGTTTTTGCTTGCTTGGCTGGGTTGAAGGATATCAGACTCCAGCGCTGGCAAAATTTGCAGATCTGCCACATTTCCCAAGTGACAAAGGAGCCCTCTAAAGGCATAAATGGCTGTCAGGATTTTCATCCATCTGTAGTTGGTAGACATCGTCCTCAAGACCTTCCGCTTTCACACATGTCTATTCCACTGTCATTCTGCACAGATAATATACTAGGTATTGCTGTGCAAACCTTAGTCATGCTGAGGAGAAATCTATCATTGTTTCATCTTCAGTAATCCGGCTCAGGGTTGCAGCAGAGCCAGAGCCTGTCCTTGGAACATGCTGTGAGGAGAAATACATCCTGGCACCATGCTCGCTTACACATAGTCACACATTCATTCACACCTTAGGACAATTTAGTACAGCCAATCCACAAGAAGAAATTGGAGAACTTATGAATAAAGTAAACACCTCATAGAAAATAAATCACATTCAGTTTGTCAAAGGATTGAATTGGGAGCCCTGGAACTGTGAGGAAGGTGGGTTACTGACGGCACTGCCATGCTACCCTTTAAATGAATTCAACTAAAATTCAGAGGTAGTGGAGAATATTTTAATAGGATTGTACAGTAAATGGCCACAAAAGTGACAGCAGGAAAAGGACCAGACCTGATGTCATGGATGACTGGTGTTTTGTAGGCATTCATATCACTGTCAAATTCTAATCATTTGTTACTTTATAAAACTGCTTGTGAATCACAAATAATAAATGAGCATGCCATTTGTCCTTATTTTTGTATCAAATTGATTTAATTTACTGCTAATGTGAATCACAAATGCATCCTTCAAACAATTGTCCATACAAATCCAATCCAGCCTGGAAAAAGGTTCATGTTTGCAGCAGCAATTTAAAAAACATGACTGAGGTCTTGGGATCATCTTGGTATTTGGTAAGGGTTTCTTATTTTTCTCTTTTTTTCAGTTCGGACAGTAAAAATAGGAAGGCAGGTCACAACGAAGAGTGAAGTCAGATCACAATTTTGTTGTTTTAGATAGAGTCTCAAGTCTGTGTGAACACACATCACACATGAAAAAAACATTTTCTGCTGTTAGTCCTTTTTCCCTTTTCATATTGGCCATGGTTTAAACAAGCCAACCCTCCCCTCGTTTTAATACTTAGTCCCAACCAGTTTTGCCCAACTTCACCCATTTCTACATCGTTATGCCATTTTCTTTTTAAAGAGCTACAGTAAAAGGCTAAAGGCTAATCTAGCAATCTTTAGCTCCAAAGCGTGTTAGCCTTTAATCTTATATACTGCTAAATATTTGAGGATGGCATTATAAATTTACACTCTTACTTATGTGGGAAATGCCTGATAAGGTCTGTAATATTGATGTTTCCAGTTCCCGCATTTTGACTGACTAGGAAAATGCATTTCCTAAAAGGGACATTCAGAGACAGTTTATTGAAAGCTACAGACACTGAAACAGCCTGTTTGCAAATGGAGTGAAACAAAGAAAATCAAGCAGCAAGAATGCAGGATCTGAGCTGTATTTGAGCTAAAAAATTAACTGACACATTTTGCCAATCCCTAAACCTTATACGTAATAATGTTTCAAAAGGAGTAGAGTCCCTGACTTATAAACATTCGTTTTATGAACTGACTGCGGATCTACGAACATTCGTAGATGCAAACAAATCACGGAAATAGCTCACCTGTATTGTACAAAAAATAGACACTGCAATAAAACCCACTTTTAGCATTTCTCTATGATTAGAGAAGAGCAAGCTGAGCATCCCGGTTCAGATTCAACAGCCACAGCTGTCTGGAGAAATCCCTAAACCTTATACGGACCAGATACCAATATTTACAATGTGTAAGTAAATGTATAAAATGTCCAGTGTCTGGTATATTGTATGTGTGTGCGTGTGGGTGAAGAACATCTACATTTTTTCAGAAACTCATTTCACTGCGACAGTATTTATTTTTTTATTAATTAAATTTTTTTGACTGATCAGACTAAAGACTTTTTTTTCCAGTATATATGGCTATAAGGTTAAAGACTGACAGTTGCAGTAAGGTTTCCTGAAAGCTGATACCATATTTAGATACCGTATTTAGACAACAGACCATATTTAGTCAATAAGATTAAAGGGGGTGGTCCCTTACCGTGTCTTGCTCCAGACAGCTGTGGCTGTTGAATCTGAACCGGGATGCTCAGCTTGCTCTTCTCCAATCATAAAGAAAAGCTAAAAGTGGGTTTTATTGATGAGCATAAAGCTGTATCAATCAGCCTCTGTCTGCTGACAGACTGACACTGACAGCTCACCAGGGGTGTACTGTCCAGGGGGTGACCTGAGGGAGAAGACCTACAGGCATTCAGTAATGCTCACACTAGAGGCTTGAATTATCAGTCTGCCCTCTCTGGACCATTTTCCACTGTCAGTCGGCAGGAATCATCATATGAAGGTCATGCATGTTTCACATACGAAAAACTTTTACACTCAACTTTAATCTGGCTCTTCTAATTCTATCTGATGAGATGTCTGATGTATTACTTTCACCGTGGATGATCGATCATAACAAGTTACAGATCCATCGGCACAAGAGCTCTTGTCCATGGTTTGTTGCATGATCCAGCTCCTTTTTGTAATTACTTTCGATTCTCTGTCTTCTCAAGTTCTCTTGTAGAATGTGTGGGTAATGGACATCATCTGATCAGCATTATACTCTTGCTTGGTTTGTGATGTCTGCAAACAAAACTGATAATCTTTTGATTTTCAAATTCCAAAGAGAGAGATGGCAAGAAACATGTAAGCATATTTAAAAGACTAGGAGATTATAGAGTTTCAGAGGCTGAAATGGATTTCATTTAGGACCCTATTATACATCTGAGGAAGAGAAATAACAGAGTTATAATGTAACAGATATCTGGAAATTGCCTTTGTCACACTAATCAGTTTTGATTGCTGTGGAGTAAACTAATTTATAAGGAAGAATCTTCTCCAGCCGTGGTATGCAGCTGTGACCTAGCATAAAATAAAAGTATAATCAGCACATGCCTTTTTCATTGGTGGCTCAGTGGTAGGTTGGCCGGGTCGTGTCCCAGCTAATGCCATGCACACAGCCACTGGAGTTTCAGAGCCTTAGTGTCCGTCCCAAGCGTGGATTAAAAATGGGAGGGTTGCTTCAACGAGGGTATCTGGTGTAAAAAACCTGTGCCAAAATTTAAATTTGCTGATTGTATGATCTGCTGTAGTGACTCATAATGATAGTAGCTGAAGGAATAATAATAATAAAAAAAGAACAATAGCAACAACAATACATACCTATTCACATTTCACTTTCACTGTAGGCATGATCGTGGCTGTGTTCTTCAACAGTTCTTCAAGCCTAAGTTGTTACATTCCCAATCCTGCCTGGATCACATCAGTATCTAAAAGTAACTCAGCGTATCGGCAACACAAGTATATCCTTGTACTACTGATTTACTGATATCTTCATGCTGCTGTACAGCTCGAACACACTATAAATGTTAAACAAGATTAATTGTCATAGTATACTACCTGTATGCATCTACACCCTATATCTCTATAGCGTTTTTAAACACAGAGATTAAAAAAGAATGGGTAGTGTTCGTGTAAAGAATAAATCACTGTTATATACACAGAACAGCCATGACATTATGACCAACTGCCTAGTATTGAGTTCCCATTTATGTCACCAAAACAGTAAGACACTGTGTTTTCTGACACCTTTCTATGGGATAAGAGCATTAAGCAGGCCAGCCTTCACTCCCCACGTGCATCAGTGAGCCTTGGCCGCCCATCACCCCATCGCCGTTTTTCCTTCCTTGGAATTCTTTGGGTAGGGTTACATCTGTTTGTACAAATGAATGATACAGGTTAAATACAAACTCATTGAATGCAAAACTGTAAAAATAACTTTTTTGAACAATTTATCTCAAGGTCAGTCAAATCAGTTCCACTGAGCTGAAATGAAATGCAGCTACACAGTTCTTTCTCATTAGAATGTGCACAGGAGGGCTAATCCTGTTATTGGCTATGGGTGTATATGACAGGGAGAAATGGGTGTGAGGCAATGACTGGGCAGTGATATAGTGGGCTTTTTCCAGCACTGTTCGAATTAATGAAAGCAAGAGCAGGCCAAATGATGTTAAATGACTACACTGTGCAATGAATTTGGACCTAAAAGGCACCTCCATTTATGTACCTTGTCCCAGAAAAGGGGGGAGAGGAAATCAGTTCTTCAACTCATTCGGTTCATACTAGATGCTGATTGTTTAGCGAGGTATTGATTTACCAAGCATTTTCTCTTTGATTTGATCAACATAAAAATGACAATGGTTATTGGATACATGGCACTGAACTATACTTATGTACTGCAGTATGTACTGAGAACATAAAAAAACAAAATAAAACATGAAAATGCATGAAATTATATAGTTGGTGCCTGGAGCCTTTCCATGGTCCATTCCTCTGTCTTATTGTAGAGATTCTTGCAATACTTATAATAAACCAAGATAAGTGGCACTGACATTATGTATGCTGAGCAAGACATTTTGCCTTGAGGGAAAAAAAATCATTAATCAAAACTCAATTTCTGAAATCGGAAAGGCCAAAGATTTCACTTGGGATCACTTCCTGACATACAGAGCATAACATAGTGCTGACTAAACTAGGTTTAGCAGTATGAAAATGATTAACAAGGATTGCCATATTTGTTGCTTTTCCATGCCATTCCAAGATCACAAGAGATAGCAAGATCACGCATGGCTACAGTATCTTGGGCACGTTTTTTATTCTTATGATTTCAGATGCATATAATGAAGTCATTTTTCACAGCAAAATGGTCAAACTTGTAGTGACTTCTTTGAGGATTTATGATAAAATCACAATCAGGTGCCCAATAGGGCAGAATGATTTTTACCAAGTGTAAAGACTTTTCATTTCTAGTGTAGAATGTGAAGTTATAATACCTAAAATACACCCATCTGGTGACAGGATCATCGACAACCAAGGCTCAGCTATTCCTGGGGGTCCAAAGCCTAGCCCGTGTAGTCTAATTCCACAGAAAAGCCAATGTAGCAGAAATTGCTGAAAAAGTTAATGCTGAACATGATAGAAAGGTACAGTATAAGAACACCCAATGCATCACAGCATGTCATGTATAAGGCTTAGCATGCAAAGAGTTTAAGGTTGTTGATTCAATCTCCAATCAAACCAAACATGGAATGCACCAGATAAAGTCCATAGAGGTCCCACTCCGCAACCCACAACACCCAAATGATCCACTACTAAAATCCTGGTACCTGGTGGCACAAGGAGAACGTATACAATACTGGACTTAATGTTTTTGGTATATGGCTGATCCATCTATGTTACAAATAGAACCGGCTGACACTAATTCATATCGGTTTGGACAGCTATTGGACAGCCATCCAAAAAGGTTTTCTTTATTAGAGAAATGTATGTTCTTGTATGTAGTGATTATGTTACTGTAAATATTCTACTTTATCATTATTACCTGTGTGAACACAGAAAAATGAGCTTGATAGTGGGTGCTGCACTGTTTAGAGGTAGCACTGCTGCTACCTCGAGTTACTGTTACGTTTATCTTCCATATTAGAAAGTAACAAAGTAACAAATGAAGTGGAGTGACAGGTCTGTGTTGATTAAATGAGCTGTAAACCAGTGTTTACTATATTTGTTTTTAATGATTAACACAATGATTTAATTAGGACAGGATTTTAATACTTTTGGCACAATATGGACTCAATATTCTTTTTTCTGTTCCGCTACAAATTCACAGGAAATAACATCCTTTAAATTAATATACATTGATGCTTTCTAGAATACCACAAAGACCTGGAATTAGAGAAACCGCTTATGGTTGTTTATTTGAAACAACAGCATGTGGCTTTACGCACCCAAACTATTACAAATTACACAGTATATACTGTATTATGCAAAAATACTGATTTGAAAACCTGATTTTATTTCGTATCGGCAAAGGTGTAGTGCCCAGTAATCGTAGAACCCATAAGATCGGTTGCTGGCTCACACTGATCCAGTTCACCCTCACTAATCTCAGAAGCTTTGCGCTCTGGAACTGGGTCTGCATTATTGTTGTCATTAGTGTATACAGTATGTAAGCGAGCTAGCACTGACAGAAGCCAACCCTGTTAGCTAGCTGGAGGTGGGTGTGGGCCTGGTTTTATTATCATTATTTAACTAACATCACATAATTGAAATCTTTTTAGATTTGTATCTTAAAATATTTAAGCTCTTTATGAGAGATTCAGCTCATAAAAAAATGAAAGGATGTTTGGGTGCCTTTTCATTTGTATTAGTCAACAAGTAGCTAGCAACACAGCTAGTCACTGTGATGCTAGGCAACGTTTAAGATAGATTCTTTCTTGCATGTTACTCAGTGCATGAGTTGACATTCTGAATTAATCAATACATTAGTCCGTTTAGTTCATCAACACAGACTAAACCATTTGTGAGAATTGGGTTTTTTTGCATGACATGTTTTACTAGTGATTGGATTGTCAATCACTTAGTAAAAGTGATACAAGTGGTATGAATACTCCAAGTGACATGGCTATAGATTACAATAAAATCCATCCATACCTATATTCAATTCTGACATTTTATAAGACAATTACCTCTTTTTATGTGAATCGCTGATAATCAGACTGAATTCCTTTATCCCAAAATAAATCTATACCAGCTTTAAAGCATATTATTTTAGTTTTTCTTATTACATCAGTCAGTCTGCGTAGCACTGAGCCGAAGGTAGACTTTTCCCTGGATCCTCAACAGCACACCACAGCAGGGTGAACAAAATGCACACGTTTAAATGAAAACAAACTCAGTGATGGACTCTTCACCACTCTGCCGCTTCTCTCGCAAAGAGCACTTTTAACATGACTCGTCTTGGAAAAACTGACTATGAGGGCCAACCTGTCAGCCCTGTGCTGAAACATAGGTATTTAACATTATTAGATGTGGCCTCTGGAGGGCCTTGCTGCAGTGCAAAGAGGCCCGGAAAGATTTATGAGGCTGCTGTAAATTTATCTCGATCTAGCAGAGTGGAGAACAACGGCATGCTTGCCAATGACAAACGCCCACCTGCTTGGCTAAGCCTCTAGTCAACGCGGCATTGTCCTGCTTCTTTCCATCTCTATCCTTGGCTGAATCAACAACAACAGATGTTGGGAGTCAGGGTTCTTTTTTCCTTTACACCTGCTTTGTGCTCTTTCTCTGAGTTATCAGTGCTTTTTCCATATGCTTTATGAAGCAGGAAAAAGAAGGAGGTGTTGGAAGTAGCACAGCTTGTGGTCCATCTCAGTGTCACATTCACAGCAATCTATCCACCTACTCGTGTGCACGCGTGCGCGCGCACACACACACACACACTCACTCACTCACTCACTCTATCTCTCTCTCTCTCTCTCTCTCTCTCTCGCAGCCCTGTGAACCAGAGCCACTGGTCTACACAGGGCAAATGTTGCAACGGGCTCCGAGGTTTTGACGTCACCAAGGTTGAGGACAGCGTCTAGAACAGCTGCCCTGGCAGAAGTGCATCACAGCTTGGCATCCGGTTTCTGTTGGGACAGGTTAATGGAGCCGATGACTCTTGTCGCCTGGACAGCTCCAGGCTGTGTCTTTCACCGTTGTACCACTTATATAACCAAACTCAGATCAAAGCTGTCACTCCTGACCTGACTGATTCATGCATCATCCGTCTACCCCGAAATCCATTTCCATCATTTCTACAAGCCCCTGTATCACATTTACAAGCGAACAAAACTAGCATACATATTCACCAGCAAACACAAAAGACACAAAGGATCAAAGGGAGCATTCCTCGTTTGGTCTTTCGGATAGAAGGTAACACAAGCTCACGCTGGATGAGTCAGAGAGGAACTTGCAGAAGGGGAGATACTCCCAGAGCACCAGCAGCCTCTATAAACTTAGTGAAATCCTTCCAAAATGTAATATGTATTAACTGCAGAGTGCACTCGAGTTGTCATCCAAGGCTTATTCTCTCAACCTGTTACAGCAACAAAATGAATGACAGATGAAAGTCTAACTATGATTCATAAGGAATGACCAAATGATCAAGGGCAATGTTTCTGGTCATGCCATTTTCGTCCATCTGGATCTTATGGCTCTTTTAAGTCTCTAGGACATGTTGCTTTGGTTAGGTTATGTCTACTCCCATTAGTGCTGCACAAGTGAGTACTGCACAAGTGGCTCCAAAACTGGTGCCTGATAGACCTCATATTTAAGTTGAGAATGAAGGGAATGGCAGAGGCATGAGTGAGTGAGGATGACTAAGGACTGAGAAGAGTCAACATGACTGATGAAGGATATGAGCACATCATCCGGGTCTCATTAAGCTCCAAAATGATGGTTTGTGCTCCAGAAGGTTCCTTCATTCATCTCATTAGTGTGAAGTGGGCTTTTCAGAAATCAGAACCAACACTGAAATGTACTAGATTCTCTGAGAATATTGTACAGACTCTGCTGTAAACTAGAATCACTTGTTAAAATGCGTGGATAAATTAAACATCAAACACAGTAATTAAACAATCATTAGAACTTATAAATCTATTTGCTAACACACAGCATAAGCATATTTGATTACTAAAGTGACGTTCAGAGAAGGAAACACACCTGGTGTCTATAAAATATTTAGGCGTATCATTGATGTTGTGAGGTTGTTTTGTGCCTCTTGTAAAGATTGACAGTAAATTCTGCTAAGTACAAGGATATTTCAGTCCAAAACCAGTTCAAAGTCTCTACTAGGGGGTTCGGATTTTCAACAAGATGATGAGCCTTGATATTTCTGAAATAAAATGGGAATGGTTATGGAAACACAAACTGAATATTCTTTAATAATCAGCTCAATCTGTATTGAACCCTAATGAAAACCTGTAAAATAAAAAAGAAATATTATAATTGCAGGACCTCTCCTGTACAGAATCCCACCGACAATAAATTTTTTGAGTCCGTGTCCGGAAAACCTGCCTGTCACAGCTGCCAGGATGATGCTGTTCCTTATTTAAAAGCTTCTTCACCGTCTCTGGATTTACCACAGAAAAACAACAATACTCTTACGCTTCAGATTCGTCGGGAACAGTTTGCCAAGACTGATTTATTGAAACATAAAAACATAAAACGTGAAATTAATTTCAATGGGACAGGTTTGCATATATCCGAAAAGGAAGAAGTCTGAGATATCCTGCCAATGCTCAAATAGAAAATACAAAAGAAATTGCGGTGGGTGCATTTGAAGCTGCAAAACTAATTAAAGGGTATACAAATGTCACTCGGACTGACAGTGACACCAATTTGCATCAGCAGTTGTGTAACGCATTCAACAATACAATTCTTGTCAGAACAATTCTGGAGCTGGATGCTACCAAATTGCTTGTTGCTGAATGAAAATTCCCGTTTAAATACATAATCTTCTTCTATTCACTCTGTCGACACTGACATTCAAAAGTACCACCATCATCACACTCGGACAATTATGGCTAAGTCAGTCTCAAATGCTTTCTTTTTTTCTGTTTCTTTTTTCTTTGGAACTGTGAGAGAACACATATATGGACAATTAAAATAGGAATAGGAACATATATGGACAATTAAAATAGGAATAGGAACATATATGGACAATTAAAATGGGTAACTACAAGACTTAAATAATAACACTTCTGTACTGGGATACATTACATAAAATAATAATTCTTGCAAAATATTTTAATTTCATTTCTTAACAGATTTCAGAGCTGAGAGGGTCATTATGGTGTGTGTCATGTACATCGCCTGGTGAGTTTTTCTCCCGTCTCTCCATAGAGACCTTGATTAATTGCTTGCCATTACCGTTAAACACATTTTACATAAACACCTTACTGTGCAAAATCAGTTATTTCTAGTGCAGTGAGTAAGGCTACTGAGTACATCCATCCATCAGCCTTACCATTTACACCACTGCCAGGTGAACTGAACAACATCAATCAATGATTATAAACCAGCAACTGGTGACAGGATCATGATCACCTCGGGCTCATCTACACCTGTGAAGAACAAGGGCTAACCTGTCTGGTCTGATCCCACAGAAAAGCCAACATAGCACAAATTGCTGAATAGAAAAATTTAATACTGGCTATCAGACACTCAGTGCATTGCTGTGTACGGGGCTTAGCAGGCAAGAAAAGTTAAAAGTTTGTTGATCCAGCCTCCAGATTCCCAGAACTCAATCTGACTCAATCAGCATTATGGGATGGGATGTGCTGGATAAACAAGGCTGATCCATGGAGGCCCCACTGTGCAAATTATAGCACTTAAAGGATCTGCTGCTAACGTCCTGGTACTAGACACCACAGAACACATTCAGAGGTCTTGTGGAGTCATGACCTGAGGAGTCAGAGCTGTTATGGTGCCACATGGGGAACCTGAAACCTGGGTGCTTTTAATGTTATGGCTGTTCGGTGTATTTCGGTGACATTATAGATATACAGAGACGAGTGTTAGCATGGTGAAAAATGTTGGCTGTATATTTCACAAAGTTCCTTTGTAGAATAAATTTTTAACAGGTTGAATTCCACCCTAGATGGGAAGCCAGCACTATGCATGCATTCACATTCACGACTAGAGGCAATTTAGAATAGCCATCAACATATGGGAATGTTTTTGGACAGTGGGAGGAAAGTAGACAACCTGGAGGAAACCCAAAGAGTCATTGATAAATTATGCAGAAGCCAAACCAGACAATATTACAATCTCAAGACTAAACTGGGCACCTTGAAGCTGTGCAGCAAAGCTGTGCAACCCCATCACCCATGTTAATGGGATATTTCATATCAGCCAATTTTAGATAATGTAATTAGATATTTTTATTTTAAATATTTTTGAATGGATCATCACTATTCTTCTTCTTATCATCACTATATGTGTATACATTAATTAATTAAAGTCTTTATCTTCTGCTCATTATGCTTTCAAAAGTGCCTAAATCCTTATGAGAAAGATCTAATTAACATTACTCCTAGCCCTTTTGGAATGCGTCCAGGACACTGAGCAGAGCACTTCAGTACTGTAGTCTCCAGAGCCTATGACACAATCCTTGTATCTTCCCTGATATCCTCAAGTAGTGGGTGTAGAAGGTCATGGAGTTCATACAGGCTCCAGTACAGTGAGCTCACAGATTCCCTGCATGGTTTCACATCAGGGAATCATTTCTGTTCAGTAGTGAGCAAGCAGCCTCAGAGGGTTTTTATCATGGTACAAGTTTGAGTACTGTCATTATGGTGTAAATATATCAGACAACTTTTTCCTCATGAGCCTCAGACAAACGCTAACCATTTGCATCAGCGGGTCAATACCATGGAGGAGAAAATAAATGAGGCTCATTCTTTCAAAATGCATTTTTAATAAGGTGCTGAAAATCACATACATATATAGAATTTCAAACAAAGACGAGGACAATAACATCCTGATCCCTAAAAACCCCTCTGATTAATATTTAAACAAGAAACAGTACATGAGCACTGGGTGTGTCTGAAATGCAGAGAGAGGGGAACAGATTGCACAGGTCTGTTAATTAAGGCAGCCTTTCACAGTAAGTTAAGACACAATATTTTAGTACATAAAAAGATGTAAAAATCATATCCAGGCAAAGAAGTGCAGGGCTGTGCTTTCCCATAATCCTCTGTGCACCACTCTGTGAGGAGGCATGGGATGGATTTAAAAAAAAAAAAAAAAAAAAAAAAAGGAATTCCTCAAAACAGTCAGAGGGCAGAAGACAAAAGTTATTTCACCTTATAGCCGCTGAGGTGTCGGCTACGATTTCATTTTATGACTGTTACAGAAAAACAGTGCTTTAAGTCCCTGAAAAAAAAAATCAAAAGATCCAAGAGCTGGGTCCCTCTGAAGATTTTCTGGAGTTAGTTATTGCATCCCATCTGTAAGACAGTTTGTTTTCACTTCCTTTGGAGACCTTCTTTAATCTGAACCATGGGACTTATTGAGCCAAATTACAATTTACAGAAAGTTAAAGAATACCCCTGAAGTTCCTTCCCAAAACAAGCACTTATAGTAGGTAAGATAATAAAGAGGCTACTTAGTGGACCTACAACTACACCGCCAACAACTCGAGTCAAACATGTTGTAACTACAGTCTTCACATCACTAATAAAATGAACTAGGCCTGTTTTTAAAATATATTATCCCTCCTTAAATTTATGGCAATTACTAATGTCAAGTACTTAAACTGACATATAATCCATTAAGCATGTCTTTATCTGTTAGTGTTTGGCTTCTTGAAATAAATAAAAAGCTTCTGCATAAATTACTGAAAAACCTTTGGCACATGCTCGGGTGTACATGCACCATTGACAATTAATAACAGCTAAAACAACAACAAGTCTCAGTACAGTTGATGGCTACTCTGTGCTTGCAGAAGCTTTAAAAGAAAAACTCCATGCTCATAAAGAAGATTCTTTTTCCTGTACATATGTAAATCTGTTCTGGGACAGAAACTCCCATGATTCAAAGAGAGACCTTAAAGAAACTTCTCGACAATGAACTACACATAAGACTACTTCTTCAATCACAGGATTTGAAACTGAGATGCTGAAGACCCGAATAAGAAGAACAAATCATTACGCATCTGTATAATAATAAGGTAAGAAGAGGGAAAATGAACAGGCGTAAAGGAACATTTAGGCCATTTCTTGATGAGAACTGTTACAGATAAGTTACAGTACTACTTCCTTCACTGGTTATGTCATAGATATGAATAACACCAAACTACTAAGAAGTCTTTCGACAGCAGATGGGTGAGCAGCATTATAATTATCCCTAAAGGTCCTGTTCAATCCCTGTAAAGGCCTGGGAATCTCTCTACTGAAGTTATTATTAACTTCTTTATTAGTATCAACACTCATGTAATGAATGTAGGGCAACACATCACCATTTGTTCAAGTAAAAGACATATTAAAACAACCAAAATATCAAGTACACATTAAAAAAAAACAAAAAAAAAAACAAACATCTACACTACTATATCACCAGTAAGGTGCTTTCTTCATTTCATTTGCTATCACAAAGCAAAGAACACAACTTCCTCACTGAAATCTGAGAAAGATTATGCAAGGTCTGTCTCCTTTATGAAAGCAGGTGCCAGTACAGCTCAGTCTTTTTTTCACTCAGACTGATACAAAGACGTCCAGATAGAGACGGTCATAGGATTCCCTGAAGAAAAGAATAAGGAGTAGACTGAAGAGGCACGAACCTGTAAGACACCAGTTCAACCAGGAAAGCTCTGAAACAGAGAGAGGGAGAGAATGAGAAAAAGGAGTGAGAGAGGAGAGTCAGACCAAATAAAAAGGCACAACATATACAGAAGCTCATTTTATGAAATTCAGATGACTGATGTAATTGAAATGTGCTCCATATAAAAGTTTCATTCAGCAACTTGCGTTTTTTTTCTATGAAAATAGCTGTTATTCCTTTTGTCTTCTCCTAAGAAAATTGTGTGAAATAACATTTTGAACAAACATCGTGAACATAATTAACAAATCGTGATCATTACTGCATTACACTGATCATTTTGTATTTTGAACAAAACTAAGGTTGCATTACTAGCATTAAAACCAACCACATCGACACACATACACGCACACATGAAAAGAAAAAAAGAAAAGAAAAATAAAAAACCTTGGGCATTAGGCATGAGTAATCCACCATGTCATCTACTAGTACTGGGGGCACAGTTTATTTTATTATCATGCTGTCAAACTGCATCTACCAGACACAGACACGCTCAGACTAGAGAGAGCTCAGAGGAAATTTGACCTCATAAATATATAATTACAGAAGCCAGGTTTGGAGAGGTTTAAAGGAAAAACCAAATAAAACAATCTGGATATTAAAATCTAGTCTGCACCAGGGTGCTAGTGCCATAACATTACAAAGCTTTTGCCATGCAAGTAACGGGTTCCAAACTGCTTAAAGATGTTTCAATGACTTTTTTTCTGCTTTACTTTATAGTCTGACTTTGTATTCCTGGAAGTGATGTGAAGATCTTGAAAGTATGTTTCGACCTCGAGGGTTAAGTAAAACTCAATACAATACTTTGAATACATTTTCTATCGAACAGAGTCCACTGCCAAACCATGAAACTGAATTCTTCTACAACTGAGCTGTTAACTTTATTTATTGTGCTGGTCAGGCTTTTCAATTCACTCTGCCAGTGACTCATTCATAGCAGCATAAAACTTTATTTTGGCAATCATTAAAAAATAAGTAAATCATATTGTGAAAATTGTCTGTATTGTTTAACAGATAATGTCCGCAATATAATTACTCACTCATTTTAAACAATCAAAGTTTATTAGCACAACAAGAAATTAGATTTACAAGGAGATGAAATAATGCTTCAGTGAGTTTTTAACTTTTAACCTCTCTCACTTCATTAAATATTTCGACTCACACTTAAACATGAGAGATGAAACAGACCTTGTACAGTGAATAACAGAGAAAATTATACTACAGTAAAACACTACCTAGATTCCATTTTGATTATGGTCACTTGGACATAATTAAAATTAAAATCAGTGAGGAAGAAGTCACTTTGTTTTTGTTTTTTAATTAAGATAAAGCACAAAGCTAATATGTTATATTCCTAACTGTGATTCTGGAAATATTCATCACTTAATTCTAATGTAACTCATGAAACAGTTGAATCAGCCACAAGAAAAAAAAAAATCAGAAAAGCTACAAGAAATAATCTTTTGAAGTTGATGGCATGTTCGCTGCAGAAGCTACAGATAACAGAAGCTACTAATAACATAAATAATATGAGAACAGCTTCTAAGGTTTTATACACACACGCTGCTACTGACAGACGAAGCCTGCATTATGAGAGTAACTCCCGCGGTAATTATGAAGGTCGCCCATAAAGGAATAATGCACATGCTAATTGAAAGCTCTTAGGTCTTTTATTTTAATACATAAACATAAACTAAATGAAAAAGAGGACAGCAGGACTGTTGTCAAGCCTTTGCTGTAGCATTATTGAGAATAAATTAGCCGGTGTCTGCAAAGAGTGCGCAAGCAGGTCCGTAGACACAATGCATCAAGCACCTAGCAGTGTCAGCTCCTGCTCAATAAAGATCTTCCCTAAAAATATCACAAAACAGCTTAAACTCACAGCGCCTTAGGACACAGGAGAGTGCACCTCTTAATTCAATAGAGGAGCGAGTTTTAATTTGACGGCTTTGTGAAACTAGATAACAGGTTGATCAATTGCCTCTGAAGAGAGAGCTGTAATCGATGGTGGAAGGTGAAATCCATGCTGGGTCAGCTACTGAGCCCATTTTGAGCAAATGATATGATTTGGGTTTGCAGCACAGTCCATATCAGCAAGAGAGGAAGAAAAAAAAAACAGACATAGAGACGACGTGTGCCTGAGAGGAAGGCGAGACAGGCGTACAGACGAGCACCTCTGCAAACGCCTGCTCATTAATCAGGCCTCACTAGCCGTTCGACAGCGCGGGCTTGTGGTGGCAGGTTAATGGAGTTGTGTTTACCTAGCCGTTTTATCTAAGCCACACGCCTGCCCTGGTCTCATCAATTTAAAACCGAGAGAGGCAACATTAGATGTACGACAGTCACAGCGAATGCTAATGAGCGAGCATATAACCCCACTCACACATGAGCAATCCAATCAGATGTTCATAGATACTCGAAAAGCCCAGGAGCGGTCAAAACTCAGCCCTCCAGTGCTAATGGAAATCGGAGCTCTTCAAAAACTGAAACAGTCGAACCTTTCTGTCAGGAACAGTCTCTGGCAAGAATGCATTGATCTCTCTAGTTTCTTACTTTCTCCTCAGCAATCACAGCAGAGCAATTATTTCCCCTCGTCACTTAAATTGCTGTTATGCTTTATCCCTGTCGTCTCATCACGTTATACCTGGTGTCAGACGTGCAGAGATGTTGTTATTAAGACATCAATTTAGACTCCTCTGTCCAGGGTCTTGTGGGGATTTGACACGATGACAGCACCGCACAGAAGTGACAGCTTGAAAGCCTCCAAGCAGAAGTACATCAGAGTGGACACATAAGCCCTCGTCAGGAACAGTGCTCAACTTTAATACACACCTCTTAGTGCTGTAATTATTTCCAATCATAGCCCAATCATAGCTCACACTCACAGTAAGCTTAATGCTTTCAAACACTGTAGCGCAGCATGTTGCTAATAACTAGCCTAATTATTAGTAGGCTCGAGCGATGCTGCAGTATGTGAAGGAATTAACAACCAGCTTAAATACACAGCAGTGACATGGTTACACATGGTTACTCTAAACAAATCTAGGTGGTTATTGGTGTCTTCACATGACACAGTCACCAGCTGAGCTTCACAACGGGCAGGTGAACAGAACTTTTAAAATCCCCAGGCTGAATCAGAATAAAACAAGTCAGGTTTTTGTACAAAGATAATGACTAATAATGGATTCAGCAAAATGGAAAAAAAAACAGGATGACCTTGGTAACATGGATTTTTTTACAGAGACAGACACTGCAGTGTTTCACTTTGTATTCCACCCACACTGACGAGCACAAAGCAAGGAAAGCAAACGTGCAAACTAATTTTTTTCATCCTTACGCTTTCACACTCAAGGTGAGCGACCAAAAATGGCACATGTCCTGCTGTCTGGATTTCTGTTTTAATCAAACGAGGAGCTTCATTGGTGTCACTGAACAGTGGGGGAATTCATTCAGCATTTGCATAGTGTGTGTGACTCTCACTGGTGACAAGAGCAGGAATAGGGGTTGTTAACTGGAACAAAACCACCAGGCTAAGGATCAGTGCAGGTTTGCAAGTAGTTGACTTCCAGCTGGAATACAAAAGGGAGGATTTTAAATCTGAGCCGGTACAGTTTAGCACTTCTTTCTCATCTGTATGAGCAGTAAGACTGATCAACTGACAGATGGATGAAAAGCGGAACTGAGATCATCAGTGATTGTTTATCAACTTTTCTGCATGACTGACAAGTTAAGAGTTTGCACTGTGCCAACTTGGTGTTATTAATTCAGGGAATGTTCAGGGAGATGTCCAATATTTTTTACAAAGATTATGTTTATCAACAATCTATGCAAATTATCAATTTCCTAACTGACTTTCATATTAATGTTTACTCACTAAATACTCGTGAGTGTTAACTGCAAATCCATCTACCATTATAAACAAAAATTAATCCTACATGGAGGGCAAGTATCTATACAGTACACATCAACTTCTGCTTTATGCTTATATAAGCTCTGAATAAAGTCTGATCTTTCTGTGAACGTGCTGTCTAGCAGCATTTAAAAGAGAAGCTTTATGAATCTCATTTTGTGTCCCAGGAGTGATGTAACCAAAATGTGTGGATGACAGACTGCATAGCAAAAAAGAAAAAAATAATAAAGAAAAGAAACAGTTTGACAGTTGAGGAAAACAACCTGTGTTAGGGTTTCTGATGAAACAAGGAGTAATCCACTTTAAAGTTTAATGATCAGGACTCAATCCAACTCACAGGTACGGACAGACACACAGCTTTGTTTGGGAATGATAACAGAATCAGATTAGAAAAGCTGAGCTCAGCTAATCTCACTGATCACGCTCTAATCTTCTCTGGAGGATCAACAGGAAGGCAAAAGCTGCATGAGGAAATCCATCACCCACTTCTTCATGCTAATCCAACAGGCTCTCAGATACGCACATGTGCGTGCAAGAACCTGCACGCGAATATGCGCATGGGCACGCGAATATGCGCATGGACACGCGCACGGACAGACACAAACAGAAACACACATACAGACCCAGTCACACTCGCACGTACACAGACACACACACTCCATCCAAGGGATCTCCTAGCTGACAGGACTATCAGCACCGTGTGATGGGGTCTGTTAGAAACATGCTGTTTCTGAAACGTCATCATTCACTATTTATCATCGACCTCTACAGGGATCAGTAGAAATTAGAAACAGGGTTGAACACAGAGTTTTCCCAGCATTAATGTATATGCATGAGCATCTGCCATCTGTCAGAAGCCTTTAGGATGAGGTACAGTCTACAGACCAGAGTTTCGTGTCACAAAGCTTGTTATAGAGTACGGTGCCTGTGTATAACCCATGTGAGCAACCAATTCCAGCTACAGGGAAAGATGAAACGGAGCTGGGATATTAGGCTTTCACAGAGCTCTCACTTACCTATCTGCTCACCAAGAGTAGTATATCAGAGAGTGTTTCATCAATATTCAACAGGTAGATTCTATTTACGCATGAGGATCCCTGTCAATCCCTCAGCCCTTTTTCATCACCTCAGCTGATTGACTTTCCCCATGTGCATAACCTCATGCTGGGGGATAATCACCATTCAGGAGACAGCCAGAGGCAAGTGGGACCAAGCTAACTTTTATTTCCTTCCATTTTCAGTAAGATGCCAATATGTTCCTGGTTTCTGATACTGGTCCAATATGCTGTATTATTGTAGCAAAGCCGACTCTCTGCAAACTCTTAATAAAAGGGTGGTGGTGTTCGGTGTCATTATTTTAAGACAATTTGCTTTCTCTGCCACATTAGTCAACATCATACACACACACGCACGCACGCGCACGCACGCACACGCATGCACTAGTGGCATAAAATATGGCAGTAGATCAGAATGACAAATAAGTCAAATCTGATACGAGCCAGGACTTCAGATCAGTTTAGTCCCTGATATTGATAAACAATATGGAGTCAGTACAGTAACTTCTATTGCAGACCCAAATCATGAATACACACACTGACCGTAGTTACGCCACTTCAGTTTACTAAGCATGAACCAGCTTGACTTAAGAAGCAGATCCTCAGCTGTAGCTTTTACAGTCATATACTTTTATGTAAATTATTTATTTTAGGGTAATTACCTAAGAATTAAAAGAACTGTCACAGACTTTTCTGGATGTTTTTAATCCCTTTGCTCTGCCTAGTCTGAATAAAAAAACTGATAACATGCTAAATACAGAAATTTTAAAGACAGACAGACATTGTCCCTTCATTCATTCATCTTCTATACCACTTATCCAGCACACGGTCTCGAGGGCCTGGAGCCTATACCAAGAGACTTTGGGAACGAGGCGGGGTACAGACTGGACCGGGGGCCAATCCATTGCAGGGCGCACACACCCATACTACAGGCAATTTGGGAACTTCAATTAATCTATTAGGCATGTCTTTGGACTGTGGGAGGAAAGCAAAGAACCACTACAAATGGATAACTTATTTATAGACACTAATCACTAATGCATAAAATGTAAATGTTGTCACTACTCAGTCATGATGGTTGCTTATCCAGACCTTAGTAAGGGATTGAATGTACCCATGCAATCACAAATTTTATCTTTACATATCTGCATTCTGCCAAGACACTGGGTCTCTGTAAAATCTCCTCAATTCATTTGTACGTGTGGATTGCCTCTTTATCAACATCAGCATCATCATATAGAGTGAAAAAAGTCATTCCTCAGTTACTAATTAAACCTAGTAACAGTTTCCAGGCGCTAAACCACTAAAATTGAGGTCCAGAATGATTATGTTACCCACTCAAAGTGATTCTCAAGCTTTCTTCCGTGCCTTGGTAACATACTCAATTATACAGAGCAGTCAGGAGACTGTATAATAAGCTGAATATCATAAACTGAAACAACCTGTGATCTCTATAGAAAAAGAAATATTTGCTGTAATCTGAAACATACAATGACAGCTAATCTTTAGAGTTGATTATATTCTGTAACTATCATTTACCTGTGATGTAGAAGGTGAGAAAGAAAAGGAGCAGGCCAGTGAAGAGATTGCTGAGGAAGGTGACCACACCGCAGGTGATGCCCTCTGGCACAGGGTAAACCGTCTCAATGAAAAGCTCGAAGAAGATGGGAATGCTGCTGTTGATGAAGATGCCCAGCAGGATACAGGAGGTATAAAGTGTGGCTGAGGATATAAGAATTCTTTAATTATCTTCAGAGCTCAGTATAATGCCTACCACACAGGGGGCAAAACAATCCATTTAAAAATCCATTTAAAGAAACATACCACCAACCCACAAAATGTAATCAGCACTAAAACATAATTAAACCATCATTTATCCTAATGTGATGTTCATTATTGCTTACACATTCATATCTACCTACCTGCAGACACACATATCTACATGCATACCCTGATCAGCCATAACATTAACACCACTGCCAGGTAAATGGAATAACACAGATTAACAATTATATACCAGCAAACTAGTGACAGGATCATGAGAATCAATGGCTCATCTATGCCCACAAGCATCAAAGGGCAGTCCATCTAGTCGATAGCATAGAAAATGCAGCACAGAAAGAGGTATCATAATACTTCAGAATACAGCTTCAATGTCTGCACGGGGCTTAGCAAAGCGTTTGAGGTTGTTGACCCTACCACCAAATCACCCAATTCCAAATCCAATCAGGTATCCATAGACCCCACTCCACAACCTACAGCATCCAAAAAACCTGCCATGTCCTGGTGCCAGACACCCCAGCATACCCATAGAGGTCCAGTGGAGGTACGCACCAATAGGCCAGAGCCACCTTGGCGGCACAGGGGGAACCTAAAACCTAGGTTTTCACGTTTATGGTTTTAAGGTAATGGCTGTGAACACCTGTAAATCATTACGTTCATGCAGCCAATTATGGGACAGCAATGCTAATAAAATAAAAATAAAAGCAGCCATATACAGGTTAAAAAAAAAAAAAAAAAAAAGTTCAGCAAAATTTCATTTTATACATCAGAATGTGCTTGCAGTGACTTTAACTATGGCATGCTGGTCTCATAAACTTCTAATCTTCTGGGATTTTCACACACAGCAGTCTCTAGAGTTTATACAGAATGGTGTGAAAAACAGAAATCATCAAATGAATGGAACTTCTGTGGATGGAAATGCTTTGTTGAAGAGAGAGGTCAGTGAAGAAGAGACTGGCTTGAGCTGGCAGGAAATCTATTTCTTCAAATAACTTTTTATAACTGTGATGAACGGAACAGAATCTCAGAAGGTACATGCCATACCTGAAGGATGATGTGCTACAACAGCAGAACCAGAGGAAACTGAGGGTTCAGTAAGCATGCATACAGATTCAAAAACATTACCCGGCCTTTATACAATGCTTAACTGTGTTCACTGTAACAGAATTGCCTCTCACTGACTTTTTTTTTTCTTTTTAAACCATTCTTGCTAATCTTTCATGACTGTTGTCTGTGAAAATCCCTGAACATCAGCAGTTGTTAAAAATACTCTGATGTTTAATGTAAATATTACCTGAATCATTCGGACTGCACCTGCATGATTTTATGCACTATGTTGCTTATACATGATTACCTGATTAGATAACCACATAAATGGGCTGAGCTAGAGGTGCTCCTAATGAAGCAGTTGGTGACTGTATAGCCAGTCTCTTTTCATTTTTTTGGTGCACATTTGCTTAACCAAACTGACAGAAATATGAGATAATAAAAAGCCCAGTGATGTCACTATCACAGTAAGAGTGCTGATATATATATATATATATATATATATATAAATATATAAAACTGGAGCCAACAAAAGATGATTATGGATGTCCACGTTTGAGCTGGCTGATCAAAAGGGCATATGTTATATCAGACCTGCTTGTGTGGACCTCAGTCCCCGCTTCCCTTCAGTGAGCTGAACCTAATGAGCTCCTCTGGATCAGCTTTTTTAATGCTCCCACAGCAGTTTGCATTCACAGCTGTTTGGCACGGACACACTTCCACACAGCATTGCAAACAGAGGTTGCATTTGTTTTTCGGCTACCTTTAGTGGAGGGTAGGTGAGTCAGTCTGGTCAGGCAGGTGAGCGTGAACCAAGTGGCTGCCAGTGAGGCTCCAGCCAGCATCAGCACCGCGATCAGCTTCAGCATTCCTCGGATATAGTCAGCAAACCTGCGACACAAACAAGTAATCAGATAGGAAGAGTAAAGGACTCTTCTAATCTAAGGAGACGTTTTATCTTTTTGCTTTTTTGCTTATCGCAAATACAATAACTCTGGGAGATCTTATATCTGGTAGTTTTGCCAGAGGAGCTCTAGTTGAATTGACTCACACCTTCAAACAAACATGAAAGTGTCCGGGTCAAATGTAGTCAGCAGTTCTTTCTCCGCTGCTCCTACTCACACTACTCACAAATACATTTTAATTAGCACCTCTTGTTTAGATGCGAGTGTCTCAAGGACATTTCTTTACAAAGCTCAAATTTCTCAAAAAAGAATCAGTGAGGAAATACCTGAATTCAAATCAATTCTTGCAGACTTAAATAAAATCTATCCTGTTCACAATATACATGGCAGAGCACAGGCATAAAAGTGAGAAAGTGTGAAATTAATTAGAGAATAAAGACCTAGCAGATGCCTTGGGTAGTTATCAAACTGCACACACTTACAAAATGTATGATGTAGAACCACTGTAATGAATAATGTGAAAGCTAACTATGTGCACTAATTGGTTAGGATTACTGTACTTCAAGTTCTAATATTCTGCATGATGAGGAGCAAGCTATCGTGCTGAACTGGAACTTCTCAAGTAAAATGTCATTTGCTACCTGTTCCCTCCAAACTGAAATCTAATTTAGTTTCTTAGTACACCCATAAACTGTCAATTTATGCTTTTCTAATGGCTTTGAATTGTTCAGCAGTATGATTTTTATGTCAGCATCTTGCCAAAGCATTGTCTAATTAATGGCAATGGCATAAAAAAGTTGGGAGGAATAAAGTTGGTCTGCCTGCAGAGAAAACACACATAAATGATGTCATATGAGGAAAAAACAAGCGCACTTGGTGGGAAAGACCAAAAACAATTAAGCCCAAGACCATACATTTACTAAACTCCATTTACTGTTCTTTTCTCCTTGTCCCGGCTAATAGAAACAGAAATTTTAAGTTTAGCTTACCATTGATTAAACACTCGTCAGGTTGGTAATGGGCCGCTGTGCGATGAATGCCACTAAGCGTTTCCTTCTAAGAACAGGCGGGGTTTCTCCTTACATGAGCGGTCATGGGATAATTAGAAGTTGCAGGACTGTTCATCAAGCATCTCAGCGTACTCTGCGCTGCACTACATGCTAATTGTTCATCTGTTCTGAAGAATCCTGCCATGTCGGTGAACATGGATATTTCTTTAAAGGGAACAGGATCTATTAAAAGCATCTCTGGAGTTGAATCAATTAAAAAGTGCGGGCAACACCCCTGGAGCTCAGTGTTAATGCAGCCATTTTTTTACATCCAGAACATGGCCCCCTAGGCCCCCTACACACATTCATGCATTTGCATTATGATTCATGGCAGAGAAAAAACACAGAGGAGTTGTACACTGTATCTCATGGAGACCCATTAATGGCATGTCGCCCTGAAAACGATCAGTAATGGGACCACAAAGGACAAGGCTGCCAGGAGGAAGTACGAGGGGCATCTGTTGCTTCTCCGACGCCTCCCTCATGCTCTCCCGACAGAGCCTTCATTTCGTGCTTACAGACGTTGCATTTTTGCACACAAGCATAGACACTATCAGTGGTGCATCTGGCTTCTTTAATCAGTTTTTCTGACTCCATACCCAAGCTGCCGTACACTATTTATTTGAATAACAAGTATTTCTGAGGATCCAGTCATTAAATGATATAAGCTCTAGATCACTGTTTTTACTAACTGTACTGTTGCCCCAGTCCTAACCCTCAGACTAAAGAGTTGGCAAGTGACTGACAGAAAGAGTTATGATTTAATTTTCTTAATTACAACCTTTTTTAAATGCTGCCAATTGACAGAACTGCTGACTGAACCCAGCAAAAAAGTGTTTATTCATCAGTACTAGTCAGATCCCATCCTTCCTTTTGTAGACAAAGTTCAGTCCATCCGCACTAGTGCTTATCCATCAGGCTTTGCAGCACGGCCATTTCATTAGCATTTTCAGCTGCCGTTCATCACAAACGTGATTTTAATAAATTACATCGGAGAGAATGAATTAGCTGCAAAGCCTGGGAGAATCAAAACGGTCAGGAAGGAGGGGGAAAAAAATGTGCGCTTTACAAAACAGTGACATTGACAAAACAACACCTTTCAAGGTTGGTGAATATACAGCGACGTGAGTCATTTATCTCCATACAGCTCTGACACAGGAGATTCGAAAGAGATGCTGTATGATGTACAGAGCTATTTACATATGACCTCAAATAACTCACTCCTGTTTAATGTGAGGTGTTGGTGCTTACCTTGCCATGGCTACGCCAAATACACAGCCTCCGACAGTAGACCAAAAACCTATCCACCCTGCATCTACCTGTTACAAAGAACGAGAATGGAGGAGACAAAAAAAAACAAGAAACGAGAATTATTCATTTGTTGTGATGCAGAGGCTATGCTCATTGAAAGACTGGTTGCAAAATGAAACAGGGTGCCTGTCTTCTGAGAGAACATGTCAATCAGGTGGACAGCAAATTATCTGACTGCTTTTTGTGCAGCATGCAATGACTAGAGAGAGAGCTTTAGGCAGAAGAGATGTCATAAATCAGACAGTGTAGTGATGGGTACAGCTAAGGTCAAGCATGTTGATAGTGATGTATCAGGGGTTGTATTTCAAGAACATAAAATACAACCTAAACATATCACCACAGAGACGCTTCAAACCAAAGGTTCAATATAATGTCGGTCAAACTGTCCAAGAAAAAAAATTAAAGCACTAAGCATTCTGTGAGTAAAGAATATAGTGTTTAGGTGCACCACCAATTAAATCAAGTCAAAATCAAGATTTCGCTTCATCATCTTGTGTATGTACTTCCCTCAAGAGACAAGGTCATTAGCTGCCTTCATACATTTGGTTTCACAAATGCAAAACAATACTTTATTTCAAAGTTAGCGTTTACACTAATTAGTCAGGCAAATAACATTTGAAAATCATTTAGCTGTCGGAGAGCAAATAAAACACTTAATGTGAAAGAAAGAAGTAGATTAATGGCTATATACGAACTGCAATGAAAAAGGATGAGATTTGTAGTGTGTTAAGTGTAATTGTGCATTTTTAAGCAGAGTCAGTAATCAGGAAATGAGTCTAAAAAGCACGATTTAAAGCTGACGCTTTAGGATTTTGGTACTTGTGTGTTTATAGACTCTTCGTTCTCTCTTCCTAGAATTCTCAGTGCAAACAAACATCCAATCAGTCTTGAAAATAAGCTGTTTCTCTTAAACCATTAAAGGAAACAACTTTAAAATGTTCAGCTGTGTTAAGCCTTGTCTTTGTTTTTTGTTTTTTGGCCATTTTAAACTAATCATGTCTGTTCTTGTATTCATCAAGCTAAACTAAGCACCTCTCCAAGGCCAAAAGATATGTCCTTAATCAGAGCTCATGGCCTAACAGCCATTCAGGGACTGACCACATATGACTGATTAAAACGACAGAGGAATTGCTCGTTAAAATATTCAGCCATTCTGGTCTAAAAAATTCTCTTAGTACATGACAATAGGCAGGTGGAAATGGTTTAATGGCATCTGGTATTGATTCAACTGGACACTGAGCTGGGTGTAAAGAAAACAAAATTTACAATTGGGAGTTTGCTACATTTCCTCTGTACATTTACTAAGCACAGTAAAATATTGTCTAGTCAAGGAGCAGAAGATCAAAACAAAAGCACACTCTACTTCACAGCCTACTCCAATTTACATGCTACAACTCTCCTTCTTGTGAAACATTATTTCTTTTGAAAGAACTTTGAAAGGTCCTCTCAATATAAGTAGTCATAAAAGCAGGAAATGCTTCAGGTGGTTGCATCACCAATGACAATCATAACGGGAAATGAAGCTTGAAAGCAAGAAGCATCTCTCTAACAGCTGCGTGACATGAAAAGAGGACAATGTGCCTCTTTCTGTTTGATTTCTCGAGAAGCAACACCTGTCTCATACTAAATTTTAACAGGTCACTGTCACGCACAGGATGCAGAAACAGCTCTCTCAGACTGCGACAAAAGTGTTTAATCCCACAGACAGCAGGGTCAGATGCAAATCTGAAGAGGCGAGGGAGAATCAGAGATACTGTGATCGAGGGCTCATTAAGCTGTGGAGCGGTTGTGAATGTGGCGTATTTTGGCAAATATGCAAATAGAGGAGTCTCGTACTTGTAAGTTTGATTAGATACTGACGTGAATGGCTTTAGAGATATTATGTTCTCAAGGGAATAATTAGATTGTTACAACACCTGAATTAAAGTCTAAACACTGCTTTAAAATGAGAAGGTTTAGGAAGGAAATCAGTTTGAGTAGATTTTGCTGTGGGCACACCGTCACTAATGGCACATGTACACTGTGGAGTTAATTATATGGCAAAATCAATTTTGGACAAGGAAATTGCATTTTTGTGCATTTTGCCTGGATCACAATGAAAACGATCACCAGCACAGCACAAAGGAAAATGAAGGATTAGACTCCCAGACTCTGCATACAGGCAATATGTATAGTATGAAATGATCCTGCTTTATCTATCAATATTAAAATCTCAATACTTAGTTGTTTTGCAATTATTAAAATTTCATTTTGAAATGCAGTTGTGCCTTGGTGGTTATATTAAGAATAACCGGCTTGGGTCAGCTCCATTAATTTAAAATGCGTGCTATTCATGTGAATGTCTATGATTTCTCACCTGGCTGACTCTGACTGGAGTCAGAATCATGTCCAATACACCAGACCATCCAGCTAAAACTCCTGTAGGCACTGAATAGGCAAGCGCGATCATGAGGAACCTCATGTTGCTACAACAAGAAAGGGGACAAAAAAATTCTGTTTATTCAAGTGAGCAGATATGTTCCTTAAATCTGAAAATAATAATGTACATATGCAGTATATATTCTAATTATACTGTTTTCAATCAACCTTCACAATCACACACACACACTCCTTCATTAAGGGATATTGTATTTTTAAATTTCAGTGCTAGTCGCCTCTAAATTAAATGTAAAACTGCAATGGTAAGTTGACTCCATTCCAAAAATCAAACAGCTGAGAACATTTTGATAATTTAAACATATCAAATAAAATATCTATTATATCTCTAATCTGAACCATTTATCTACATTACAGAAACATAACACCTTTTTGCATTCAAACATTTGAACATACTGTAAAATTATAAACTAATCTTATCTGTCTTTTCAGACAAGAGTGTATCTTGCCAAAACCACAGAACATTAACAGTGATTATCAATCATAATTGTGTGCAAGAGCTTAAGGTTAAAGCTGGTTCCAATAAAAAGGTGTCAGTACACACAGGTCATTACTGTTTTGGTTGCAAATATGTGTGTGTGCGTGATACACACATACACACACACACACACATACACATACACATACACATACACACACACACACACACACACACACACACACACACACACACA
>JAOVVA010000051.1:9749319-9760937 GCA_028565275.1 Leiocassis micropogon
ATGTATGTGTGTGGATTTGTGGATTTTAAAGAGACAGTACTGTACCTGCATAGAGAACAAACTCTATTCTGTTCCTAATGTGCTCTGTGTCCCAGTGGATGTTGCTGTTCACTATTTGGGTATCATTGGGTGCTGGTACAGCCAGAGGACCAATCAGAAAGGAGCAGGCTGCTCCTAGGTAACCAACCAATGATGCGACAGCTGTGGCTGTCGCCCTTTGATCTGGAGCAAACCATGTAGTGGAGAGTAGAGGGCCGGCACTCATAAGGGTTGGACCAGCTAAACCATTAAGAAGCTGCCCACCATGAATTAACCTGTGTATAGAAAAGAAATTAACTCTTAGACTCATTACAATTTCATATGTAATAAATATAGTTTACATAAATAAAGAACTTTATAGCCATCCTGCTGTGGGTCTACTCATTATAATTCTCTGTAGAGACCAACATTGACCAAGGGTGCAATTTCAGCAAATGGCAGCACGCCATTATTAAATTTGTATTGCCATTTCTGTATAATTGTGTCAGGCAGGAAAAACGGCAACTCTGTTCTGAACCTGCTCTTTGACAGCAAGTCAGAATAACTGCATCAGACATGTACTTGATGTTTTTTCCTCTGTGTGGTAGATTGAAGAAAAGAAAGCCTCTGTTAGGAGCTTCCTGGTGGTTTTGTGTTTCTAACTAAACTGGGCCATCACCTGTCCCCAGTGCACAGTGAGAGAGCCACCACAGAGAGCAGCACCAAATCTCTTTCCATCTGCTACAGCTGATACGTAAACAATCACAATCTGAAGCTAAGAAAGGAATGAACAATATGTTACAGAGGAAGACATTTAAATGGTTTGTGTCCTAACAGTATCAATCAGTTATCTGAGATAATTTATAACGTGGACGTGTGCGTTTGTGCCCTGGAATGAGTTGGTACCCAATCCAAGGCGTATCCCGACCTGTGTGCAAAGCTCTGTGGGGTAGGCTTCATTCCCCCGTGACCCTTCACAAATTTAATGACTAGATGGATGGATAATTAGAGTGGTCCTAATTTTATGTATCGCACAATTTTGCTTCACGTTCTCAATGTGAATAGCAGTTCAAATATGGTTTCTGTTGTAACAATTTGCAGGGATTTGCATGGTGGATGCTCCATATAAAAAGAGTATAAAAGCATGAGTATGGGTGAAGATCTCTGGAATAAGACCATTCTTTTGTGGACGAAGTCTCCAGTGTCAGTCCTAGTAATAGCCAGAGGTCAAATTATAACTTTCAGTCTTCAGGCTTGTGAGGTTTCGTGGACACTTTGTCCGAATATATTGAAGAGAGAGCAAATGTTTACAACAAGTATTAGAAATTAAATTATTTGTTTCACTAATGATAAACCTAACATTAAACAATTGGAGAAAGGTTGTGGACCACTGACCGTCACACCAATATGTCCTTGTTGAGCGTCCTATTTGAAAGCTGATCTTTCTTTGCAATAATAATAACTAGGAAAGCTTTCTGTTAGATGTTGGAGCGTGGCTGTGGGGATTTGGCATTTCAGCCTCAAGAGCGGCCTGAGGTCCAGTTAGTATTCTTATTCTTAGTGTTTTTATGCTCAGTCTAGTTTAGGGCTTGGGTCACTGCAGGACCATGGTTGGCAAACCATGTTTTCATGGACTCCTTAAATGCAGTGAAGGAAAATCTTAAAGCTGTAGCATACAATTAGATCATATACGATTGTGTTCCTTCAACTTTGTTGCAAGAGTTTATATAAAGTCAAACAATGTTAGTACATTTTTTCAGCAATTTCACTGCTGTTTTTCTTCACATAAACCGTTTTAAAGCAGATGAAATAAAAAGTGTAAAACAAACTTTGGCAGATACCTGCACCCATGAGATATGACTTCATATGGTCAGCCAGCACTCCAGCTATACTACAGTCAGGTGTCAATCACCAGACCTAGTTTCTATCTCCTAATCCCTAGCTGTACACAAAGGCAAGTCCAATCGATAACAGCACTGATCTACTCAACAACACTCATCTACCCCTTTATTTCCCTCTGTTGTGGGTCATTTTTGAGCTCTAATATTTAACCCTGTGTTACCATTTTTTTGTAGACTTTTTTTTTGTGTTCATGATAAGTCTCATCGTGTTAAAACACTCAATCCCATATAATCAATATGAGGAATGGAGGGGTTTGGAGTTAAAGTTGAACGGAAACCGAGCTTCCTCTGAATACAGATAAATCAGCCGAAAGATACTTGAAAATGCTTAGTTAAAGTTATGCTGAATTTGTCCCTAAACTAGAAGATAACAATGGCCAACATAACCTTCAGGATTAATGCAGTAACCAGAGACTTCCATTCACTGAGCTGAGTCACTTTCATTTCAATTACAGTATTAAACAAATTCTCCGTGTGACCTCAAGCCACACTGTGTGATCTGTCTTCAGGATCAGCTGACGCGCTAGTGTGCAAGTTCTGCTACAGCACTGTGGCACAGGACAAGCGTGTATGCGTCTGTGAGCCGGAGTGTACGCGTGAGAAAGTCTGAGTGCAGAGGGAGCGCAGCAATTAAGACAGAGATTATTAACTTGATAAATATCGATAAGCAGTGGCAAAGGGAGTCTCTGTGCACGCTGATTAAACTGCTTTTGGGTGGAATGTGTCCATTAGTGCACTCTAATTCTACCTAATTGTCCCCTACTGAGAAAAAGCCTGTTTCAGCAGAAGAGTTAATATGAATGACTGGTTGTTCAAATTGTTCATATCACTTTCTGTAAAAGTAAAAGCTAAAAATAAATCAATTAATAGTGTGTGTATATTTCAGAACTATTAAATTCTTCATTCTGATTGGTTGCATTTATTTATTTTTCCTACAAAAGCATGGCACCACCTGTACCTAGAAATTCATAATATGTATATGTTGACCTTTAATAAAATTAAAAAAAGTAACAGTTTACAAACTAGTGTTTTTAGGAATAAAACACTTTGGGATATGCAGCTATTGGACAATAATGCATTTCTGGGTGGTAACGCTAGTTGGCCTGCACCACTATATCCCTCTATTAATCATAGATAGCAGGTATGTTGTCTCTTATTCCTTAAACAGGTAAATAGAACACTTCAGACATGACCGGCCGATGGGGGAATTCTTAAAACTCACAACAGTACTAGATATAATGGTGGTCAAGGTGGTATGACAATATGGTTAAGGCCAAAATAATCAGCAGTTCAACTACATCACTCTGCACTTGTTAATCAGAGGCTGTGCTTGCTATTTGCATACATTTGTTGTAACCATTGCAATCTGCTTTGATTTGAGAGCAATCACTGGCATTCCCAATCAGCAACCACAGCAGTAATAGATTTTCTCATGGATTGGCAGCACAGGCTCAGACTCGAGGGTTTCTCTACAGGCAAGACAGAGAGAGCAGAGGATTTCTCTGAGAAGAAAAGAAGGTATTCAGCACACACACACACAAAAAAAAACAATCTGTCTCAGATTAAAATCCATCTGTGAAATCCCAGGCCAACCCAGGAGAATTCCATGAAAATGGGTTCACCAAACATTACATGCATCTTATATATAAATTCCTCTCTCTGAAGAGCACGCACTGACATCTGCCACCAATATCCATGGCTATTCTTTTCCAAGTGCTTGCCTTAACTGATCCAATACTTACAGACAGCGTATTGTTGAAACTGACATTAGACCCTGTGCTACGTGGATCAAGAAAAACAAAAAGAGCGCATCCTGTCTGAGTTGGCTACAACGGGTATCGTTCCCCTTCAGCAAGGCTCTCGATACAGATATATCTACCGCTTTTGAGACAAGCACAGGGCAGCACTGGTTAAGAATGAACCGCTTCTCTATCTGCTCACTATAAATGCAAGTGCTGACACCTATTGGCGGGAAAAAGGATTTCTGTCTCCTGTTCTGTCAATTTTTTTTGTTTTCATTTAAATTTACATTAGCAATACAGAGGCTTAGCAGCTTTAGTAACATAGTTCTCTAACACCCAGTTCACTAAACACATTGTTTCAACACCTCTGCTTAGATATAAATAACCAAGCAGGCAATCATAGACTAAGAAATGCACTAAATAAATTCGCAACATAGGGCGAAATCACACCTTATGTAATGCAGCCATTGTAACACCACTGCTGGGTGTGAATCAAAAAACCTAACACAAACATCAAACAATCATTTCATTCACCACAGCAAAAACGTTCATACAAAACAATGTAGAATGATGAATAATAGCAGCAAATACAGCAGCAATATCTGTGTGCACCTCAAAACACTCATTGATAGCATTAACTCATGTGGTCAATCAATGGTCGTGACAACACAACAAATCAAGAACGAAAAGTCTGTACTGTGTCTGACTGGGAAAGATGATATTCTGTCACAATTTATTACTTGCCACCTGCTACTCACATTATTATTAAAATCAATGTTTGTCGGGACAGAAAAAGTTTCGAAGCTCTTGTTACACAAATTATTTTCTAACCCACCCAATTTCTCATGTACAACCTGAGATCTTTGAGAACATCGTTCTCATCCACACTTGCATTTATTTTTGTCTGAGATCTTGCATTGACATGAGAGGCGAACCACTCCACAAAGTCTTTTCCAGCACATCCAGCACACATGGGGTTAAGTCCAGGATTTTGGGGTGGCCAATTCAAATGTGAAAATAATTCCTCATGCTTCTAAAATCGATCACTCACAAGTTGAATCATGGCATTGTTATCCTGGAACATGGCTGCACCATAGGAGAAGAAAAACTCCAAAGTACATTCAGGTAGTTGGCTGACTTAATCTTACTGCAACATAACAATGCAGAGTCTACACCTGACCAACTGAAGCAACCTCAGATGTAACACTGACTGCAGAGGCTGAACACTGGGGCACTATGCATGATGAGTGCATCGCTTCATTTGCTTCCCTTCTTACCCTGACATGCCCATCACACCATCTCCATCTGGACTACATGCCCTCATTTCATTGCTCCAAACTCCAAGGGTTATGCTCCGTAGATTAATCTAAAGCCACAAGAAAGGCCCACAGCTGATTAGTCCCAATCCTTGTGCTATTAATCCAATTCCAGCAATTTTGACAGACCCCTTAGTTGTTGTTTTTTTGGATGCAGGCCAATGATTTAACCCTTCTTAGAACACAGCAACATATATTCCACAAGCACGGAACGCACCTTACAACACGGTTGTTTAAGTAATGAGAAGCTACTCACTGCCATGATTAAGATTAAAAGAATTATTACCAGATTAAACATATTACTTACTACAATAATTTTCCAATAAAAGGCTCTTTCAATGTATTTCCTTATTTAAACCCAACGGTGACTTTTTGCCTGGGCAGTGTATTTTAATGCAGAGAGCAGCATTATCATGCACATTAGGACTGTCAAAGACAAACACATACAGAGGCCCTTACAGGAGAAAATTATTATTATAAATAATAAATAAGAATTTCCTGTAATAGCAATAAGTGTCAAACAAGTGTCAGGCTTCATCAGCTTCAAGTATTTTTTAATATGGTCATGAAAAAGACTAACTAAACACTCTATCAGATTAAAACAGCAGGGGTTCTTCCTTCAGCACCACAGAGCTTTCTTAATCTAAAAATGCATTATGAACAAAGGCAGCTATATGCATATGAAATTCAATCCACATTGACTTCAGAAGTCTGTAGTATTAGTAATTCAGTAAGACATACAACACTTCAATAAACCCTGAAATCCGAATACATCATTAAAACATATTACACAAGCAATTACACAAAAATAGTGTGATGTCTGTGGCTTTACAGTATATTAAATAAGCCAATTCAAAGATGCCATAAGAAACATTTAGCATTTAGGACTAATGAAGTTCTTAAACAGTACTGCATATTACTGGTAGCAAATAGCTACAAAGCACACACTAGTGGAAATGTGGCAACTGGCAGATAGTTCCCTATACCAGGTCTACCACAGTTGAGCATAACCACTGAGGCATGTCATGTGTTTGTCTTAAAATGCTTTGTGTTTAAAAAAAAAACTGCACGTCTTAATTAACATGTTTCCAATGCCACTGCTTTTTTTTAGTTACTCCTAAACCTATTCTCATTTCTTACGGTATGTTTCTTTCATGTACGGTACTTAATAACAAAGGAATAAAACACGATGGGTTGTGATGTAGCAGGCAAATAATCCATGACAGGTTAATGTGATGCAGGCTGACACAATGTGAAAGGTTAATTCCATGCAGACATTGATTACTTTTAAGTAACAGCATGTCCAGGTTTTATTCATCTTATTCTTATTTGGCAAGAATTTTATGTTTTTCTACATTAGGGAATGATATTAAATACTTTTTATGGATTGAGTGTTACATTAAATCCTTTGGTATGTCTGAGAAACAAGTGTTATCAATTTTTGTAGCAGCTGTAAACAATTATTTACTCACTTTCTATTTAAAAAATTGACACCACAAAGCGCAATGAATTTAGGCAACTTTACCCCGAATTACTACAATGCTCCAACACTGGATACTCCTTCCATAAATATTAAGTAAGTGTGTCTTCCCTGGATAGACAATAATACATTTTAATTAGTTTAATGTTAACACTTTCGTTTGTTTATTATTAGGTTTATGTTAGGTGGACAATCCACCATATACGTCGCTGTTAACGCTTTTTTAAAACCAGAGGCTAGAACATGAAATTTTCCTCTTTTCTTGTAGGATGCCCGAAGTTGACATTTATTTGTGATGCCAGACTCTGCAATACTGCTTAATGTCTCGGATAAAAGAATCAGACTTTGTATAATTTGCAGCTTTTCCTATGCATTTTGTGGTTACCAGGCTTACTAGGTTTAAATGCTCATATTCTCCCTCTCTCATTCACATCAACCCGATCACACAGTCACGATACTCTTCACACAGTGACCCAACACTGCCCTGATTAATCTTATGAGATACTTGCTTCAATAAAATTATTGATTTGTGTACACTAAATGAAAATGTATATAGTCGACTTCCAGTAGGGAGGCAGAACAGAACTCCAGTTTACTGTGAGAAAAGGATTAACAAACTCCAAGAAAATAAATAATGAATTGTTTTTGCTTTGTCTTGCTCTGATTACTGTTAGAGCCATGGCAGAAATGTAATCAACACCTTTGAAAAAGAAGTATGAGTATTTTATAATATAAATTCCTAGAATATTGTTAACTGCGTTTTGACCTCTTATTTAGTTTGTTTTTTAAAATACATAACACTTTAGACATTCAGTACACTGCATCCTGATGGTCTTTATGTCCTTTGCCTTCAATTTTACAAGCCCATTACATCACAGGAAATAAAATTGCTATTCCAGAAGGTACAACGTTCTTAAATAATAAAACAAAAATCTACCCAATGACACAAACCATCAAACCACATCATAACCAAGATGCCAGGGGGCACAAAAAGAATGTTACTTGGAAGTGAATTGAATATAACACTTCAAGGTGAGGTGTGAAAATTGCTTTGACCTTTACAAGATGGGTTTCCATGGATAGAGATATGGAGTGAAATGGTGCGTTGTGAATGAGCGTCTTACCAGCGTCTGAGCTGCAGGTTTGTGAGAGGGACACTGCGCAGAGCGGAGCCCAACACCATGAAGAAGACAGTGAGCAAAAGAGAGGCCCGCAGCCCTGAAACACAGGGGGCAGGAACAACATAATATCACGGAAAAAAGTCAATAAGCAGTTAAATAGTCACTTTTTAATTTTTGTATTCTTTTTTTGGTGGATTTTTCCTGGTTTTCCCTCAAATTTAGTTGTAGCCAAATCCCACCCGCCAATAGAGCACTAACTAATCAAGGCTACAGCTGACAACCAGGGAGGACAAAGACTATCACGTGTTTCTTCCGAGTCACGTGATGCCAGCTGACCACATCTTTTCATACTGCTTGCTCACGCAAAATTGAAAGCGTAACACATTTAGATGATAGCGCTGTCCGCTCCTTCCACTTGCGTGAGCTCACAGTATGTCCATGAATGGGTAGAGCCGCAATTGACGTCAATCCGGAGAACGCAACCAGTCAGCTCTCTCTAGGTTCCCAGCTGCGGGAAGCTTCAGCATCATCCAGGATTTTAATCTTGCAATCTCATTATTTACTAGTCACTTTTAAAAAATATTTATCACTGTGCGGGAATATACTACAAAAAAAAACCATAAAATCTTTTTGTAAAGATTATATATATGTTTTAAATACAAGAGTTTCCTTTTAGTGTGAATGAATGGGTGGGCATAGTGCTCAGCAGTGGACTGGCATCCCATCCAGCATCAGTGTTTTGTGAGAAATTTCTGTGGAAATGTGATGAGGGAGTTTCAGAAAATGAAATTCTCTTTTGCAGAAAGAGCAGGAAACAGCTACGATAAGTGTTTTGGGATTGAGATTCAAGCCGTCTATACAGGGCCATAAAGGTTTTGAATGCAATGATATGAATGACATCAAAAAATATGCAAAAATATGGCCTCAGTGATGAGACTTACTTGAAGCAAAGCACTAGGAGAAAAAGAAAAAACTATTTTAAAACAGAAGCAGTTTTTCCACTCTGAACAATCTGCCTTTTCTCGATCTGTTCCTAGTGCACATGTACTTAATCATCACGTTTAAGGGAACTTGAAACTAACACTTTTCTCTTTGGGAGTTTCAATTCCCTCACAATCTGAAAAAAAAAAAAAGATTAAACAACATATAAGACTATGCAGTTGAAACTGAACACAAAGGTTTGCGACAAGAAAAATACAACACAATTTATAACTGTAATTATCAAAATCAGAAAACAATCATAGCAACTCAGCAGGCAAGGAGTTGATTTGTCAGGGCTTGTTTTCAGGAGCGGGCAGATCAGAATAGTCCGACATCTTAATTTGTATACACGTCTTCTGTCAAATTCTAGACACAAGAGTGTTTTCTAGTTAATTAACTAGTATTAAACACTTTCTTGCACAACCAATTAACTATTTCTGTCAACCGAGGCTCACGTTTGGAGTAAAGATTATTAGTGCAGTATGTTTTCGAGTTAATTAACAAACTACAGTGGAACCTTGGACTGCGAGCATAATTCGTTCCGGAAGCGGGCTCGTATTTCAAAATGCTTGAAAACAAAATAGAATTTTTCCATAAGAAATAATGGAAACTCAAATTATTCGTTCCACAGCCCCCAAAAATAAAGACATAAAAATAATTAATACAAAATGTAAAGTAAAAAATAAAACAAATTAACCTGCACTTTATCTAAAAAAAAAAGCAAAAATAAATCCTGACAGATAAGTGTTTCCTTTTGTGTATGTGTGTGTGTGAAGCTAAAGTAAGGAGCCCCTCCCCCTCTCCCCCTTCTCGTCTTACAGTTATCCTTAACAAGAAATCTCTCTAATGACACTTGATTGAGTGACACACTAACGGAATCACTGCTGTAAAGTAAAAATAAAACAAGTTAACCTGCACTTTTTTAAAATCCATTTTCTCTCTTTGTATCAGCCTGCTCTTTGTGTCTGTGCACGCATCATTGGACACCGTGCCCCAAATACGGACACAAAATAAAATATATGTTTTACGCACAGACACGTGGTCACAGTGTTATAGTAAAAAGTACACGCCTGCACGGATGTTGATTATACCAGTAAGAGACGCGCACTAAGACCCAGCAGGGAAGACGATTACCCACAATTCCGGCAGAACAAGTGAGAGAAAACATGATACTTGGCACTCGTAAACCAAGACTTATTCGTTTTACAAGATAAAATTTATTAAAAATATTTGCTCGTCTTGCGGAATGCTCACAAACCGCGTTACTCGCAATCCGAGGTTTCACTGTATGCTGACATTTGAGTTTGGTTGAGGTACAAATTCTTGGATATAAAATATGTAATCAAAGGATCAAAATGAATAACAGTACACAGTGCACAATTAAAAAAGTGTGATTTCCAAACATGTTCTGTAAGTTACAGAGCTCTGAATGCTTTTTTTTTTAACTTTCATAATTATGTGGAGTGACCTCTCTCACTCCTTTCCGTTTAGAAGCAAACTGAACCCTGCACATATGCATTATATAACTGTTCCAATCAATCCAGAACCCCTGCATTAATAGGATACAGTGAGATTTTTCTTGAAAGTTGTACAAGCTGAATGGAGGCAATCTGCCGTTTGAAACTGGCTTCTGCCGCATCAGCAGGAATGTGCTCTACTCAGGCAGGTTGCACAGGAATCCTTTCACAGATGAACCACTTCACATGGCTGTCAGCTTTTAGCTACACGGCTTCAAATGTTATGTAAGTGATGAACTCTAACAGCAAGCACTTTTACTTTCTTTGCCTGGTACTAAAGTCACCTATTCACAGCCAGTGACTCTGCAAGGGGTTGATTCACCTGAATTCATAGAAATGACAAGCATTTTAATGCTGACGTCACAAGGTTATGAACATTTTTAAAGTAAATATATAACAGATCCTCACAATTAACTGCAGAGTAAAAATATTCACTAAATACAGGGCGTAATCTTATTAATTTCTAGTAATTACACTAAATATACAGTATGTGTAACATCATTTTGACAGAAAGATTTAACAAAAGGAAGTCAATATCCAAAGTCTTTCAAGAAGCCTGATGAACTATTCCTGAAGACTATTACAAAACGTCTTGCCCAAGACAGTTCAGGTTGGGTTGAAGAATAACTGTAGTCACACGAAATATTGACTTTAAAGCTTATTAGAAGTTTATACTTTGACTGCATTGGCAGTGTGTTTAAAGTATTCCCCAAGACTACATTAAAAATACAAGAAGGTTCTGCATTTTGTAAGCAAAATATAAAGAAATGAGGGAAGGCTCAAGATTTTCTTTGCACAGTACTGTAAATACTAATATTGCATAAAAGTTCAATGAATTCTCTGCAGAGCAGAGCTTATATACTGTATGCTGTAATGAATACGTAGTAGAAGACATTCTGAAATTAAAACAAACTAAATGTGTGATCTTCATACATAATGTTCTGATATGCACTTATTTCTACAGTGACAGAACTTTTGGATGTTGTGTGCTGTATAAATGTGCCATTATCCGAAACTGACCACACGAAGACTCAAAAATGTTGCTTAGTTTTCATTGTACATCAGCAGTACTTTATATAGCTACAATTACCCTTAACTGGATCAAAGGGTCTAGACATGTCCTAGGATGACAATGCCCCTATGCATAAAATGCGCTCCATATTCAACTAGGTGAAAGGTAATTTGGAATAGCTCCAAAGGTCTGCACCATAACCCCACTGAACCCTTTTGGTATGAACTGCAGCACTGATTCCACCCCAGGTCTCCTTACTCGATATAAGTGCCTGACCTCACTAATGCTCTTGTGGATGAATGAGCACAAATCCCAATAGCCAATCTCCAGCATCTAGTTGAAAGCAAAGGGAGACTAAATCTGGAATGTGATGTTCAACAAACATATCGGTGGTAAGGTGTCAACAAACTTCTGGCCATGTCGCGTAGATCTGGTGTCTTAAAATGCTGTCCGTGGCCTCCGAGTGGCGCAGTGGTAAAGCGCTCGCCCTATCATCCGGAGATCGCTGGTTCGATCCCCGGGTGATGCTG
>JAOVVA010000051.1:9761059-9774947 GCA_028565275.1 Leiocassis micropogon
TAATGTGGGAGCCTCCAGTGACTGGGAGGAATTGGACACGACCAAATTAGGGGAGAAAATCGGAAAATTCGGAAAAAAGGGGAAAAAACAAAAAAATATGCTGTCCGTGAGTAAGTCTGAGACAGAAGGTTTTTTTTCCCCTTCCTTTTATTCTTCATGTCTAATCATCATGCATTTCCTCTGCATTAATGTCCAACTTCTATCTAAAATTATTGTAAGAATTGGTATTTAAAATGTTAAATCTTAATTAAATCCAGGCAGTTACTGAATTTTGAGAGAACATCAGTGCCACAAGGTCCATGGCATTTCCTGAAGTCAGTAACCTTCTGTCATAATTAACTTAATTCATTTAAGTCACAATTAATTTAGATCAAATTTAGAAGACCATTTCAATGTTGTTAGTCACTGTAGCTTGAACCAGAGCTCAATATCAAGGAAATATGTTATCACTCATTGTCTTGTTGCTAGTGTGAAGGCAGGCTGGGTTACCCCCCTCCCCCGTCACACTGAGCCGCGTACCAACCATGTCTGCAAAATTTTGAGTGAATGCAGTAAAAACTTGAACAACATGGCCGCAGGAACGCAGTAGAAACTGATAAAGGCGTAATATTGTCTCCCTTGACGTGGAGCTGCCACAGATTTTTTTGGACAAGTTTAGAAAAATACTGGTGATGACATCATGGTTAAGAAGTAGTATGGACTTATAAAGGACCATTTTTCCATTTTGGTCACATCCCTGCTGCATTCTTTGATATTTTTAGGATGCAGAGGGAACTTCATGGTCTTTGTCGCAGCGTGATGGGGGGCCTTCCGTGGAACATGACGTGTGTACTGGTGTCTGTGTGAACTGCACTGCAGTGGAGCAAACAGTCTAGATTTTGTGTACTGGCTAATATTTACATGGCCTCATTGGGACTAGGCAGACAGCAGAAAAAAGCTGACTGTACTAAAAGAAGTGCTACAACAGAAATTATTAACCTCAACAACTACACTTGTGCTTTTAGTCATGAGAACAAAAACCTTGAACCAATTAAAGGGAACCTTGAAAAAATAAAATGGTATGGTACTATTATATTAACTTTATATAGTATGTTGGTTGTGAAACAGTAGGATCTTAGTTCATTAATATATTTTGCAATTGTTTGCTTGTTTTTATTCCATGTCAAATGTATTTTTCCAAAACTGAAAAACAAACAAACAATCAATTAAATTTACGAAAGCTTTTACAGGCATTTTTAAACAAAGCACTTGCAGCTGAAATAGTTTGTCTGTTACAAGTTTTTGGAAATATCACACAAACAGAATTATTTGTAAATATCTTATGATAGCTTTTAAGCATATGCTATTGTCAAGTTGTTTTATGACTTTGGTGGGGAAGAGGGTGCTGACAAATCTGAGCAGGATGTATGACTGAGAAGGAACGAAAAGGAATCATTCCCTTTTGATTATGAAATCGCCATGTGACTTGCACAATGATCTTGCCTGACCCTACTTAGGTTGGATTCCCATAAAAATGTGCACTAAGGTTTAATTACTGTCGTTTGCAAAGGATCATCTGACGACCTGACATGTGAAAAGAGTAAGGTATAGATAAGTGTTTAGTGTGATATAAGAACTGTTGAGAAGCAGCAAGCACAGCACAGTATCACAAGCATAAATTTGTTTAGTCAAAACGGAATAATAATAATAATAATAATAATAATAATGTCAATAAACGGCTCCCGAGTGGTGCAGTGGTAAAGAAAAAAAAAACGTGGGGAAATACTAAGTACCAAATGATTCAATAGCTTGTAGATCCACCAGCAATAACTTCAAGTATTCAACTTTCCTGTACGACTTTATCAGTCTCCAACATCTCTGTGAAGGAATTTTGGGCCATTCTTCTTCAAGTTCATGAAGGTTTTTGGTCATATGCTTATGCACAGATCTCTTAAGGTATCTCTGGTATACAGAGAAGTCCATGGTCTACTTATTGCCTGCAAGGTGCCCAGGTCCCGTGGCTACAAAACAAACCTAAATCATCCTCGACTGCCGTTCTTGACTCTGGCTATGAAGTTTTTCTGCTGAAATGTTTTTTGGTTCGCCCAGATATGGTACTGGACATTAAGGACAAACAACTACTCTTGGGACTTATTTGACTATAGGATATTGTTCTGGAAGTCATATACTTTGTTCAGATGCAGTTTTGTGAACCTCAGGTGTGCTTCCATGTTCTTTTTAGAGAGAAGAGAATTCTCCTGGAAACCCTTCCCAACAAATCGCACCTGTTCAGGCTTCTTCTAATTGTGCAGTCATGGTTTGTAGAGTCTGAAATATACTGTAACTGTTAGTTTTTTTGTATTTTTCTAAGCATTGCACTGTCTAAACTTAGGGTGGAGTTACTGGGACAACCACTACTGGGAAGATTGGCAACTGTCTTGGATATTTTCTACTTGTGAATAATCTCTCACTGTAGAACTGAATTCACAAACTGGTTGGAAATTGTTTTATAACCCATTCCAGATTGATGTGCAGCAACAATTATTTCTCTCTGACCACTTATGTTATATAAACATATATCATATTTTTCAACAATTCTGTAAACCCTAACTGATGTTGTGAGTAACTTCACCTTTTTTTAAACAATCATGTTAGAAGACATATCTTGTTGTTGTGGATAAGATGCTACGGTTTTTCAAAAGGGCCAAATTATTGGTCTGAATCAAGGAAATTAAACAACTAATGAGCTTAGTGGAATTGTGTTAAGAACTGTTCAAAATGTTATTAAAACCTGGAAAGATAGTGTTGAACTATTAACTTTAAAGCTGTAAAAAATGTGTCTGGGAAAAACAAACAAACAAAAAACCATGGCTGGCTTAGTGGTTAGCCTTGTATTATATTGCATTCTGTTTAAACAAACAATCAAACAAACAAATGAACTAATAGACAGTAGAAATCATAGCGATGGTTAATAGTTAAAGTCAGAGCTTTTCTACACACACGCACACACACAAACACAGGTGAACACCACAGAGAATTGGGAATAAACAGCTCTGTGGCCATAGGAAAATCACATGATGTTGAGGTTAGTGGAAAAAAGGCTTCAGTTTAATAGGGAGTGTAAAGATTTGACTTTGAAACAATGAGAAACAGGTCAGGTGGTCTGATAAGTCCAGACTTACCTTATTCCAGAGTTTTTTTTAAAGCCAGTCAGTGTATAGAACATGTGCATTATGGGACTCTAAACTATACGGTCTACATTTTTTGTATCTGTCTCTGTAGAGATTTTTTTTTGTTTGTAATGCCTTGTAGTACTTCGTGGACCCTAGACTAATCATTCTATCAGGAAATTCTGTAATTTTTTGGATATTTCACATAATGTGTTGAGACACACATTATTCTAACCTGATCATTTCACCACACAGAAACCCAGAAGGGCCAGATGGAGAAGTTGAAGCACCCTTTTGGGGTTGCACATACATCCCTTTTTTATGAAGTATATATAAATATCGGAAGTTTAAAAATATCTCTGTAACAGATAATAAGACAGTGTTTGGACGATTATTATTACATACAAGACCATGATGACGAAAATCACTGAAACACTTTCAGGGTAATCTTGTGATGTGATAATGTTTGGAGGAAAACTATTTGCAAAACCAGTAAATCACATCAACAGTAAAAACTGATTTAAGCTCATAGCAATGCGTGAGCAAATACAAACGGTCTGGCAGCGTACAAAGACAAAAACTAACCTTTCTTGTCCATCAGCCACATAAACAGGAGCCATGGAAGGAAGCCCACAGGTCCCCAAATGACTAAAATAGCTATGTCCGTAGATGAGAAGCCGAACGCTTGCTTGGCGGAGTTTTGGATGGGACCCCAAGTGTTCCACACCATGCCTTGTAAAAACGCCAGCATTGAGAACAAGGTTAAAACAAGCCACCTCCGCCCGTACACCCTGCCGCTGTTTGTCTCCGGCTGGACCCTCGCTTCTGCCTGGCTCGGCCCGAGCAGCGGCTCCCGCTCAGTCCCGGTGCTCTCCGCGGCACCCATTGAATTGACTCGGTATCAATTCCTTTTGAATAGTGAAATGAAGCGTCCGATAAGAAATAAATAAATAGACAAACAAACAAATAAAACTACACAGCCATCACTCCACAACCCGACTCCACAAACGTAAACAACAGCTGATGGCAGCTTCCAAAATTCAAACTTTACTGCGCATGCGGCTCTTACGAACGGACGTTACGTCAAATCTTAGAAACTGAATCCTGTCTGGTCGCCATGTTGGTTCTACGTGACCTTCGTTGATACAACAAACCCCGTCCAGGCACAGAGCCCGAATGGCTGGAGTTTCTTTCCTGTGCAATCTTTTTAAAAACGTTGTAAGCTCTCACGTGAGTTTGTTTACAATGTCAAATTAGACCGGAATGTATTCTTCTGCTTTTCTGAGACGCCCCGTGACAAACTGTTCGTTCTAAGTTTTTATGTTTGGTTGTATGCGCTTCGCGTATTTTAATTGTGTAACTGAGTTTGTGTAAAGATCACGTGTATGGAAAAAGAACATGGGTACTGCTCAATATATGCAGATAGAATGGCAAGACTGATCTAACTATTGAATATAGGCATTCACTGTTGTACTTTGAATTGAAATTAAAAGATTACAATTGACTTTGTGTGTGTTGATTAGATCAGCCAGTTTCGCTCATGTGATCATCTGTGAACAAGAGTCTGCTAAGGTAAATAAGGAATAAATCACGGGTCCTGATGCTGTTGTTGGTCTTTTGGCCCGTAGTGTGTAAATGACAATCGGCCGTCGAACTGACACCCCAGGCCCTAGGTATGAAAAGCATTCAAAACTTAAGTAACTGCTATATCAGCAAACCCTATGCCCGATGTTCCGGACTAAAATGCCAAATACCGTGTTGTGCAAAACCTTTAAGACACCCCTCGTTTCATTATATTTTTGGTTCCAGTGAGCCATGATTTTTCTTTTGTTTTGTTTTTTGTATTATCTTGAGGAATAGTTCTCCAGTCTTCCCGAAAGGCTTTTTTGGCTCTCAATTTCAGTCCAGTCTCTGTACCCGACCAGTTCCAGAGGAGTGTTGTTTGTTTAAGCCACACTGTGGTATATGATTTATTCAAGCATATTAAAAAATCTAACTTGAGGCATGAACCAGTGAGAAACAGGTACAGATGACAGATGACCAGGCTGGTGATTAGTACAGTGGTGATGCTGAGTGGCTGGAACAGATGAGAGGGCGAATGAGGTTGCTGCTGAGGTTGTTAAAAATTGTTGTTAAATTGTTAAATTGTATAGGCACCTTGCAGCCTGTTGCATTTGCTCCCATTTCTTGAACCTACACCATTTAATTTAATTTGTATAAATGTTAAGACTCTTGCACAGTACTGCATGTATTTTTATTTGTGAATGAGTGATATCATATTTTTATAATTACATTAATGTTGTCCCGGAGACATATAAATAAAGTCCCTGAGACCTTACTTAGTTAAAATCTAGAAACATTCTTTCTCCTTAAATAACAGTATATTTTTGCAAATTATTCTTTTTATACAGTAATTCTTTATTGTTAAATTATATAAAGCATCCAACCAACAGTTCCTTCTGAATGAGTTGTTGCTATAAGAACAATAAACTATTAGAACAGGCACATTAATATAGTCCTGTGATCTGCCTTACAGATGGCACATGTGTCTGAACACCTTCTGACCCTTCAGATTTGAAAATTCGGGATCATAAAGCAATGAACAGGAAACATTAATTACTTCTATCTCTGAGTCCCTACTTGCTAACTTGTGTAATTAAAAATATCACAAAGAATGAGAGTAAGCAGTTGTGCATGGCTTGACTGGTTCGATGAATGTGAACCTTTAAAACTGTGTTTCTGTTCAGTGACTTCTGCGAAAATGGCTACTAAACCCTTCAGGCCAGAGGAAGCACATAGGATCATCCAGGATCTGCACAGGCCAGCAGTTTTCCTCAACATGACTGATAACTGGCCTGCACGGGACTGGAATCTGGAACATCTGGCACTTTGTCTGGAGGAGAAGTCTGTACGTTTCCGTATTGGGAAGCAGTGTGAACAGAAGGGTAAGGAGTTTCTCATTTTCTAAATGAGAATGAAAAGATACCTTGCATGACTCGTTTTGAAATATTTCCCTCAGCAGTCAGACAATAATAATATTATAGCAACATAAAATTTGAGAATACAAACAATTTATAAGCTCTCGAGAATTGTTTTTTGTTTTGCATATGCAGTGATGACCAAAATATTGAGACAAAAGTAAAAGTCAGTGTTTTAATGACTGTAAGAGATTTGTTATATAAAATAACTTAATTTTACTCTCTTCCACTCTTTTTTTGTGGATCTGATATTAATGTGTTAAATCTTCCATGCTACTACTTTCTGTCTCCTCTTTAGTCTGATCTTAAGGTGCTAACTCTCCCACGCTCTCTTTCTCATTCTCCCACTATGATTCTCTCTCTCGCGCTCTCTCTCTCTCTCCTCTCCTCTCCCGCAAGCTAACACTTGATGGTTTGTCGCTGGACGAACATCTATACAACTTCCACTCTTTGTTCTTCAGGATTTCACTAGGACATGTTAAACTAGTTTGTGGCCTTTGTAGTAACAAATGTACATGACACACGGCATTTGTCTAAACATATAAACATTCTGTTTTTTGCTGTTAATAAATAGAGACCTTTCTGACTGATGTGTTTGACTTTGTTTCTTGTGGCTTATCGAAGCACAGGGACTTGTTAACCAAGCAACTCGTTTATTCAACTACGAAACTTTAAACTTTACAATGACATTTTAATTTAATGAACATTAGGATAATAAGAATAATTTATTATTTTATGCAATGAATTGCTATACAACAATTAGTATTTAGTATGTATATAATAACAATAACAAGCAGCATTTAATATCAAGTCCCTTATTCTTCAAAACCTGCTGCATCCAGCTGGGCATAGAGTTAAAATATGTCTGCGGTCTCTGCAGACCTCACAATCCCCGGCTCCTTGATTGCTTCCTGAAGATCATGTACAGAAATCTGCCACTTCACAATTCTCTTGAGAATAAGTTTTTTCGCCATTTTTATGCAGAGGTGGTTACCCTGGCTTCCATCTATTTACTAAACTAGCTGATTCTAATTACTAATCTGACCGAGTAATCTGATTGGACAAGAGGCCCGTTTACCGTCTCATAATTTGAAGGATATATGTTGGCGGAGCAAAATAACTGGTTAAATAAACAAACAGATCATAATCTAAAGATAATTAATGGTGTTTGTGGAACTTTGTATAAAAGCAGTATCACGTTTAAGGTTGTGCTGTTCTACTGAATATCAGCACAACGATGCTGTCGTGGTATGATAAAGGAGGTATACTGTAAGTGGCAAAGATATCACATCTGTGCTGTTTTTTAGTACAATAGCATTCCCTTTCATGCCATGATGTTTAAACTCTTCAGCCAGATAGGCAACAATTAAATAGTGAAATCACCCATTTGCACATTATTTTGCCAACTTCTAGCCTCACCCATGCTGTGACCGCCAGTTAGTGTAATTAACGATTGTAGAACACCTGGGATGCCGGAGTGATACAAATAGTTTCATCCCATTGGTGTTACAGTTTATTATCACAACTCGTAGAATGCCTCTGGTCCAATCTAAAACTAACTGTTGAATAATAAAAGGTTCTCTTAATATATTTTGCCACCAATTCTATCTTCATTATGAAACCATGGAGTATGCAAACTCTTGCATATAACCATGTAACAGTATATGTGAATAATAAGAATTGAATGGAATTGTAGATGCAGATTTTATTAAATTATTAAATCCTCTTGTAGGTTTTTTCTCAGTTTAATTGACATTGAGGGTTCGGAAGGTGCATACCTCTCCCACTACATATAAATTAAGGCCTTAACTTTCTCTCTCTCTCTCTCTCTCTCTCTCTCTCTCTCTCTTTCTGTATCTTCTAGACACACACACACAAACACACAAAGCCTAAAGACACTATACCAATTCACTGAAAACTTCACTAGGTACTGTATAAATGAAAAGAATGTGCAGTATGTGGTTTTAGTATGTGGAGACGGGTCTCATTCAGCATGTATTCGTACCCGTTGTCTAGTGTCCTAGGCTAACCCTGTTTCAGATAAAGTTGTTAATGAAGGGAAATGAATAAATATTTCTAAAAGAGATGTAAAAATTGCCAGCGTCTGCTATGGAATTTACATAATGCATACAAATACTGAAAGCTCTTTTCCCAGTACAGAGATGTTATTAAATTTATCAGTGAAGCTGCCATTTTGATTTGAACAAAGTAGTTATGAAAAGTGTATATTGTAATACCGATATTACATTCTGGCATTTATGACTGTGTAATATACTATTTTCACACCTCTGTAGGGCAAGTCTTTCTGAATAGTGTTCAAAAATGCGAGCTTAAAATGTTAGGTTCAGTGAGCGTGCTCGGAGGTGTCCTGGTGTGCAGTGCTGACAGGAGATAGATCATTGATTCCCTCTACACAACAGTGGGAGACATTTCCAATACTGCGTTATTTAATTTGACTGATGAATCAATTTTTCTTTCATTTTGAACCAGACAGAAACCAAGTCTACCAAGATGCAACTTTGTGCCACTTACAAAAGAGTACGGCACAGTGGATGATTATAACTTTGTATCATTACAATGCACTTTTGATTGAGGTAATGTTAGGGCATTCCATTCAAACACTGTGCTGAATCAATAAGTAGTAAATTCAGAATGAGCAGATACCGGCATGAAATTGACGCAGAGGCCCCATCATTGACAGCTTTCCTAATAACTTCAATGTCTACCTGCACTTTTTAATTTTTTCTTTTTCTTTTCTTTTTCACCAGCTCCTCTCTTTGAAACAGAGTGCTCATATGTTGAAGCAACTCTTGCAGAGTTTCTGTGCTGGACAAGGGGAGATGACTCTGCATCTATAGGCCCATTTACTGACTATCCCCTTTCAGATTACTGGGCTTATGCAGATTATAAGTATATTGACCTTCTTTTTCAGGACAAAGCTACCATGTTTAAGGTAAATCAATATACCCTGCCCAGCCAAAAAAAGTTACACACTGTAATATTTTCTTGTACTACCTTTTTCTTTGATTACGGCACATATTCGCAGTTGCATTGTTTTGTTAAGCTTATGCAATGTCACGACATTTATTTCCGCCCATAGTTGCATTCATTTCTCTCCAAAATCTCCCACACATTCAATTCAATTCAATTTTATTTATATAGCGCTTTTAACAATGGTCATTATCTCATAGCAGCTTCACAAAATGAAAAGAAAATCCCAATCATTCTCAATAGGGTTAAGGTCTGGACTTGTGTGGAAATGGTCTTGTCATCTTGAAATATGCCCACGCCATCAGGGAAGAAAAAAACAACAACTGGTCAATCCGTATGTTCAGGTAGTCAGCTGATCTTATTTTTTGGGCAGACAACATTGCTGAACCTAAACCTGACCAAAAGAAGCAACCTCAGATCATAACACTGCCCCCACAGTCTTGCATTTTAGGCACTAGGCATGGTTGGTGGATCACTGCATCTGCCTGTTTTCTTACCCTGATGCACCCTTCACTCTGAAACAAGGTCAATCTGGACTCATCAAACCACATGACCTTTTTCCAGTGCTCCACAGTCCATTATTTATGCTCTCTAGCAATCAGAGTAGTCTTTTTTCAGATTAGCCTCACTGATAAGTGTTTTTGTAAGGCTACATGGCTGTGTAGTCCCAATCCTTTGAGTACTCTCTGCATTGTTAGTGTGGAAATGCTCTTACTTTCACTATTAAACATAGCTGTGAGTTCTGCTGTAGTTTTTTACAATTTGATTTCACCAAATGTTCAAGTGATCTCCATCACAGCCATTAAGCATATTTTTCCAACCACATTTCTTTCTCAGAGCTGACGGTTTACCATTATGGTTTTAATAATGCATTTTTCAGTTCTTAACCCAAATTTAGTGGGTTCACAAATGTCTGTAGTTGTTTTCTTTTCTTGATGCAGGACAATAATTTGTCCTTGCTAAAACAGTAACATTTTTGCCACAACCACAGGATATGTTTTCTGACATGGTTGTATGCTCACTTAGGGTTAAATAACATGTTTCCCGCTGAACCATATTAATCACTTCAGTAATTATCCTATGGAAGGCGCTTACCTATTTGCTTAGTGAAATCCAGGTGATGACTATTTTTTTTTTGGATGGGCAGCATACAATGTCTATTTTCTTACAAATCAAACATGCTCTCTTTTCATTTTTGAAATAGGTTGAATGTTAGAGTGCAATTATGATTAATAATGTTTCTTTCTTTTGTATGTATTGTAGTACAAGCATAATGGTTATAAGCATAATGTGCCCTTGTATCTGTTGGTCAATGTTGAACAAGAAGAACAAGTATAAATAAAACTTTTAGTGTTTCGAAGCACTTCATGGTTCCAGCTTTGTGAACCACTCTCCCAATTAGAAGGCATATGATCCTTTACAGATTTTCCGAGGAGGTGCTATTGTCAAGTAGCCTTTGATGGTGTTTTTATCCAACAGGCATGATTCTTCGTGAAGCCTTTGGCAATTCCCATTTTTTATACCTTGTGTCTATTGGCATTTATATAGTTCGAAACTTCACACAAGGCATGCTTTAAGTCTTCAGGAAATACGCACAGACTTTCTGACTAAATTGGAGCAATAAATCACTGGGTGTGTTTTGCCCGGCTCTTGTTTTCCGTCAGTTAGAGAGCAGATGGTAATGGCAGAGAGGCTGTTTTAAAGTTTGCCACAAGGTTGCTTTGACCTGAATGTGTAGCTCTGGCAGGCTTTCTTCTTTGTAAATGATAATAAATGCTTGTGAATTGTTGCTGTTTCCTTTTGAGACAGCAATCCTGCCATAGCCTAGCCTATAAGACTGGCAGACATCAGCCTTTCTTAAATGATGAATAGTGCCATTTTAAAGTTGCTGAAAACCTCAATTGCACAGTCTGTTATTTTAAAGTCTCCCAGCTGTTAATGGATTCATTATCCAGGTTGCTGGGCAGCATCTTGAAGCGCAGTTTAAAAAAAAAAAAAAATCTTCTTCGTCTTTCTTATTGTATATTGACCGCTCAGAAATGTTATGCAAAGAGGATTTTTTTTTACAGCAATCTTACTATGGTTACAGCAATCTATCACTGAATTAAATAATTAATGCTATTTATTTTTAATTTATAGTAAAAACATGTATATACCAAAAGCCATATGGAAATGAATGTGTTGCAGGATGTAGTGTGGTCTGACTTTGGCTATCCTGGCCGTGATGGGAGAGAGAGTACTCTATGGGTTGGTACAAATGGTGCGAACACTCCATGTCACCTGGACACCTACGGATGCAATCTCGTCTTCCAAATCCAAGGCAGGTAATGGCACCGAGCTCGAGCTTTCATTCCATTAACACTGCACATAAGCCATAATTGAAGACTCCAGGCTGTGTGATACTTGTTAGTGCTACTACTGGACAGATGTGCATTGCCAATTATTTTTTTTCCTGCACAGTCATATTTGATCTAGAACTTGTGTTAAAATATAAGAAAAAAATTATAGCTATCAGGGAAGAAAAAGAATTTCAGATGAGGAATGTTATTTTACTCCAAAACTTTTGAATGAGAAAAGTCATCTCCTTCCCCAAAACTGGGTAAAAGTCTGAGCTGTAAGAGTCTCTTGAACTGCATTACAGGGCCGTATTACAAGGAACAACTGTATGTCTGTGAAAGAGAAAGCCCAAGAGTCTCATCTAATCTCTTGACAGTTATCTGCCTCGGTGGAACATAACATCTTCACTATTTTCTTTTCTCCAACATGTGAGGAAAGATTGTATTTTATAATCTAAATCTGAGAAATGAGGTAATACATGAGAAATGATGTACTGTGATAGATGTTTCAGCTTCTTTCAAGAGTATTTGTGGTCTATGGAAAATCTTTTATATAAAATATTATGGCAGATAACTTCTTCAATGTTTTTTTTCTTAGATGATGTTACATTCAGTCATTCATCACCTTTAATTAGAAGCTCTGGCATCTATTTAGTGCACTGATTATGAAAATAGATATAAATGTCATAAACAAGAATAGGTAAGCTCTACCATGTATGTGTTATTTAAGACAAATGTAATCATTAGGACAATATGTGATACGTTTTTATTATATATTTTCTGGGAAATGTCCTGTACAATATCATTAGCCTTCTTAATTTAACATCAGAATCTAGGCACTAAGTTATCCTGTATATAAGTTAATCAATTGAGAAATGTGATAGTATGTGTGATTAGATAAAATCAAAAGGCTTTTAATGAGTTTTATTCATGTTTATATATAGCTTACTATTGGCAGAATTTAAACCATGACTATTTTTGCTTTTGTAAGACACACATAAATGAGTCAAGTGGTATTACTTATTTTTTTAACTGCTTTTTTTGTTTAATTTTAACTATGTTTATTATGTGGTAGGTGAACCGATATAGTGAGATTGTTTTATCAATATTATCTTTGCCTTAACAATGTTTTATTTGTAGGGTTTGATATTGTTCCACATATAGCTACTGTATATGACACTGTGTGAAACCAAAAAAACCTTTTAGCTGAAATAAAGGTCAGAATAAAGGCAAATATACTTGTCTTGAATGAAAAACCAATTCAGCGGAAGGTGAAATAATGCAGCCTGAAATTTACATTAGTGGTTCTGTCACTTGTTGTTGTCTTTGTTTAAAATGTTTTTTAAAATTACGCTTCTGATAAAATTACGTCTGAATTATAGTATAATATAATATTATATACTGTACATTGGGTCAAACATCTCAGACCACATTAAAATTCTTATTTTTTTATTTAAATTGGAATAAACAAATTTTTTTTAAATTTTAAAAGTCAATATCTTTTTACTATTTCAAATTTTGTACTATTTCAAATTTTGTACTATTTCAAATTTTAATCAAATTTGTGACATTAAATATGTCAACTGCTTTGTACAAAAAGTCAGATGTTTGTGCAGAAAAGGGGACACATTTAATACGGAGAAGCTCTGAAATCCATGTAAATATCTCTCAATTTTTGTCAGTTATATAATTTGTAATGAAAATTGTTGTATTCCTTTAGAAAATAATTGAAAATGAAAGAATTTTGATTAGTAACCTCAGACTTTTGGACCCCACTGTTTTCCGATGTATCAGTTCACTCATGTTAATCTTATAACGTTGTTTGTTTAAAAAAAAAAGTTTATAGCTTATAAATCAAAATATTTCTCCAGATTAAAGTAATCATGTTTTTTTTTTCCTTTAGAAAACGCTGGCATCTCTTTCCTCCTGATGATGCAGAATGTATGTACCCGACGCGTATACCATATGAGGAGTCCAGTGTGTTCAGCCAGGTCAGCGTGATAAGTCCTGACATGCGCAGATTCCCTGCTTTCCGAAGAGCCAGAGCCCACCTCGTCACTCTGGAGCCGGGTCAGGTAAAGAGCGGTTTGGTTTGGCATTCTTTGTAATTGAAGTTTGTGCTTTTCTCTGATAGACATGGCTCAACAGTTGCTCATTTTCATAGACACTGAAATGGTGTGTTCAGAAAAGGAGTGAAACAGAGGGAGTTTAAAATATAAAAAATGCATTATCCAAGGGGTATTTCTGTATAGCTGGAGCAGTAAAAAGCACTTTGGGGCACCTCTAAGACCTCTGTTAACTGTAAAATATGCTAATTGTGTTAATTGTAAAATATGGGACTTTATTTGTTCATCAAGAAAAAAAGAGAATTATCCATGATTTTTTTGCACTGCCAACTGGGTTAAAATATAAGATATATATATATATATATATA
>JAOVVA010000051.1:9775047-9797522 GCA_028565275.1 Leiocassis micropogon
ATATAGCTATCAGGAAAGAAAAAGAATTTCAGATGAGAATTCAGATGAGGATTCAGTTTTTTATTCCAAAACTTTTGAATGAGAAAAGTCATCTCCTTCCCCAAAGCTAGGTATAGATGATTCGTTTTTAGGTATTATGGATCATTTTATTTCTTTTCTTGATAAACAAATAAATTCCCATGGTTTCATACCTCAAACTCCCTCTGTTTCACTCCTCTTCTGAACACACCATTTCAGTGTCTATGTGATGGAGCAACTGCTGAGCCATGTCTATCAGAGAAAAGCAGAGCTGGGCAGAGATACAACAAGCCAGCGGAGGGTATCCTCTGATATTAGGACACCTACACATATAATTGGCTTGTTTAAGACCCAGCAGAGACAAACATGTTAAAAACATGTTTTTCTTTCTTCTCTCTCATAGTTTTTGTTGTTTGTACACACATACTGGAGACCAATGTGAATGTCTTAAATGATTAAAATTTTATATATAATTATATAATGATATAATTATTATTCTTAATTATAGTTTGCAAACCTTGGTAGCTTCTTTCCTAAGACTCTGTAAGTGCTGAACCTTTCTCCTTTTATTTTATTTTTATTTTTTTTAATTACACGCTACAGTTCCAGAAACCTCTCAGTGATAATTGCTCACATGGCTGACGGCTGAGTGTCATTGGTTGGCTTGACTTGCCATATTCTATCTAACATTAACCCAAATCTTTTACCAAGCACTTAGTATACATGACAGTCACGCTAATGTACACAGTAATGCCTTTATTTTTATTGGAAACTTCTGTAGAGGCAACAGATAATCTTCCTTAAACATGTTCATGCATTCGCCTTGAATGGATTAATCTATGTAAGGGAGAGATTGCAGTTCAACTGCTTAATTTTTTTTAAAGTGCTCGTAATAACTGTGAATAACTGTACCCTCAATAAGATCTTCACATCTTCAAACCCACGTATTCGTGTCGTTCATCATGTCATTTAAAATATTCGTTATCAGAAATAACATCCCAACACGAGTGCCTTCACTAAACACTGTTCAATTTTTACACAGTTTTCTACGAGTTCATCTCACGCTCTGGTTCTCATCAGTGCTGCCCCCATTCAAGGTTAAAAGCTAACACACATGCTTCCTCCAAAGGAAGCCAACTGCATCATTTTAAACTGCTGCTCATTGAACATCACACATAGAGCAGAGACCTAATTGCCCTCTTGAATGTGCACAAGCTCACAGAAAACCAGCTAGTGTCACTCTGACCAACAGTGGAAAGAGTAACTTTTATTAGAACACCATGATCCATCACAAGGTCACATTCCACAACAGTTTGTTTAAAAAAAAAAAAAAAGTAGGAAAAAATATGTGGGTACTTTTAGCAAAAAATATAAACATGGTTTTAATACAAACACAGCAGATATTTTGTACAAAAATAATAATAATTTGGGCTTTAAATATGCTCACATATTTAAAGCCCAAATTTTCTGACATATAGAGTGTCAGAAAATCCACTTTATTTTCAGATTATTACTATTTTCTCTCATCTTTTTCACAAATATAAACTAATAATAACTAACTAACTAGCTACAGAAATTAACTAACTTAAAATAATTTGCATACATGAAACATCCCTGTTTTTCACTGTGTGTGTGTGTGTGTGTGTGTGTGTGTGTGTGTGTGTGTGTGTGTGTGTGTGGTGTGTGTGTGCGCATCTCCCTCTCCCCCACCCCACTTTGGATTTCTGTACTGTTTGTAAAGCTGCTTTGCTCGAGACGGGAGATGGTGGCAGGACAATTAGTGGCAGTCCAGCATTGCTAGTGTATTCTCCGCAAGCACTCGCACCATCAGCAGCATACAAATGAAGACCAGAGATGAACGCTTCCATTCTCACACACGGAGCTTTGCTGCTCGCAAGTGCATATACAGTACACAGTACACAGTACAGCCTTAGAAATGGAAATGTTGTGTGGTTCTCCGTGTGTTCTCCATGTGTGTTCAAAGAAAGTTGAAAATCCAACATCATTCTATTGATAGTTACACACAGACACGCATTTATATAAAAAAACAGAAAGACGAACAGTTCCGCAGGTATACTCGACACTTCTTCCTGCCAACAACTTCAGATGTATGCAGGATCTTCACATTTGTTATTGGATCTGTTCCTTACTAGGGAATTAAGTGGACCAGACAGTATGCTTTCAGGTTGTAATTAATAGAATGGAAAAATTTCCATCTGATTACAACAGCAGTTTCATAAATAATGCAGGTTGTACAGTACGGACAAATATTATTTCTGACTTGTAGGCGCTTTAATACTGAAATTACCAGTTAAGTAACTGTTGAGTAAACTGGGGAAAATACGTTCTCAGAAAATGAAGAGCTTTCAGGAATATCGACTGTAATACGATTTAAAGGCCCTGTACACTTCCATGAATAATAAATATCATATAGTGCTGAGAGACACATTAACACAGTATGACAGACTGCAGCTGCCCACTAGTGGAGAGCAAAATTTTTACAGGCACTTGCTTTTGGTATTCTGTTCAAATACCCAGTCCAGAAACCTGCACGCTGATTGAGGGCACTAATCTTTAATGTTGAATTACTCTGCACAGCTAAATCCAGACCCACTGAGTGACATCTGCAGACACAACGTGGACCTATATAAGCTTCATCCTAGAGTTCCATTTTTGCTAGATTTGTGCTGGGTAAAATTATACAACAGGGTGTATTAACCTTTCATGATTTGTTAGCTGGTTTTGGCAACACTGCAAAATCTCACATCTTAGCATGTGAAAAAATTCCTTGAATATAGGCAAGTCTATCAGATACTGTATGTACTATGAATATATTATAAACAAATATAACACTGAGCCTATTTATAGACTTGAAATAAATACAAGCTTGAAATTATTGTCACCAATGATAGGTTATGAAAAATGTCTTTGATCTTTTCACTGAAAGAATAAAATAGGAACTTCATTTTTATTTTATTTTTTTAAATTATTATTTCGTGAAAGAAATGTCCCAAATGTTCCACTTTGAAAAACTACAGAGCAAGGAATCTGAGAACAGTACTCTTCAGATCCTCCTGAGCCATGGACCCCACTGAACACCTTTGTGATGAACTGGAATCTGACTGCACCCCTATCCTACTCACCCAACATCAGTACCTGACCGCACTAATGCTCTTCCCAACAGCCACACCCCAAAATTTAGTGAAACGTCTTCATAGTGGAGGTTATTGTAACAGTTAAAGGGTCATTAAATATGGAAATGAATATTCAGCAGACACATATGGGTGCAATAATTAGGTGTCTGCACATAGTGTAGATCTGTTGCCATCAAAATGCCACCATCTTCTACTAAGTGTGTTCCTTAGAGAAAAGTTACTAAAATTATATTATTTACCAATGAATGATGTCATTTAATCATCTTTTCTTTTTCTCTCTTAATTCAAATTAGGTTCTTTTTGTCCCAAGACACTGGTGGCACTATGTGGAATCAGTAGACCCAGTAACTGTCAGTGTCAACTCTTGGATTGAGATGGTAAGGTGTCGTACCATCTGTTGTAACATTTTAATATTGTGTTAACTGGATAGGGTGGTAGTGCACATTGGTGGTAGTGGTAAGTGTTGTATTTAAAGAATTTGAAAGTCACTTCATAGCTTATTATCATGGCATGGCTTAAGGCTTAGACCCTACATGATTCACCTGCTAGACTGATGTGCTAGACTGCCTGCTACACCCTGATTTCATTGCACTTGTTACAAAGCTAATGATAAACAGACAGAAAGAACTTGTCTAAACTAGTGTCACTATGATGGACGCGATGACGCTGTCTGCATTTTACTAATGAATATGGATTTGAATAAGCGTGAAGACCCCTATAAATGAGCACATTAATTCTCTACTAATGCGTGCAAGCAGTATACTGTCTACTGCTGTACAGGTCTTTTCTGCAAGGACAACAGTTGATGTTCATAATCACACAGGATTCCAGCTTAGTGACATATTCATGTTTCAACGCAGGAAGTGGACGATGAAGCCCGAATAGGAGAAGCTTTGACCAAGACCATTATTTGTGCACTAAAAACTAAACCAAGTGTGGATAACAAAGACAACTGGCTCAATCCAACAGAGGTACACATGAAAATTAACAATTTTATAATCTAACTTATGCATGCACTCATCATCATGCAGAGGGCGCTCCAGTCTTGATATAGTGTGTTTGTTTTCACTGGTGCTGGCCTTCTCATCAATCTATACACACGACTGAATGAGAGGAATCTAGTATTGGCTTAGCCCCAGGTTTTAACAAAACAAGCAGCTGTGTGTACAGACTGATAAAAAGGACTGACATCATTCCCTGGGACATTGTCCCATAACCTGCACTCACCAGAAAACCTGTGGCATTTTTACACATTTAAAAAAATGTAAACTAAAAGAATTTTAAGATGTAGTAAAGCTACATCTTTACTACATCTTGGGGCATTTTGTCGTTGATGCATTTTGTCATTGATGCTTTCCATGCTGTGTCTGGTGTTGTGTTAAAGGATGGGATCTCTACACATGATGAAAACATGCAGTATGTGAATCTAGCAGTGAAGGCTTATATGAATCAAAGGAGTTTTCATTCAGAAGACTTGGGAAGATATGCAGGACAATCCAGGCCCTCAGCTTTGAAGCGGGACTCCGGTGGTCATTTGAAGACCCCATTCACTGAGCCTGTGACCTCATTCTCATTGCCCTTTGGACCTCACCTTATTCCTGTTACTTTGCCTCAAAAAGTCACGGTGACAAATTGCAAAGAGGCACTGGATCCAAAAGACACTCCTTCCTACTCGCCCCCCAGAACAAAGCCCCGGCATACGGATACACCTGGGAAAGAAGATGCAATCAGTGTATCAGAGGAGGAAGAAGATGGAAAGGGTGGTGCAGCGTGTGGTCGAATATACACTAATGATGTGCTAGACTGCCTGCTACATCCTGATGTCATTGCACTTGTTACAAAGCTAATGATAAACAGACAGAAAGAGCTTGTCTAAACTAGTCAGAATGTAATTTGTACACTGTTTACTTGACACATAAAATATTGCAGTTAATAAATTAATTGTTAACAAATATTAGTCAGAATTATTAATAATAATTTGAAAGAACAAGGAACGTAATTGCTGTCCCATTATTACTGATGCACTGATTCTTCATCTATTCATGTAAAAGTCAAAGAAATAGTGAGACAATGCTGTATTTCTTGGGATATAAAATGATAAAGTATCCCACCTCATATCTCACAGAGATAAAGCTGTAATATTCGGTTTTCTACTGGGAACGGTGTCCTTGGGCAGCGGAAAGACAATGTATAAAGTATGACTTATTGTGTAGCCTAGATGAAAAACAAAGCCATAAAACTAAGCACCAATCTGAAAGGTAATTTTATTTACACAGTTTATATCACAAAAAGTCACAGAGCATAACCACTGATATGTTTACATATGTTTGTGCAAATTCCTCCTGATTACTGTAGTTGATGTGTCACATATACCAGATGCTGCCAACCGATCCATCACTGCTTCCTTTTCAGTACATGCTTATCACAGTTAGGCTGCCGAATCACAATCTGCTTTTGATACCAGGGTCCATAAATTGTATACAAAATACATGAAGTGTTATGGTGCGGTGAATCCAGAGCAGGGAACTCTGGGACTGTGACAGAACAATACTAAAGGACATGTACACACTCTTATACACACAAAATTCAGTTTGCTAATCCAACAGAAAAAATGGGCAGACAAAAGACTGTCAGGATCAAATCCTGGGCCTTGGAGCTGTAAGGCTCTGAACTACACATCTTTAATAAAATGGCAGCTCTGTAATTGACTAAAGTCAGTTTATATAGGTTATGAACATAAATATTACATCTTCCATTATATTTATAATGTACATCCTAAATCTTTAAATTACATGTGCCACAAAGATAAATACACCCAAAAACATTTTGTGTTTTGTCATTTCTTGCTTTAAATATATGTATAAAGTCCATTAGTAGAAGGGATCAAATACAGATCAAATGAGAGTCACAGACGGTCCTAAAATTTCCATTATGAAATGCTTTTTAATGCAGTAAGCATGATTTCCTGACTGATTTAGTTTTTATTTGATTTAGTATAAATTATATATCAACAAGACAAGCAACAAGAGCTGCTACATCTTTGTTCCCTTTGGGACAACAGTCGTGTCCATATTGATTTTTTTAATCTCCTTTAAGTCAAGTATATCGTCGTCTTCTTTGGCAGACTTGACCATCTGATCAGGGTTCACATAAGTGTAGAAATAGGCCATGATAGAGAAGATGATGCTGACTGCAACCAGCAGGGCAGCAAAGAGCAGGAACTCCGTCCACTGTTGATGACATCAGTTAGTCTTTCAACACTACAAAGTCTTTCACATAAATGTGTGTTGTGCCATTTTCAAATACTTGGAAATGCATATCTCAACCATTCTAATTAAAGGACACTTCACTATCATGTGAGGTGTACAGCACAGGAAAAAACATTTGAGACCTACAAAATAATACATTTCTTAGGTTTTACTTTTTATAGAAGTGTGTTTTAGTAAAATGAATGGTTTTGTTTTATTCTATAGACTACTGACATTATTTGTTCCAAATTCCAAATAACAAAACATTGCTATTTAGAGCAATGTCCTCTTGGTCTTTAAAGAGAATACATTTTCTAAATCTAAATGATTCAAGTGGTTGCAGATCTGGTGAATAATGCAAAGAAAACAAGTTCATATTAATTTTTAAACAATATGAGAGTAATGTTTTAACTACGGAATGTTCAGAAATTATTAATTAGTGGAATGACCCTGATTTGCAGTCACAGCTTTTAAGTGTCTTGGCATGCTCTCCAAGAGTCTTTCACATTACTTTTATGCCACTTTTGGGGCAAAAATTCAAGCCGCTCAGATTTATTTAATGGCCTGTGACCATCTATCTATCTGAAGTACCCCAGATCTTCATTGATCCTCCACCACATTTCACTGTTGGTGTGATACACTATGGCTTGTAGGCCTCACCAGGTCTCAATATAACCATAAGACAAGGAGGCTCAAAATTGTACTCTATGGTCCTCTACAGTATGGTCCAATTTCTGTGGTCTTTTGCAAACCTCAGTCTGGCTCGCCTTTTCTTCTCATTGATAAAAAGATTTTTTTCTGGCTTGCACGACTCTAGGAGCCTGTTTTTGACCCGTCCTTGGCGTGCCCTTCACAACAGCTTCAGTTTGCCCCTCTCTGAAGTTAACTTGATGTCATCCTACGGTTGCTGAGTGACATTCAAATGAGGTTGCAGATGGGTTTGCGCTCTCTGCCAGTTGGTAGCTTTGTTGCCCCTAATATGTGCTGCTTGACCTTCTTCTTGTGTACTGACTTCTTTGAAATTTAAAGGTTGGAAACAACCTGATGCTCACTGTATCCCAGTGCCAGTAAAGCCAGGACTGCACCATTTTTTCATCACTCATGAGTTTTATTTTTTGCTCTTTTGGCATGATCAGTGGTTATTGTTAAAATTCCGATTACAAGTTTGAAGTGCTACTTTTGACACTTTTGTTTTTGCCATCGAGCTAGTCACATTGCAAGAATAGATTGATGATCACAGCAGTGGTTTTTATACTTTTCCTCATTAAAGAATATTTGATTAGGTGAGCATCTAATCAGTGCCCCATAAAGCAGAATGAGGTGTGCTTTATCAGTGCTTCCATTCTAGTGTGTGTTGGAATTCAACACACACTAGAATGGAATGGTTGCTTAACTTGTAGGGATGCTAATTTAAAAAAAGTATTTAAAAAAAGCAGTGGTGTCTCATTTTTTCCAAAGCTGTATACTGTACATTCATTAACTTTATAAAGTTGATAGGTTTATATCTTTATTGCTTATCTAAGACCAGACTGTCATAAAAAGAAATCACCAGATCCCAAACTTACCTGTTCCAGCCCTGCTCCCTCTGCCACAATCAGCACAATGACGTTCCCAAAAGCCACAGTAAGAAGCCATCCTGCCTGCAGCACAGACTTCATACTGGCTGGGGCCTAAGGGCACACACGCTTTGGCATAAGCAACTTGAACTAATAGAACACAAGAACTAAAATGTGGTTCACTGACTTACCTGTGAATATGAGAACTCTAGACCAGTGGGCGAGAACATGACCTCCCCTGCTGTGAGGAGGACATACTGTGGGATCTGCCAGGCAATGTGCACGTTGTTTGCTTGGACATCCTCCATCTTAAGAATTTGTACTGTTTCGGGATCCTGCACAAACAACAGGCAACTGCTGATAATTTTTAGCCTGGCTACAATTCCTGTATTATTATCTCATAAAGGTAGAAAAGCACAGACCATCCTATTACCATTATAATCCTAAACTGTGTACTGTTTTCTGTGAGCTAACTTCCATTGTATAACTTATAAAAAACCTTCCAGCCTTCACAATTGTCTATGTAACTGTGAAGCAAATATTCTCTTGTATCTACAGTAATAAACTATTAACCACACTAAGATAAACGTCTTTACCCCGCCAAGAATGACTGTGTACGTGGCACCAAAGTCAAGAAGCCCCAGATCAATTTGATGTGTCCGTGTGTCTGTTTTGCAAGTAACTTGCGTGTACCTGCAGGGATGATATAAAAAAGATGCGAGCATCAACCAAGACCTTGATCAGCATAAAATCTGTAATCAGTGTGATATGAAAGTCCATAAAAAGTTCATAAGAAGTCTATAAAAAGTCTATAAAAAAGAATACTTTTAGCCTAAGGAGAGATAATGAAATACCAAATGTTTCATGATTGTAATTAAGTATAGCTTGGTGGGATAAAATACTCACTTTCCTCTTTCAACACTTAAGCTCTCAGAAATCCCATAATTGCTTGGTGCAAAGAAATTTACACTGCCTATTGTTATGTTCATATCTTCTGGGTGAGTATTAATGAATCTAAAAGAAAAGTCACACATTTATAGTTCACTGCAATCCAAGTATTACTATGCAAAGTTTGATAACTTGCAAAACATGCTATCCAAGTTTTACTATGCAAAGTTTTATCATTAAAGATTACCCATGCAGTTAAAATGTAAGCTCAGAAACACCCTGTCCTGTTCAGTGTGATATTTATTCACTATTTATGATTCACCGAAATTGTACTGTACCTGAGGAAGGCTTCTCCATTCTCAGATTTCTCGATTTTATCCTCCTCCTTCATTTTAGTTACAGAAAATATATAAAGAAGGACAAGAAAATCACTACAGTCCAAAATTACAATTATTTCAAGATCCTGAAATAATCTAATGTATTTAGATGTCAATTGTGGTTTTATTTTGAAAGTAAGTAAAAAAAACCCTTTAAAGACTCACCTGTTTACACATAATAGTACTGCCCTCACTATACAATAAGAGGCTGTAGGCAGTTTTCTCCTGGGCGTTAAGTTCGCACTGGTGAATCGCTCCATTTTGAGAGACATTGACTGTTAAGACTTTATTGACGTCTTCAAGAGGAAGTGTAGTATATCCCATAGGATCCTGACAACAATGATTATATTATTTAATTATTTGCTTTATATTTATTAGACACGTTTATTTTAAACTAAACGTAAAATAGTTTAACAGAAAACCTCACCGTATATGATTCTATTTTGTCAGGGAAAATGTTATGTCCTAAAATTACAGATACAGGCTCTCCATCAACAAGGTTAAAGACTTGCAGCAGACACTCCTTGGCTGGTGGAGGTTCCACAACTGTTTTCTTTGTCAGAAAATGAAACATTAAGTACTGACAATTTCTAAGCAATCCATGTTAATTTATAACATTATGGTATAGTCAAAGAGTGTCTGAAGACATACAATAACATTAACTTCCACTACAGTTGCAGCACAGAAAGCAAGTGCAGCAAGGATCATTCCTGCCGCCATCTTCCTTAGAGGCCTGAGCACAGGACAAAGATATGAAAGTTACACTAAAATAAAGTCTACAGTTTGATTATTAATTTAACTTTTTTCTCTCGTGTTTGAACAAATGTGCATGGATATAAATGGCTCATAATCAAACATCCAGGTGATAAGGCAGAAAAACAGCAAGTGGTTATGAAACTGAGGCACTGCAACACTTCTGCCTGATGTCACGTCAGAGTGCATTTTATAATGCACATATAACAACACAATAATGCATAGTTGTGAGTAAAATGTAAAAAGGACACTAAAAGAAAAATACCAACTGGCAAACTGTGTGAAGATGAATGAAGTCATCTTCTGTTTAAGAATATTAAGGTCTGCAATGTTTTTCTGTACAAGAACCACATAATGAATGTTCAACCTTACATAATCACTGAAATTGCATATGATGTTTTGCACTTTGCTAGACAATAAAAAAAAATAGTTTAAGTGTACTTAGAATGCTGTTAAAAGTTTATTGGTACTTTCCATTTCACATGGATATGTTGTTTTGGCTGTACTTACGTGAGGTTGATCCGACAAAGGCCGATGAGCGGGTACACACCCATGTCAAAGACAGGGATGAACACCAGAATGAGCAGAGCATTTAGCATCTTAACAACAGGGAAGGGGGGAAATACATGATGCCTCTTAGAGAGCTCAATAACCATAATGATCAGAAAATCATAAAAAATATATGGCTGATAAAACAGATAACAGTAAATGTGTTGCTTAAATTTTATGGTAGTTTCTTAGTAACATCACCATATCACTAAGCTTTAATAGTGCTCCAGACTGAGGAAAGATTTGTGTAAATGGGTACCTGCATTTGATCGGGCTTTATCACAAAGCCTCCACCCTGTAAAACATAGAAAAAACAGATCAATGGCTGCAACTACAACTCACAATTGTTCCTGTTTCACACCAAGTCAAACTCCCTTTCCCATGTATGAGTGGCATTCAAGTCAAACCAGGACTTTCGATTGCAAAGAATAAAAGAACAGTTATTAGAGTAAAAACTACCTTTATGTCTCTATATAATTCCCTGCTACACTAATGCACTTATCCAGCGATTCACTCGTGCTTGGATACCATCAATGTAGAAAGTTTTTTTAGTATGCCAGAGCTGTCTGAAATGCTGGCCTCCCAGGAACTTCTTTGGAGTATAGTCTTGACTCCTTGGGAGTCAGGACTATAGGGGGGATGTGGCAATAACTCTCTGCTGAGTTTCTGTAATGTGCAAGTAGCATTGGTGAATGACTGTGTGTACAGCCACCTTAGCCGCGAACGTCATTCACGGAATAACTGACTTTTTAAAACTTTGCAGCATTCAAATGTTTTATTGCGGCAAAGAGTCTCATCATCATTTTACACCTTCATTCACAAAAAAATCTTGATTTGACCTGTCACAAACTGTAATAGAGATATAAAAGAAAAAAAAGCCTATTGCCTTATATACAAGAATTTACTATTTAATTCCTATATTATGATAGAGGTTTTCAAATCCAATTCTACACATTTAAGGGGTTTCCATTCTGTACCTCATTAAAGTAGAGTTTACTGTTTCCTGTTAACTTGATAATTATCTGATAATTTAAGTCAAGTGCCAATCTTGTGGAAATCACAAAGAAGGCACAAAAGTGTACAGGGCCAAATGTTCCCAGCATAGTAAAGGAGAAACACAGATACAAATAAATCAATGACTGCAGTGTACGGTATATTCACAGACTTTATTATTGTCAATTATCTTAAGAGAGTAATGGATCAGCTCTGTGATAACTCATCACCGAGAGCTACCACCTTAAACAGTTCAGTATTTCCCTCCTATACCTCACTTATTAAATAATTATCAAGATGTCATTATCATTTTGGAAAAATAATTCTTAACTTAGCTCAATGGAGTACATGGGGTGCTTTGTAAAATTATCATTAGCCTAATTAAAAAAAAAAAAAAACCCTTGGCAGATACTGTATGTGAATGCTCAGTGGACTTACCCATGTAAGTCATGTAAAGAAATTATAAAGGTCTAATCCGGGAAATACATTGCAATCTGGGAGATTTTGTCTATATAATATAATATAACAATGAGCCATGCATTTGTCACTTAAACTTTATTACCCAATTCACAGTTCCCTGTAATCATGTGGTCGCTCAAGGGACACAAAGCCTCACAGTCATGTTACAAAACCACACATGACACATTAAATACCATCTGTATGAACAAAGAAATGTTTTTAAAGAAAGGACAGAAGACTTACAAAATCCATGTTCATCCGAGTGGCCTGCAGAGTCCAGCGTGATCCCTGATAAAAACAAATAAAAAAGGTCCATTCTGATTTGTCATTTTTAAGTAAGACACATGTTATGTTATCTCTCTCTCAATTATCTCCTAACTGTATTTAACAGAAGAATTATAAACCAACATTTGGGACTACAGTAATCAAACAAGTGTGATGTTACTTTGTAAGATCTTTTACCTGCTGATCAAAGAGAGCCCAAAACATGGGCAATGGAATGTAGAGAACCAACACCCGGAGCACCATTTTAATCTCCTGAATAACCTCTTTCTGGTAGCACATGACACAAAAAATGTATCTCAACACATATTTTTCAAGGGCACAATATGATGCAAGTTTTATAAATATTCATACCGAATACTTTTCCTCAGCCCAATCTAGCCAGTGATTCCTTTTTGGGCTTTTCTTGCTGCTTCTCCATCGATTGCGTATGGCAAACTGATTGGCAAATATTAATTAATTGGAAGTAGTTAGAAATTGTACAAATACACTTTTAATCTGTCAAACTATTGTGTGAAAAACATTTCTTACCCCAATGCATTTGCAGACATTCAACAGGACATTTCCCTCCGGTGGGGACTTTTTATATAGTGTACTGCCAGCAATGAAAACCACTACACAAACACAGACACAAAATATCAAACTGGTGCCAGTCACCAACTCAAGTTTATAAAAATGTTCCTAGAGTAGCTTGTAGGAAGGCAAATCTTCCAAACCATTCTGCTGTAGAATAGCACTATGATGCACAGACTAAGAAATGAGGCCACTGTTTTTACAAGGTATCCACAATGCAGACTAAGGTTAAGACTCACGGCTTCTGATCTGTTTGGGGATTCACATTTAACAGACTGCCAAAACAAACTTTAACAATTCAAAGACAATACATGCATATAAATACAATATGATACCTGTGGTGACCTACAGTATATGCAATATCACATACATAATAATTTTTTTTTTCATAATTTTTTGAGCTGCTCTGAACCTGAACATGTGCATAAACTTACCTAATGCGACCATCATTAAAGCCGCAGGGACTCCAAAGGCTAGAGCATAGCAGTCACCTCCAAAACACTGAACGTCACCTGTGTTGTAAAAATTAAACCTGCACTTAGAGTATAACCACAGGTATGGGTAAGCGTGTAAGTGCATATGTGGAAACCATTATCATGTCCAGCAATATAGGATTAACCTCTGAGAATCGGTGTGATGAGGGTCGAAAGCACACTCCCAGCATTGATTGACATATAGAAGATTGAAAAGAACTTCCTTCTTTCTACTGTCTGAGAAACACAAAGAAAATACACAATTAGGCATAAAATTACAAGCATAATTAAGGAAAAAAGACCAAAACCAGAGCAATAAGATAACAAAAAAAGCGTAATTTACAAACTGTAGCATAATTGTGACTATGGTAAAAAAAAACACTTGACTATCTCACATGCTCTTCCTCAAATTGGTCTCCACCAAATGCTGCAACACAAGGCTTGATTCCACCGGTCCCAAAAGCGATGAGAATAAGGCCAATCATGGACAGAGCACTGTGATAAGACAAAAAGACAAAAAAACTAACAGACTGGGGAAAAAAATGCACAACTCACACATTGTAATGCATAGCTCAATTGTTATAAAGACTTACATGTGTATATCGCTGCTCCCTACATCTGGAATCGCACCAACAGACTTTATGACATGACCCAAGACATACACGATTGACAGATAGATGATGGTTCTGTAAACACACCACAATCACCTCTGAGTCTAATGTCAATCAGGTGTATTTTGTGCTTTATCTTACAAAAGACCACTGGAGGCATTTTAACATACCTGAACTTCCCGAGCCACGAGTCAGCTATGATGGCCCCTATTACTGGAGTAAAGTAGCACAGGCCAGAGAATGCATGGTATATAGCAGTGGAGAAATTCTTGCTCCAGTGAAGGTAATGGATGAAGTAAAGTGTGAGCACCGCTTTAAGTAGGAGAGAAATCAATGGTACAGGTCAAAAAATATTTCACACGCTGTGCAAAATGTGGGAAAACGTGGGGGAAAAAGTGGCTTTGTGGATATATGCGCTTGTCCATTACCTTTCATGCCATAATAGGAGAATCTCTCACAGAACTCATTGACAACGATAAAGGAAATGCTAAGCGGATAATTGGTCCCACATATTTTCTGTAAGAGCACAAGGAAGAACATAAGGACACAAACTAACCAGTTCTGATGTGAAGGTTTCCTTTTACTGCACTTACTGAAAATGACACATAACCACATGGGAAAACTTCCCAAACGGCTTCATTACTCTGAGACGTAACACATTAACTCATTCGCTTGTTGCAGTCAGGAAAGTTCAGCTGTTTTTTTTTTGCATTTACTATTAACCATGTTGAAACATAGCACTAACAAGGAGATATTAAAATATATATATATATATTACTGGTGACTTCTTTCTTTCGACGGGTCGTTTCTCCTCCATGTTATTAGCTAAAAAAAGAAAGAAAGAAATGAAGGAAAGAGGGAAAACAAAGTTATCTTGAAAAAAAAAAATAAACAAACCGAAAAGGCCACATTCAGTAGTAAGATATCTAACATCAAAGTATATAAAGGAAGCATCATGGTGTGTGGCATTATTATGTGACATATGCGATATTTATTTCTTATCCAAAGGTGTTTCACATTATTATTCTTAACATGTTAAAAATAGCCATGTTTTTATCTTTTGCTGCAGTGCAGAGCCTAGAAAATGAGATTTCATGTGCTAGAGTAGATATTTTGTTACAGAAATTGTGCCTTTGAACTGAGACTGCTCTTACATCTCAGTTAGAATTGTAACTTTTCATTTTAGACAGGCTTTCATTCAGGTAACTTTGTCTTAATTCTAAAGTCAGATACTAACAAGCAAACAAACAAACAAACAAACAAACAGGAAAAACTTCCCTAAAAGGCTGACAGTGCAGCGCTGCTTTCGTAAACAACTCTCCTCGCGGTGTTACAGTATCTTTACTACAAATATTTAGCACAGCTCAACACCTCTCTCACTCAGTCCCTTTTCCCTTGAAAACGAAGTCAGTTTCACGACATGCGATGTTTTGACCACGCTTGAGTAATCCTCACGTCAACCAATCACTACATATGTGTTGGTTGTGAGTCGCTTTTACTTTAAATAACACCTTATTACCGTTAGCTTGATCGTCTTTGCAAGTCTTCAGCCCGTGTTTGTGTGTTGCAGTAGCACTCTCGGGTCTTCTCCCCACGCGTCCAAGTCCGTCCTTCAGCAGCGCGCGCGCACACACACACACACACACGCACACACACACACACTCCGCTCTGCGACTCTGCTCTTATGAGGATGTCACTTTCTTTTGGGTAATGTTTTACTCATTCTCCGCAACCTCTTTTTTTGTCATTTCAGCTTTGCACATTGTGTGTCATAAAATATTTTACACACACACACACGGAAAAGCAGTAAAGTGTTGCCTTGATTGCACAGGAAACGCCCGTTATACAGTACAGTACAGCTCAGTACACCCCCTCCAGATCCCACTCAGTGGAGTTACACACAAACACGCACCGATATATGAGAGATTAAAGCCTATATATACGGCGGTTTAAAGTTTAGAGCATAGAACCCAGCGGTGACAAACACACACACACACACACACACACTGCAGCTTTGATTTATAATCGATATTTAAATTTTCAATCTTTGTGAATTAAATGTGCGAATTAAAAAGGTTGGAAGGTTAAATAGCAAGAGCTAGTCTGTGTTATTCCACCAGAGGGCAACATCGAGCAATACCTTCAGACTGTGCATTCGCTGACAAAACGTGCTAATTAACAAGCTTTAAAATGGACTTACATGTAATGGAATTACATCCGTTCTTAAAGTCGACGTCATATACATAATCCCAATTATGTTCATACACTTTGCAACACTGCAAAATAAGGAAATTTTTAGAGGAGGGTATGCCAGACGTTGTGTGTTATATATAAGACATATTATTTGGAATCTTAAATCTTGAAATGTGTTTGTGTCTAAGTCATTTGGAAAATAATAATAATTAAAAAAAAGAAGAATGCTATACTTGTCACATATACATTACAGTCAAATCATTTCTTCTCATATACTTGGTCGAAATCCTGGGTCAGAGTGCAGGGTCAGCCATGATACAACACCCTGGAGCAGACAGGGTTAAGGACCTTGCTCGACGGTCTAGACCAAGGATATGAGAAGAAATGATTTTCCTGTAATGTATATGTGACAAATATAGCATTCTTCTTTTTAAGATTTCAAATAATATGTCTTATATATAACACACAAAACTGCCAAATTTGTTTTCTTTTTAATAGTTTTGTCCCTGACGTATTATAGTTGTTTTTGAACAGTATTCTTTGTGTTGCCTGCCCTCTTGGTTGTGTTTCTCTCTCTGTCTGGCAAGTAGGTTCAATTTGCCGCTATTTTGGAGAGGGGTGCTGATTGGAGGATCAGTCGATGACGTGTGCCTTATTCCCGCCTCCTGTGTCTCCATTGGACAAGCACTTCCTGAAACTGTATTTAAACACCTTCCCGCCTGCTGCTCGACAGACAACTGCTTGGCTTGTCAATGTGGTTTGCTAGTTCATATATGACGTATTGACACTTGCTGCCTTTTTTGATCTTGATTACTTTATTGTCCCTTTGTAAGAACATCAGTTTGTATAAGTTGTAAATACCGTCTTGTACATAGGGGTAAGTAGGGAGTCGACGGCCTAGTCAGGGAGTGAGGTAAGGCTTGATGTACTGTATTTTGGTTTGCTTTGTTTTTAGGTTAGATAGATTGGTGTGTTTCTAGTTAGTGGGGTTTTGTTTATTATTTTGGCCTGGTCGGCTCATGAAGATATTACCACATTTGTAAATACTTCTATATAGAATAAAAGAGCAGTTGATCTCACCCCCTGTTCTTTATTGTTTTATTCTTTGTTGCCTAACCATTGACCAGGTTGTAACAGTAATAACTTGGAGTTTGTTTATATGTCTTATAGGGGAACAACATTCAATCTATTTGTGGGTTAAGATCGTACCTTTCATATAAAAGCAGATAAACGAACACTTAATATATTTTGATTTTCTTTGATTGTCCATGCTTCTTGAAATTAGACTAAGTGTGACATGGGTGGTTTGCTAACATTAGTTTGACATCTAACCGGCATCATCACAACTAGCAGCTCCTGGGTAGAGGATGACCTTAAAAGGGTGTGAAAAGGTAAAAAAAAAGAAAAAAAGATCAAAATCAGTTTGGGTGACACTGTAGCTCTACCCGAATTTGAGACAAAACGGAGAGAATTTGCACATCTCATTGACTGAATCAGCTGCATGTCTCGGCTCTCAGCCATAAATACAACAAAAGCTCTGAGCACAGAATATACACACGCATCGCTTTGTTTATCTGCTCATTAGGGATGGTTTGGGAAGATAATTTTGCTCCTCTAACTTATTCATTTATATTTATTTTAAATTTAGTGTCTGTGTTAGTTTTTTTTTATATGTACTGTACAAGTCAAAACCTTGGACACAAGTTCGGATCTATTTTCTATATTCTAGAATAATACTGATTTTGAAAACTGAAAGAACATAAATGGCATTTGGTAATTACATAATAACAGTCCGTTATTATAATAAAACACAAAGCTTAGCTGTTCTGGAATAATTCTTTCAAGAACAGTATTGTCAAGTGCATTTGCAAAACCCATCAAGCACCATGATGAAACTGGCTCTCATGAAGACCTTCCCAGGAAAGCAAGGCCAAAACTTGCCTGTGCTGCAGAGGAGAAGTTCATTTAGAGTTACCAGCCTGAAAAATCCCCAATTAACAGCAGCTCAGATTAGAGCCTTGAAGAAGGTGTTACAGAGCAAAAGTAGCAGAAACATCTCAATATCAACTGTTCAAAGGAGATTATTGTATATTTTGGATGCCTTCAGCAGTTCTAAAATTAGAACAGATCATGGAATTAGAATTACAGTAGTCCAAAGTTTTGACTGGTAGTGTATATGTATATACTGTGTATATACTGTATACACTTTCTCTGTTTAAAGTTCTATTCCATTTAATTATTTGTATTGTCCTTTTGTCAGGTAGGTTAAGGTCAAAACTGTTAAAAGTGTGGCATGTAGGAATGAATTAAAATTAAAGTCACAAGTCAGAGTTAATTCTAAGAAGACAGAAGACAAACTTGCAACAAACATCTTACAGAGAATTTATACTAAAGAAGTTTTAGAGAAGTAGAAGTAGTTACAGAGAAGAGAAAGGGGAAAAAGAGAAGAAAGCGAGAGAAGGAGCCTTTAGGGTGGAAATGAACAATTCCTTTGTGGTCACATTATTCTAGCAGTATAAACAGAACAAAATCATTAATGTTTCATCTTAAATTGTTAAATCATCATCCATCACACATGAGCAGGATGGCCCGTGTTTTTGTAAGGCTTTAACAAAATGTTTTTCAAATGGAGCCATATTGAACATCAGCCTCATGGTGGGACAGCAAGAATAAGTTTACAAAAGTTTAAAAGGAACACAAGTTTATTAAAATAATTTTATTAAATGTAAAAATTTAATAAAACAGCTTTAATGGTTTGTTCTAAACTGACTCTGAATGCAGGTCTACCTACAGCAACGTGCTTAAGGATGTGTCCACTCTGTGATTTTGCTGTCACTTGTGCACCTCAGGCTTGCAGGTAAGTGTTAGGTTCTCAAATTTATGAACAGAGGTGGGCAAAGTACACAAATCCTTTACTAAAAAGTAAAAGTACAAATGATACTTAACTAAAGTAGAAGTCCTCCTTTTACAATTCTGCTTGAATAAAAAAAAAAGTACTCACCTTTAAATTTACATAAGTATCAAAATCTCTCTCTCTTTTTTTCCTTCCTCCTCCTGACTGTGGACGACAGTGTCTGCAACCATCTCCATTTCTAATTTCAAGCACATGCCTTCAACATTTCACAATCAATTTCAAATCATGCAATTATGCATAATAATCAGCAGGTGGCAATATCACCAAATAGCACACAGCAGTCAGGTTATGTAAGGGAACACCATGCACAAATCAAGTGGAAAAGTATGATATTTGTATACTAAATGTGTCCACTAATAAAACTATTTGAGCAAAGTACAGCTAGGTGAAATATATACTTAAGTACTGTGCCCAATTTTTTCACCTAAGCCTGTCTTTGCAACTGGATGTTGTGGAACGAGAAAGACGCTGTAAGATTTGTAATAAAATACTATCTTCATATTAGCATTTGATCCTTTTCTTTATATATTGCAAGCAAATTTCTAGTGAAATGGAAGTGATGTCTGCTAGTACCATCAAGTTGACTTCCCTTCAATAGAGCTTTTTGCTAGTTATACCTACGAGCCATCATAGCAGTCATTCTTGAGAACTGGGACAAAACATGTTTTTAATTAGAAAAAAAAAAAGATTTCTAAAAACTAAGTTACTAAAAAGGTTGTCATTTGTACACAATATATTTATTGTGTACAAATGACAACCTTTTTAGTAACTTACAGTATTTTTGTCAACACCATCAGACTTTAAAAGATGTATTTAAATTATAAATTTTTACATATTTATTTTAAACATTTATTTCTTGAAAACATAGGTTTTGTCTAATAATGAAGTGGGCTTTTTTGTAACTGTCATAAAATTATTTTAAAATTCAATGCAGCAACTTTTAATAGCATGTAATTAGAATAAAAACTGGTTTCCTCTAAGTTATGAAAAATCCACCTTTGCTTTTTACCTAAAAACAGTAAAGAAGTATTCCTATTAATATAATCTTAACGGTAGGCAGCATCATCTGCAATAAAAATGGGCACATCAGGCCAAGCTCTGGGCTACTGAAATCCTGGATTAGACTGGATAGTGTCTACAGCGTACGACAGGCAGAAAGAAGTAGGGGCTGCTGAAACAGTTGGAGCAGTGACAAGCGGCAGTGAATTGACCGCACACTCCACTTGCAGGTAATGGTAGCACACAGGTGTCAGGAACTGCACGCGGGTGGAGGGGCGAGGAACCTCTTGTAAGTTATAAGAGAAGAGATCTTTGAAAGATATCAAATGTTTTATAGATACACCAAAACTATTAAATTTTATTATTATGATTATTATTATGATGATTATTATTATTATATTTATTATATTAACATTTATGCAACATTTAACACTTTGGAATCAATTCAAAACATTGTTAATGTAAACAAGTTTTAACATAAAACTATTTTCTAATCCAGCTTCCATATTTTTAAAACGGTGGATTACTGGTCATTACTGTTAAAATGTTGAAGCATTTAAGGTCCATGTTCGATGTCTGCCTTATGTTAGATGTCAACTAATTGTTGTTCCCCAATTGCCTATAGTGTGTGAATGAGCATGTACTGTATGTGTGTGGGCACATTAAAAGCAAGGAATCATGCTTTAAACAAAACAATAAATTAATTTTAACAAGAAATTGACAAAAACTAATGTTTTGCTGAAGAAAATGTAAAAATAATTAAAAGTTGTGAAACTAAACCTGCTTTGGGTGTATTTGTCAACACTGTCACACAATAACTTACCACCGTCAGATTAATTTCTTGACGGTGTTGACAAAATTCCAAGTTATGTTAGATAACTTCTGAAATGTATCTGGGAGCCATTTTTTGTGCCTAATTTACTACAGTATATGCATAATTAATGTGTTTGAAATTCATAAATGTTACAAAAAATTATCCCAAATGTAATATAATTTAAGACTGATGGTGTTAAAATGTTATAGTTGTGACCACAGGAATAAGTGGTATCAATGTTAAATCTTTAAAATTATTATTTTTTTTAAATGTAAAAAAAATTCTCAAACTTCCAAGAACCTGAGCAGAACAAATAGGGAGTCATGAAAGGGTCCTTGAAGTTTCGGTTGACCACAAGATTGCATGACTTTATTTATTTTTTGGAAATGTTTGACAGTGTTGACAGAAACTTAGGCAAATTATAAATTAGAGCTAAAAAAGTAATGATTTTTTTTACAGCCATAATTAATTACATGTCCTTATTTTACTTAGCATGCAGTAAGTAATTGCTTTTCATATATTTTAATCAGTTTTTTTTTTTGTTTTTTTTAGCAATTTGAAAATGTGAACCCTTGTTCTGGACAAGGACTTAAAATAAAATAAAATAAAATAAAAATCATTTGAAGTAGGATTTTAAAAACTATTTTGTTATTCTGACTTGATTCAACTTATGAAATTCACCATAAACAAAATTTGAATTATTTCTGAATTTTACACGGAAAAAAATGCAATACTATGTGCTAGACATGTTTTGTCCCAATTCTCAAAAATAACTGATATGTATTTTTGCACAAGTGATACTCAGCCCCTGACTCTCCCTGCCAGGTTCCCCTTCAAGTATTGATACAGTATCTCTTTCATCTAGTTATGCTTTTACTAATGTGGTTGATTGATTCTGCTGCTTTATCTGTTCAGAATATTTAAAATGTCCTGCTGTCTAACCGATAGTCACAGAAGGCTGGATGGCATTTTTCTGGTGCCTCCAAAAATTATTACAATTTTCTAAATGAAGTAAAGTGCCTTCATCCATTATGTGTTCCCAACAACCAGGTCTGGGATCTCTGTCACTGCTCTGGAGTTCACTTAGGCCTTTTCTTATAAGCTTATAATCTAAGATGTGTAGTTCAGCTTATTCACCTCAGTGAAAAGACTTGGGGAACTTAATGCCTTGGAGAGAGGCTTGATTTGCATAAATTAGTGCCCAGAATATCCCAGAGTGGCCCCTTTGTCTTTTTGTCCACGATCATAATGATCTAATTTTGTTAGCTAATCAATTCATCCTGCTGTGGGGGTAAAACTGTAGACTGTTCCTTGTTATGAGCAGGACGTAGCCTATGGTACAGTGTAGACTGTACATTGTCTCCTTGATCATTTGATCAACTGTTTGTCACAGGGGAAAGCCACAGAGAGGAACTCTGCTGTCTAACAACAGACTGTAGCCAGGCAGCAGAGCTCCTTTAGGCAGCATGAGTCCATTTCCAGGATTCTCTGTCATTCAGAATCAGCACTAATCTGAGGTAGAAGGTTCCAGGGAAAGATGGTTATATGTACACTACCGTTCAAAAGTTTGGGGTCACTTTCTAACTCCATGATGGTTCCTGATTTTTATTTCTTTCTACA
>JAOVVA010000051.1:9804948-9822166 GCA_028565275.1 Leiocassis micropogon
AATACATTTGTGCAATATTTCTTTTCATTTACACTACATTTCAAGTGCAATATGTAACTTACTGTGTGCTATATTTAGTTCTATTTTTACTTCTATTTATTGTTATTTTTCTTTACATTTTTATTTCTTTAATTATTTTTTTCCCCCTGTCTCATCAATTTTTTTTCCTTTCTTCCTGGTAAATTAATCAAAGCAACTGTATAACCAAGACAAAGTAATTTCCCTCTGTGATTAATAAAGTTCTTCATTGGAAAACAACTATATACACTATATTGCCAAAAGTGTTTAGTCGCCTGCCTTCACATGCATATGAACTTGAGTAATATACAATTCTTAATCCATATGGTTTAATATGACGTTTGCCCACCCTTTGCAGCTGGGTAGGCTTTCCACAAGGTTTAGGAGTGTGTTTATGGGAATATTTGACCATTCTTCCAGAATGGCCTTTTTGAGGTGAGACACTGATGTTGGACGAGAAAGTCTGGCTTGCAGTCTCCGCTCTAATGCATTCCAAATGTGTTCTATCGGGATGAGGTCAGGACACTGTGGAGGCCAGTCAAGTTCTTCCACACCAAACGCGCTCATCCATGACATTATGAACCTTGCTTTGTGCACTGGTCCGTAGTCATGTTGGAACAGTTCCCACAAAGTTGGGAGCATGAAATTATCCAAAATGTCTTGGTATGCTGAAGCATTAAGAGTTCCTTTCACTGGTACTAAGGGGGCGGGCTGAGCCCAACTCCTGAAAAACAACTTCACATCATAACTCTTCCTACACTAAACTTTACACTTGGCAAAATCCAGTCAGACAAGTTATGTTCTCTTGGTAACCGCCAAACCCAGACTCATCCATCAGACTGCAAGACAGAGAAGTGTGATTCGTCACTCCAGAGAGCACGCCTCCACTGCTCTAGAGTCCAGTGGCGTGCTTTACACCTGCATCGGATGCCTTGCAGTGCACTTGGGTTATGTAAGGCTTGGATGCATATGCTTGGCCATGGAAACCCATTCCATGAAGCACTCTATGCACTGTTCTTGAGATAATCTGAAGGCCACATGAAGTTTAGAGGTCTGTAGCTATTGACGCTGCAGAAAGTTGGCGACCTCTGTGCACTATACGTCTCAGCACCTGCTGACCCCGCTCTGTGATTTTATGTGGCCTAACATTTCATGGCTGAGTGGCTGTCATTCCCAATTGCTTCCACTTTGTTATAATACCACCAACAGTTGACTGTGAAATATTTAGTAGTGAGGAAATTTCATGACTGGACATATTGCACAGGTGGCATCACGGTATCACGCTGGAATTCGCTGAGCTCCTAAAAGGGACACAGTTTTACAAATGTTTGTAGAAGCAGTCTGCATGCCTAGGCGTTAGGTTTTTTTATTTTCCAAGAGAGAGAGTAAAAGAATGTTGTAGCAGGTAAAAACTTGTTTCACTGGTGTCCCATAACATTATTACAACCGGATAAACAAGTACATCATCAGTAGCAAAGTACTGCGGTATAAGAGAAAACACATTTAGTGTGGAGGAACTTTGAACTAGGGGCGCAATTGCTTTTGCTGAGCAAAACACAGAAAATCTATTCATATGCATTCATTCTAGCCCATAGACTTACAAAGATATGAGTCTGTATACTGTCTGTGACTGCAGAGACAGGGGTTCAAAAGCATTTTTAAAATCAGCCAGAATGAATAAGGCATGGCAAAAACTGGTATTTGTCAGAAGAAGAAGAAATAACAATGGAAATAACAATAGCAAGGGCATCTAAGTGCCATAATGAAAGTAATTAATTGTAGGCTATTATTTTCCTATAACTGGAATGCTGTCATCCTAGTGGTTAGCATAGTGGCCTTGCACCTCCAGGGTCGATGGTTTTGGTTCCCGCCTCATGTCTGTGTGCATGGAGGTTGCTTGTTCTTCCCATGCTTGGTGGGTTTCCTCCCTTAGTCCAAAGACATGCAGATTAGGCTAATTGGTGTTAACAAATTGCCCATAGTGTGTAAATGGGTGTGTGGGTGTATGCCCTGCGATGGATTAGCACCCTGTCCAGGGTGTACTCCGCCTTGTGCCCAAAATTCCCTGGGATAGGCCCCATGCTTCTTGTATAGGATAAGCAGTATAGACGACGAATGAATGAATGCTGTCATGTCTTATTACTTTTTTTTATTTTATTTCATTTTACAGGAGCTGTGTCTGTGAAATCATACATGTGGTTGCAATGTCAATGGTATTTGTCTGATTGCTGTATAATGTGTCAACTGTTTTGAAGTTTATTGATGTTGAACACTGGCAACAAATCAAAACCAGTTCCTCATAGCCAGTAAAGTGTTTGATTCTGATGTGTCAAGTTACTTATTTCAAAAAGCCAAGAAGAACTAAAAGAAATACAGGGTGCTAAAAACCTGGATGCATATATAAAAAAGGCACATCTGTAAAATTTTGTAGCAACTTTTAGCAACAGGAGAATAGTATCAGATTTCATTTAACAGACAACGCCTATGGATCCAGACTTTTGTCATGAATACATGACATGAATTAAAGCAAGAGACTATGATCATATTGTTCTATACACCTTTAATGTTAAAGCACTATTTGTTGAAGCACATTTATTATATCAAACTCCAGGCTCTAATAAATTACACCATCTTCCAATACTATTTGTGCGGAGATGCAGAACTTACTGTAATCTCTATGAATGTTGCATCATCAAGGATAAGAAACCAAAGCAGGATAAAGATGAATGTAGTGGAAAGCAGAAAACATTCATTTTGACTGGATTGTTAAATAATAAGCAGCCTTGGTTACATATCTGATCAAAAGCACCTACCATCTACAGGTTATAGCACTACAATTGCTCTAAGCACCATTCTTAGAAAAAATGTGATTATGACAAACACATTCAAGTATTGCAGGCTGTAAGCAAGATATGAATGAGATTGAAATTATTACAGATTATATTGTAAAATGAATAACATCAATTCCAAGTAACCACAGTATGTCGCTCTGGTACCTGGAGCGACAAAACAAAGAGCCTCAGACAACAAATAAGACATTGTTTCAAAAAGTCATATCTCTCACACCTTTGGCACCCATACATGCTTCCTGAGTGGAAGTAACTGTGTTTAAAGAAAATAAAAAGAAAGAAAAAAAACATCTATAGAAATAGGTTCTACACAGTTGCATTTAACAAAATAAATAATTAAATTTATATGACATTTTTCACAGTTTTTAATCAGTCAACCACACAGCACGTCCGGTGTTGACAAAACACTGATGTTATGAAGAAAGAAATGTTTTATAAGTAAAGGTTGATAGGAAATTAAAAATCCCCATATCACAGTGTTAGTGAAGGGGCAGGTCCTGATAACCCCATCTCTTATTTATACGACAAACAGCAGGCCGAGCGTGCACTCAGTCGTCATCGCTCTCACTGCCAGATTCACTCAGCTGAAGATCATTTTCTGCATCAAAATGTAGACATTTAACAAGTCAGTTGAATAAGTGTCAGAGTACACCATACACTATACACATTAGCTTTGCATAAGTATCCCCATCCCTTTTCAAAGTTTACAACCTGGAACAGAATGACCCTATTTACCAACTTAATTTCTTATTTGCTTACCCAATTGTTTTTTTGTTTACATCTGGTTTACACATGTCTAATAAAGCACAAAGATGTTTCCTTTTATTGTGACACAATAGTTGATTTTTAGTTTTTTTAGTAATTGCATCTTTGTTTACATTAACAAATCAATTATTTCATGTCAATTTTAATTTATAATTTAATTTGTCAAAATTAATTACCAAAACATTTAATTTAATTTCTGTAAATGGTCTCAAGTTCCACCTGCAGTACCTTCATGGCCCACTAGAGACCCCCACACACTTAGGGAAACACTGCTTTAGAAACTGTGTGAAAATCCCAAAAGATGTGCAGTTTCTGCAATCAGTTTTTGAAACCAGGCCACCTGTCACTTACAGTATGAACATGCCACTCGGGTCAAAGTCACCCAGTTCAGTTTTGCTGCCCTATTGTTATGCATGAATGAGGAGGTAAGTGTACAGATGTTTCTGATAAAGTGGTGGGTGAATGCATATACACACACCCACTGACTTTCTGAAGAATATATTTAGAAGAGTGTGTAAAACAAAAAGATTTGAAACCGATGATGCGTGTGTGTTTCTCTTTCAAAGCGTGGCTGCTTTGCTCTGTGTCCTGAGGTTGTACACATACAAACCTCCCATATGTGCATATATTGAGCCAATTCTTAAAATCGGGTGTAATATCTGTAATTTTTTAGATATTTTTCATTCATTTCATATTTCGTAATTTTACAAACTGTGAGACAGATTGTTTCAATGTTCATGACCACATAGAAGTGATCATGATAAAACGAATTTAACTTTTGGTATGACTGATATTTATTTGGTGATTGGACTACTTTTGCCTCGACTGACTGAAATTTTTACTCTGCATCAAACCACTTTGTACCATGCATCCCACTGGAAAAAGAAAGTTCGAAATCCCATAATTAAAGACTATTATAAAAGCAATGGGGAAGGGTTGTCCACAGGCTTTTTAGCAATCCTATAGAATATATAAATGAACTAGAATCCTTACTGAGTGTGTTCATGAGGTGTCCACTGCCCTCTTCCGAGCGTTCCTGAGAGGTGACAATAGGCATGCTGAGGGTGGACATGGGCACAGAGTGAGATCTGCCTGACGAAGGCCGAGTTTCATCATCAGAGTCACTGCTGCTCGAGCTGTCCTCACTGCTGGAGGAGGAGGAGCTTTGAGAGTCTGACGAGCTGTCACCACTGCTCATCTGATCCATCACTCGCGCCTCAGCCATCAATTCTAGAAAGTAAGTGCAAAAACGTCTGTCAGAATACAGGACACCAAGCTTGAGATGGAATCTGAACAATAAGCAGTCCTTCTGGAAGATGTGGCAGATCTTTGTAGATAAAGAGGTGCTAAACAGGTTTCAACTTGTGAAAGTCCAGTTGGATAAAATTCCATTACAAGTGGCTCCCACTGAATGCCAACATACGAGCTCTGTCTAGAAAGTATCCAGTCATGGAATATAAAAAATAAAGAGACTTATTAAAGAAGATACAAGAAGCATTGTACATAAAACAGAGACACCCATCCAAAGTAGGCACCTCACACACCTCTCTCAACATCTCTTGAAAACACCGGAATTGCCATCAGCTGCCTCGACAGATTTTCCTGAATGTCATCAATGGTCTGAATCTCTTCCCTTTTAAAAGTGATTTTACTTTTGTAAATGTATGTTCACCCAAAATTCATTGCTTTACTCGCTCAGCCATATTGAATGTGACCGCCAAACAGTACACATGGTCACCCAATGTCATATAGCACACCCTGACTAGTAAAGTAAAGCCGTCATTGATCACGCATGGGTATTCCATTCCACTCTCCTAGACTACCAGGCTACATCAATGTCACACAAACTGGTCTTGTTATATTAACAATGGCTGGATACTTTCCAGACAGACCTTGCATAAGGAAGTTTAAAGTAGTTTTGTAGTGTTTTGCAGAAGACTTTTATGTAACCAACTTTCATAAGTGCCATAAACTATGGACAGATGAGATACATGTTTGACATAGGAGGAAATAAACACAATATTCTTTGTCTCTTTGTAATTGGAGTATTCTAAAAAAAAGAGGATCTGCTACAGAAACATGAACATCTAATACTTCTTCACAGTATTTGCATCTGGACCAGCTGAACATCCCTACTTCAAAACAATAGAAATTTGAGATTACCTCTCTCAATGTCATCCATGGGAGAAGCAGGAGACAGTTTTTCTTTTACAGGGGAGCTCTTGGAATTGTTTGCGGCTTTCCCGCCATTGCCACTCTTCATCTGCTGGCTGAGCTTCGTGGTCTGCTGCTCCAACCGTGACTGAATCTTACTGCTGCCCTCCGCTCTGTGTTCAAACAGAGAGCCATAAACATACTGTATACATTCCTGAGAGAGAGAGCATTAACACAGGACTGTGAGAAATACACACCTGGTCTTTTTGACTGAAATATTGCTACTAAGTTTCTCCAGACGATATTCTCCCGTGTCATGGTTTACGATAAGTATACACTCCTTCATATAAGGCCTTTTGGACCCTTTAAACACTGTAACTGGAGCAGTGGAGCCCTGTGGGATTGGATAGAAAACATATTTGCTTTATTCCCCCCATTTGTCATGGATAAGAAGTCGGGTAAATATGACATGTCTACAGGATTTACAGAGAAAGCTGTACTCATTTATCCTACCTCCAAGTTAGGCAATGTTATAGTGACTTGTTCTCCCTTTCCAACTTCCAGATCCCCTTCACATGCAGTGTCTATGGATGCTGGTTTAAAGTCATCTGTAGGTAAAAATGAACACAGGAAAAAATAAAGCTATTTGAGTCACCCTTCAGAAATGGTGCTCACAACAGCTAAACAGAGTCTCTAAATTTTGCGTTTTCTTTTTAATATTATTATTATTTTAGTGATGATATGGAAAAAAGGAGCGATGCAGAGGAGTGATACATCTACCACATTTTTGCAGCTGACAAAACGACCAGACTGTGGGTCGACACCCACCGACCAGACTTAAGGGATTCTACACCCTACCTAACACTAGCTTTTACGTTTTTTCTTTTTCTTTTTTGGGATTCAATCTGACCAAGCCTAGTCGAAAGTGGAGTAAGTGGAAATACAAAGAGAAAATTAAGCGATTTTCATGAGTTTCTCTCGTGTGGTATTGCTTAAATATTACACGTAACTTTATTTACAAAACATCCCGTATAAGATGATAATTTCACAGTGCACACAAAGATACCATCAGGTGCACACATGATAAAAACGTTACAGTTAGTACCATTTCTCTGTAAACAAACATGTCATCTCTCACGCTCAGGATAAACTTGTGTTACACATCTGCTGTTTTGCATGTAACTGCTTAAAAAAATTATTTCCTCATATGTGGCGACTTTTGTGATAATAACAGACATTCTACACAATTCAACAAATTTTACTTTGTTATTGATGAGTCTCCATATCATCTTATTTAATCCCTTTATTTTTTTTCTTAATCTTCCAATGATTTGATTTTACTGTGCTGCATTTGGTTGACAACTGCTGTCTTTAGGCAGGGTTAGTCTAGGGTTAGGGTTGTCTAACCCTAACTGGACTAATTGTTTGTTGACCTGCAGATAGATTTGAAACAGATATTTTAATCCTTCAACTTGTCAGCCATCATGAACAGTTCTCGATCAACCCAACCATGATCAGTCATCCAAGGCTTTTTCATCACTGATCACAACTGCTTTTTAATGATCACCTTCATCATTTTAAGATCAGCCTTTATTCCTCACATACACATTACTGGCCAGTGAAATTCTTTATTCTTCCCACATCCCAGCTTCTTGTTTGTAGGCTGGTGTCAGAGCGCAGGTTCGGCCATTACAAGGCCCCCCTGGAGCAGACGGGGTTAAGGGCCTTTCCACCACTTTCCCTAAACACTCGTCTTGATCATATAAAAGTAAACGTGAGATATTACATATGTAACTGTTTCCTTTGTGATCATTTCCCAACTAATTACTATTCCTGCTTTTTGTTTTGTTCTGCATCCTTGATTATAATATTTTAGTAACATGACCAAATAACTTAAACCTTTCCTTCTTCATGTAAAATGCAAAAATACAATTTTTCTAAATAAAAATACACGTGCAAAAACTGTCCATGACGTCTTCCGGCGACTTTTTTAAGCATGCATTACTTTCCCCTGAAAATACTTGACTACAGTGGTTTTACCAGCAGAGGGCGCAGCTAACACTGCACGTGAAGCGGCGCTTTCCGTCTGTTCCTTTCTCAATTGGCTGAAACAGCTTTTTTCATAATTTTTCTAACAATATTTTAAAAATCACATATGAACACTTGACAAAGCTTTACCTTAAGGGTATGAAACTCAGGATGATAACATATACAAGTCTGAACTTAATTACTACTAAAGGCTAAATAAACTCAACACTCAGCAGGTAGTTTACCATTAATAGCTGACTCATAACATGCCTGATTCCCCGCCGACGAAAAGTAGAATAAGGTGGCATTTTCGGGGGATTTATAACTGAAAAAAATAAACTGTTTTGGTTTACTGGTTTAGGTGTGTGTATATAAGAAGATATCACTTACATCGTACCGTATGGAAAGCACTTTTTGGTTGTTTCTCAAAAGTTTCGCCTAATTTCAGGACATGTTCTTGATTATCAAAGTTTGAGTAAGCTGTCCCATTCATTCTAATGACAAGCCTTCTATCATATGTTAACTAAATTACCAATCTTTAAATGTCCACAGCATCTACGGCTGAACTACCTCACGTCAGCCACCTGAATTTAGCTGAAGAAATACAGCAACTCGTAAGGGATTTCCGAAGGACCCCAGCGGAAGTCGACTTGTCACAATAAAAGTCCCCTCACGAGCAAACCCACATACACACCAACTTAAAAGTTTTCTATTCACATTGCTGTGTTCTGACTCCTTTCCATGGAGACCAGCATGAATTTTTTCAGCAATTTGAGCTACAGTACAGTAGCTCTTCTATTGTATCGGACTACATGGACCAGCTTTACTCCCCATGAGCCTCGGATGCCCATGTTTATCAGTTTAAATTCCTTGCACCACTTTTGGTATGTCCTGACCACTGTAGAACAGGAACATCCCACAAGAGCTGCAGCTTTGGAGGTGCTCCGACCCATTCCAACACATCAACTTCAGGGACAAAATGTTCACTCACTCACTCACCGTCTATACCGCTTTACCCTGTATTTAGGGTCGCGGGATCTGGAGCCTAACCCCGCGACCCTAAATACAGGGTAAAGCGGTATAGACGGTGAGGAGGCGGTAAGGAGGCTTAGGGCACGGGGCGGGGTTCACCCTGGACAGGGTGCCAATCCATCGCAGGGCACACACACACACACACTACGGACAATTTGGGAACGCTAATTAGCCTAATCTGCATATCTTTGGACTGTGGGAGAAAACCGGAGTACCCGAAGATAAACCGGGGAGTACGGGGAGAACATGCAAACTCTATGCACACAGAGATGGTAATCAAGGCTGGCCGGAAATCGAACCCGGATCCTGGAGGTGCAAGGCGACAGTGCTCCAAAATGTTCACTTGCTGCCTAATATATCACACCTACTTCCAGGTGCAATTGGCACGAGTGGTACATCGGCATACAAATTTAATATTATACTTTATAATCTGTTCCCATATGATGTATTGCTGCATCAAATTGTGTTTTGGTTCTGTGTTTTTTAACTTTAACGAGACTTTTTCTCCAAATCATGAGGTGAATCCCGGTGACGCAAGGGGGCCAGCTGACTATGTTTATAGAGAAGCCCGAAGATGCCGACAGGCCAACGCTCCATTGTTGTTTATTTGCATACGATTGTTAGCCATTTTTTCCCCCAGCGCTTCATAAGACTAAATTCTTCTGTCTCTTTGTGGATAACTCAAAATTGGATTACTCACTATTGGGACAGAGTTACAGAACAGCATCATCGCGGTCCAATACTTTACCACACCCCCAGCAGACGAGATAAAACCGTGATTGTGTATTCTCGGTTAATTAATTGATATGAGCATTACAAACATTCTTGGGACCCAGGGTGCTATGTCTTCACTAAATCTTGCAAAAAAGCAAAAGAAAAAAAAAGTAAACTTGCTTTGCTAGAAGTACATGCGACCGGCTTGATCGTTTGTATGCCAAAACTGCTTTGCACGACGAAGCAAAACCCAGCCAAAATTTTGGTTTTTCTAAGTTTTTCGCTTGTCAGGGCATTCGTTTGCCAAGGGTCCACTGTATCGTAACTTTAGCTACTGTGATAAGGGCCGAATTGTGACAGCTACAGTAGATGACTGGGTCAGAGCAATTCCAATACTGCAGGTGTTCTGGGATGTTTCTGGTACAGTGGTCAGGCTATACCAAAATGGATCCAAGGAAATAAAAACAGTGAATTGGTCATGTGTGGGAAAGGCTCATCAATGCACATGGGGAATGAATCCTAGCCTGTGTAGTGTGTAAACATAAAAACACACAAATTAATTGAGTTAAGTGACTTTATTAGAAAGAAAATCTGCCAAGAAAACCCAACTGCTTTAAAAAAAAAAGAAAAGAAAAAAACTAAATCATACGCTAACGCCTGCTTTGTGATATTTTGGATGTTAGGAATAAAACCTGAAAACTAAATGGCAAAAGCCATTGGCGAACGCATGGAAAATGATTATTCTGCAGCTGTTTATGAACATAAATAGTCATACACTTCAAAAGAAGTGCATTTGACAAATGTTTAACAGTCAATGTTTTATACATTTAAAATCATTCTTGTCCTTGAGTACCATATTACCAATCATTATTCATCTAACACTTGAGCACAAATTGTCATTTATGGTAATGTTTACGGCTATTAACAAAATATATTATGATCTGCACAGACGCTTTGTGAGGGAAAGCGAAAAAATTAAAGAAACCATGTAATATTTTACAGGGAGACCAATACGCAGAAGAACTTGCTTTAGAATTTACTTTAACACTTCTTGTACAAATAATTTAGCCATTCATAGCATGGCTTAGATTAATAATAATAAAAAAAAGTTTGGTATCTGTTTATTATTCAGAGCACAGTGATATACTTCTAGAACCACAAGAGCTGTAACACAGCATGTGCTGGTACTAAACCATTATGAAGGTCTACACATTTTTATATTAAATATCAATTCAAATATTTACCACAAAGCACCATAATTAATTATTAAGGTATACTGGACATATCTCCAGTGACAGTGCTGAAAATGCGGGTTTGTCTTGATGAACTGATTTATACAAAGCAAATGTCTGGTTCTGGTAGCTTATTTGCTTAATTGAAAGACTTAAGAAATGCCTGGCGGAAGGAAAGCGCTGCCGCACTGCCTGTAAAATGCCGTTTGAACAGAAAACCTGGTTTAAACAGAGCCTTAAAATGAAGAAAATAATCAGATTATTTTTTAAAAACTGACAGTCCAAAAGCATATTCCTTGTCTTTTACCACAGCAATTTACTAACAATTCAAATGTGGTCCGTTTATAGAAGGAGGACACAATACTTTATATTCACACTCATGTTTAATGTTGTGGTCCTTTCATGAATTTTCTTTTTTTCATGTTCAAGCTTATAACAGCTATAAACAGTCGTCCCATCATTAGCGTTTCTTTATCCCTTGCTACTGAAATTAAGAAGAAAAAACGCATCATGTTCTGGAGAAGCTGCCACATCCTATAAGGTGAAGACTTTCATTGCTGGAAACAAACATTAAGGAGCAGCTTTACCTGTGTCTGTTACAAATCACTGACACTGGAGACTCTTTCAAAAAAAATGAGAAAAAAAAAAGAAATCCTAAACAAACATATCCTCATTAAAAACGAAAACATATCAGCAATTACACACTTTTTAAAAATGAATTTGTGTTTATCATCCAACACAAGATCCTGTGCAAGATACTATAGAAAAGATAAAGCATTAGAAGAAGTGCATTAATATAAACATGTGCTATGAGTTACTGTAAGAGCTGCTCTTATAGAAAATGACTCAACCCCCTCTGACCTAACAGATATGAAAATTAAGGTATACAGTAGTTATGTTTAATCTATGATGGTTCATTGTGTCAATTCATTGCAAGAACACCTAGAGTTGTAGTAAATAAGCCTCACTACCTATGTGGAACCATCAGCTCACTGAAAAACCGATGGTGTTACCGGGGAAAGTCTGTTCGCAAGCAGCACGACACATACTGTAGCTGTGTCGGCAGATTGAACTCTAACTGTTCAGATTCAAGTGCTGTTTTGCGAAGGAGAGGAATGGAAAGTGTAAAGCTGGCAGATGTGGACACTAAAAAAAGTGTCTATGCAAAATAATCCATTGTAAGAAACAGTGTGGACTGGTATCCTCTTTGATCTGCGTATCCCTTCTTCTTGAAGGGAGATGCATCAAATATTGTTGCACAGGGCAGGAATGAAGCTAAAAGCTCAGAATACAGATAAAGAAGTTCAGGTTTCAAATAGCTTCTTGAAGGCGGCACAGATCTCCTGGATCATGTCCGAGGTGGTCGTGGCACGGCCGTACTTGTGAAAGGCTTGATTGTTACACTGCCTGGTTAGGGAGGAAGCGCCGAAAGCAGCTACCAGTGTAGGATTCATACTGGAGAAACAAAACACTTGTATAAAGTCACTACTACATGTGTGTGTGCATGTGTGTGGGAGAGAGACGGATGAAGATGATTAACTGAAATGCTTACCCTTCAGTTGCATTTAGCGATGAGCTGAAGGCCCAATGGGAAAAGACTCCTAAAGAACCAGACAGCAGATCTCCCTGTCCACCACAGCGACGCCCACTTCCCTCTTGACTGCATGTTAGCACTGGACACATTGAGAGGCAACAAAAATAAGCGAGTGTGTTTTTAAAGACAATGAGAGAACGGTCGGATTTAATCTGACTGACCCTGATTGCCGTCAGTGATGATGTCCTCCTCTCCTTTCAAAAGCAGAGTCACGTTACCCAGTGCGATGCTCAGCTGCTGCGCTGTGACCCTAAGGTCAGTGCTGTCTAAAGTCTGATGGTGCTGTAATCCAAAATGTGAAACTCTCTTCAGATTTTTATTAACAATTTAGCATGTTAATTCACTGTCTATAAAAGTATTAATAACAGTTTCCTAGAAATATCCCTTACCATTGCTTCATAGAGACGTGTAAACTCCATAAAGTTGGGTGTTAGGATTGCTCTCTGATAACCTTGAATGACTGATGGTTCTTTGGAAACTAACCAAAGTCCATCCTGGAGGGAGGATATAATAATTATATACAAACCATTATGCGTTCATGTGCATCATTTCCAATTTTTTCGATTTCTGAATTAGCAGGAAAAAAAATCTCCCAACTCACTGCGTCAATGACTATTGGAATTCCTCTTGATTTTGACTTTTCAATTACCTCCTACCAAATATCAATATTACACATCAAAACAATCTTTACATGCAAATAGTTAAGCAAGCCTTCTAACCTACTGCTTAACCCTCTTACCTTTGCACTATTAAGGAGTTTGTCCTCCCTGCCCAAGCCTGGCCCCACGACCAAACAATGGAGCCTTGGCAACCATTTCTCGATTTCCTCCACAGCGTTGGGACTGTCTCTGTACGTTACAACATGAGAGAAAGGAGCGCTTTAAATCACCAGTGAGTGTAGATTTAACAACCAGATTAGACAGTCAGATTAATGCACTCACAGCACAGGGTGAACTATGAGCTCAGGGCTGTAAGATTTAATCACAGTGGCAGCATCTTTGGTGCAGAACACATGGGAAAGATCTGCACCCTAAAGAAAACAAAAACATACAATGACAGCGTGACACAGATGAGATTAAATTCTTCCATTTATTTTGTGCAAACATTTGTTTACACGTTACCCTACATACTATTTTCAGTGCAGAAATGGCAGCAAAGTAAGGTGCTCCAGTGTACCTAAAAAAAACAGAAGAGGATTACTGATTGGGGGAAAAAATAGGACTTGATTGTCAGTTTAAATGTAGTAGCTACTTACTCTTGACATCCTCCAATGATTCCTATGCGACCATCTTGTCCCTTGTGCTTTTTAGACGTCAGGGGAGGAATTATATTTTTAACCAATGGCAGGATGTCCATGCTTCTGTGTGCGACTCCTCCCAGGGAATATGTCCGCTCAATAACTAAAGGAAAGAGAACAATAACTCTACTGGTTCAGTCCATCATACCCTTCTCTAAGCACTATGTTTGAAAAGAAAAGTACATTTAGCTTGATATCTGATTAATGGGTCATGTAATACTTTTTCAGATTAAGTTGATGCAAATAATTCATAACATAAACGAATATGCAACGGTCAGGAGCGCAGTTCTCTGCAACTCTGAAAGCCAAAAAAAAAAAAAAAAAAAAAAGGCCTTTTCAAGCTGAACTGGCCAGATGTACAAGATCTTTATCAGCGATCAAATATGCCTAACTGAAACCAGAACACATTAGATCAGTAGTGAGTGGCATCAGCCCTGCGCAGACCTGGAGCAGCAGGAGGACTTGGGATGGCATAGTCAACCTGGCTGGTTTGAAGGCTTTGGCTGCCACCATATGGACGTGCATGGGTTACCGACGGAGCAGTCTTTGAGTTACGTGTGGACTGGGGAGCAGGTGGCGACGTGACCGTGGGTGTACTGAGACCAGCAAACATCTGGCCCAGCATCTGTAACATGTGCATCTCTCTCGTATGTTCAGTCTCTCTACGAAGATCCTCGGCTTGAAGCCGCTGCTCCTCAAGTCTATAGAAGTTCTCTTCTGCCTCCAAACTCTGTTCGAGAAACTTCTCCATAAGTTTCTCCAGTGACAGGTTTGCAAATCGCTTTTTGTGTCGCCTGCTTCCTGAAGAGGATGGCATGGTGGAAGTCTGTTCTTCAGGCTGCTTGGCTGGAACATCCGGTGCACCTGTAACAATATATATGAGAGCGAGAGAGAGAGGGAGAGAAACAAGAAGGGAGAAGGTGAGCGGATAAACCATTGTGAATGTTCTATATGTTGTGAGCTGGTAAGTGACAGTAAGTGCGGACTTACTGCTGCAGCTGCCCACAGTCACCGGGATGGGGTAGGGCGGATATTCGATTTTCACAGGGTACTCCATGTTTGAGCATTCTCCTGCAGCGTCCACATCCGATTCATGTGGCTGGTCCACACTCTCTCCATCTTCTTCAGTGCCGTCCATTGTCTCATCTCCCTCGGCACCCATGCCGTCCATATCATGCGCATCCAGCCCTGCTGACGACCTGCTGCTCAAGATCCTCTCCATGTCTTTGTAGAACCTGAAGATCTTTGCAAAGTGGCCGTTTTTCTTCGAGGCCTTTTTCGCCTGAAAATACTGTCTTTTCAGGCTCTTTACTCGCACCCGGCACTGATCCGGGGTCCGATCGTAGCCCATGTCACCCAGACGACCGGCTACGTCGCGGTAAACGTGACTATTTCGGAAGTTTCCGTCCAGCGCAGTTTGCACGTCGTGTTCTCCCCAAATAGTCAACAGTGCTCTCGTCTCCGCGTCTGACCAGTGGTATCCTCGGGTGGGATTCACTAACATGATCGAGCGGTGCAATATATCACCAGGCTCTGTTAGGCTATAACCGCGTCCAGCAAACTGCTTGATGTTTAACGGCAAACTAACGTTAGCTAAGCATCCACCTGGCCAGCTAGCCGACGTTAGCCAAAACCTAGAGCTAACGTTACTTTTCTAGCTAACCGCCTTTTTGACTTTTCTTCGCGTACGCCATAATTCCTTTTGGCAGTTGCTAGAAAACCGAATCTCATTTATAAATATATCAATCAATCTTCTGCGCGCGTTCGGGGGGAAAAATAGCAACGGCGCTAAATACAATCACGTTCCCGTTATATTACAGACAGGATTATATCAAAACTTAATCCGAGCTCCTCCTCTCTGTAGCCACAACAACACGTACGTAGAGATTTTGCGTACTACGTCATTTAGAAGTGCACACCATAAGCACAACAACAAAATAAGGGTCTGAAATCGGAATGTTTGCAACTTTAATTCGACAAGTATGCTTAATGACAACGTTTAAAATGATAATACTGGGCGTTACTGAAGGTAGGTTAGGCTGCAGATTGAGCACCCGGTGTCGGGATTTACCTTTCTCATACAGAAGAGTTACTGCAAAGCAGAAGGCTACAGTTATGAGGCGAAGGAGCAACTTTGCTTCCATGCATTCCGATCATGCAACAGCTTTCACGACAACACCGCCAGTGAACAAGTTTCGTCTTACCAATGGGCCAACTTTGGAGCGATGCAGCAAAACGGACGAATGCACGTTTAAGCAGCATCGACATCGCCTCCGCGTGTGTTCACGAGACGTCAAGCACGAGCGTTGGTTTGCTCCGCACGCTACACTATTACGTCAGTTTACCAGCCAATCAAAATGCAGGGAAAAGGCTGAGGCTGGATTCTGATTGGCTGTGTGGAAATGATCCCAACTTGTTTTCGCTGAAGCACGATCTAGATTTAAACGCTATGTAACCGACACGAGGTAATCGTAACGTGTTTATTGTATTATACTAATCGAAAATAACTAAGGTAACAGAGTGTATTTTTAATCCATCTTTATACGCGCATGGACAGGCAACTATGCCGCCCCGCCCCCATCCGGGTCATTTTCCTGCGTAGTAAGCTTTAAGAGTTGGACTTGAACTTCCCAAAAATACCCACTACAAGTTTGCACAATTCCTGTAAATCCGTTCTCCTTAAAAGTGTCCGCGTCGCTCGGCTTTGTGATTACAAGTCTGTTTATTCATGCGCTCTGAGAGTAAAATCTCAACCATGTTATGTGAGAAACAGACCAAACCGCTCGTTTTTAACTTATATTTTGCTTTCTGCTGTCATTTGTGTTTAAAGGATAAAAGTTAAACATGGCGTTTGGTCGCTGAGGGGGAACAAGCGGAGTGTGCTGAGTTCTGACCATGGCCGAGCCTACGAAGAAGAAGCTGAAAAAGCCTGACGTGAAAATTGTCTTGCTGGGTGACATGAATGTGGGGAAAACATCTCTCCTCCACAGGTACACCGAGAGGAAATTTAAGGACACAGTGAGCACAGTCGGAGGGGCTTTCTATCTCAAGCAGTGGGGACCCTACAATATCTCCATATGGGACACTGCAGGTAGGAGACCAGGCCTGTGCCTCAGACACATCCCCCAGGGTTACACACCTGAACTATTCAGTTTACAGATCAAAGTGTGGCAGATGTCATTCATTCATTCAAATTTTATTTGTCACATACATGACCATACACGGTATGGTGTGAAGGGAGATACTTATATGACTGTTCCTGACCTAAAAAGAAAGAATAGAATAGAATAGAATAGAATAGAATAGAAGATAGACAGAGTTTACTGCAGTCGGAAAAATTCCACTAAGAGCACTAGATGTAAAAATTTGGGATGAATGTGCAAAACTACCAGTTACAATAAAAATATAATTACAATAGAAATATATATATACACACACACTACCGTTCAAAAGTTGCAAGGTCACTTGCAAATTTCTTTGTTTTTGTTTAGTGATTTATTTTCTACATTCTACAACAATACTGGGGATTTCAAAA
>JAOVVA010000051.1:9831556-9850538 GCA_028565275.1 Leiocassis micropogon
TAGACCCCTCCATGATTTCTAAGTAAGAGAACTTGCAAAATCACAGGGTGATCAAATACTTATTGACCTCACTGTACATACTTCTGATGAATATGCACAATTTTAATTGTATATATATTTTTAATATAAATTTTCTGATTTCAAAGAGACAGCATAACATTTATATACCTGGTGGCCCACTCTCTCCTTTACGCCCAGGATCACCTCTATTACCATGTAATCCATGTGGTCCTGGGACACCCATATCTCCCATGCCTCCCTTTGGACCTGTAACCCAGGATTTTTTAAAAACAGGTACAGAGTAAGATTAGCTCTCTGTTCTTACTTAAAGGAATGGACATTCTAAATGTCTCAAAAGCAAACATGTAACGGTTGTTTGTATATAATATTAATCAGGTAATACACATTTAAAGCATAAAGTTACATAACATCATGTTAAACTGTGTTACATTATAAGTCAACCTTATTGATGCACATTAAATTGCTATAATTCGGGACCAAACCTTTTCCTCCTGAAACACCAGACTCTCCAGGAAATCCTTTATCTCCTATGTTTCCTGCGGGCCCTTTTGGTCCTGAGATTCCAGGATCCCCATGAATGCCACGTTCTCCTTTAGCTCCAGATGGAGATGGAAAACCTGGCAGACCAGTGGGTCCTGGAAAGCCTAAATCAACAAAAGATCAGAAAGAGTGATTCATACTACAATAGCCTATGCATGACCATCACAGTGGTGAGATTAATGATATAATGTTATGATATGGGAAATATGATCTCATGCTGATAACTGCATCCAATATATCATGTCTTTACCTGGAAGACCTTTCTGACCAGGAAGTCCTGTGTCCCCTGAAAAACCCTTTTTACCAGGAATTCCCTGGGCACCTGGAGGCCCTTGATCTCCTGGAGGACCCGGTTCACCCTGATCACCTAAAAAAAGCAGCATTTTAAGTTTAGACAGAGATTGGAAAAATATCTGTTATTTTTATAAATTATTTTTTAAAGGAATTTAAACTGAATTTGCAAACAGACAAACAAACAAATTCAAAAACATATATGGCATTCGATGACCCACCTGTATCTCCTATTGATCCTTTAAGGCCATGAGCTCCAGGAAACCCAATTTCAGTGTTAGGAATACCGGGGTCTCCTACTTCTCCTTTTGCTCCATCCTCACCTGGTATCCCCCAATTGTCAAGTCCTAACAAGCATGAAATTGGCAGTTCATTAAAATGATTTAACTGTTAACTGTTGCTCATAAAATAACACTAAATTTACTGGAATTGGTTTTAGTTCAACACACTCTTAAAACCCAAAAGTATAGTGCTGAACCATCAACTCTGCATTAGAATTGTGGTCAGAAAAAAAATCATTAATGACCACTTATCTGCTTAGTGAAGTTGCAAAAACATAAAACATTGACAGTAGAAACCACAGCGTGTGAAAGTAATGACATTTCCTCATGCATTATGCAAAACACTAAACACCTGTATGTTCATAAAAAGGAGGCAGGAGACAAAACAGATTGAGGTCTACCTGAAACACCTTGAAGACCTTTTTGACCTTTAAGTCCATCAAGCCCTGATATCCCATCAAGGCCAGGAAAACCTGAAAAGGAAGAGGAAACTTTACCTTTCACATTTTATCACACTGTTATTGTGCTCATGGCTGATTACATTAATTTTTCTGACTGCAGAGCAATACTTGCAATTTCTAGAAAAGAAAAGTACTTTCTATACTGCAATGCAGTTTATTTTTAATAACAGTATGGATCTGCTAATAGAATAGCAGGTTTATATTAATATGCTTCTTCTATTATGCTTATTAAAAAGGAACAAATGCATTAAAACAAAACAAAATTATATAATTATTGATATGGTGACATAAGTCTTCTCTTAGAAGATACAGTATTATGACATATTTATGATTAATAGTTCTCATAGATAATATACAGTCAGCCAAAAAAATTATACACATTTCAAGAAAGGAAAAACTTGTATAAATATTTTAATACTACATTTATTGCTATATGTTATAAATAGCTATATATGATAATATCATAATAATAACATAATATTATTATTAATATTATATTAATATAATATACATCATATATATTTTTCTATTTTTCTTTTTCTGTATTCTTTTCTATCCCTATATTACTTTGAACATACCTATTTGTCCTAGATGACCTGGTTTACCAGGGGTCCCGGCCTCTCCTGGCACACCTGGCCACCCCTTTGATCCCTGGTTTCCTGGAAAGCCCTTTAGACCATCAGCACCTGATAAAAGAACAGAAGTGATCCACTTGTGCATAATTTCTGTCTGTGTATAGGAACCAGAATTGTACTTCAACACTAAACCACTGTTTTAAGCACAAAGATTTATTATGAACAGACTCTCTTACCTGATGTCCCTTGTTCTCCAGATTCACCTTGAGCCCCTTTGGGTCCTTGGATGCCATCAAAACCAAGAGTTCCCCTGTCTCCAGATTGACCTTGGAAACCACTTTCACCTGCAGAGGTACAACGCAAGTTAACAAAAAAAAACCTCAGTACCATTCCACAAACCTGCTGCTGAAAAGATAAATACTTTTTTCCAGGTAATAAAATACTTTAATACTACACCTAGAGGTCCAGGCTGCCCAGTTTCCCCTCTGGTTCCTGTAGGTCCTGGCAGATCGATAACGTCACCCTCTTCACCTGAAGCACAACAGTCTCTTAGCAATAACCGAGGAATTGAACAGACATTCGTCTTTGATTAAAGATTAGAAAAATCTAATAATCTAATTTAATAAGATTTAAAAAATAATAGCAGTGAAGTAAAAAAATTATGTTTTAAGCAGAATTTAAGAATGACATTATAAAATTTTTATATTACCTTTAATACCCTTGATTCCAACAACTCCTTTTGCTCCATAAGCACCAGGTGAACCTTTGTCTCCCTAAAACATGAAGTTAGCTTTGACCATAAACCTCAATACCAAACAACCTTACTGAAAAACTGTAAACATCGACACATCTCATGTACATGACATGCTTATGTAATGATTTTACTGCAGCAAAGAATTACCCGGTTGCCACTTGGTCCAAAAAATCCAGAAATTCCTGGGGATCCTGTTGGGCCTGGCATTCCTTTCTGTCCAGGAAGTCCCTGAGCACCAGGCTGACCTAACAGACCTTTTACATTGCTGGGTTCCCCAGGCAATCCATGTTTCCCCTCTTGTCCTGGAACCCCTTGCAAACCTTTGGTGCCTAGAGGGTAGAAGAGATCATGTGTGTAAATAAACAAATTTTATGTTTTTTTTTTTTTATGTTAAATTTAAAAAAGGTCATTTGAAGCATCTATTTCTTTGAATATTTGTTATTTATAGCATACATGGAGTATATGGTTTTCTATTGATAACTAAGACAGCTGATTGATATTCTTTACTGCACTGTTTATACAAACATTACAGATAGGTTTGTTTTATATATATTATTATTATTAGATATATATATTTATATATATATATGTAAGTAGAGTATATGTAAGTATATGTAAGCCTTCATAAGGCTTTATTTATGGGCTCATAATTATAACAACAAAGTTCCATTAAAATTTTGTATTGTAAATATTTAAGGATATATCTATTCCTGATAGAAAACATCTTGCTCAGCTATGGAAGTAAAAATGAAAAAGGATTAATTTAAAAAAGGATTAAAAATGTTTTTTTTGAAGACATTAAATACTTAATATTAAGAAGTGAAGGCCATTACAGTCATGATACTGAAATATATTAACCAAACCAAATATGTCCATATTTATTCATACAAAATTTACATCTTTGAAATTCTTGAAATCCTTAAAGATATTTTTTTCTTTTTAGTGTATTCGTAATATAATTTCCTGAATCTTTCAAAAGCAAAACCTGAATATTAAAATCTTTGAACACTGAAAAAAACACTTAAATTTCAGTTATGCTAATTCAGTATATATTAATAAATAAATACAGATGTTTTATACAATATACTGTATATGTCGATATCATGAATGTAGTGGTAAATTTATTCAATTATAACACATTCAAAGGTTATATATTAAAAAACTTATATCAAATATTTATTTTATATTTTACTTTCATATCATGACAGCGAATAATTGTAGTAACAATATGTACCTCGGGGTCCAGTGAAACCTGCAAATCCTTTATCTCCATGTTCACCTTTTGAACCCTTCATAACCTCTTTCATATGTTCAAGTTCTATGCCGGACATTTGACCTGGAGGCCCCATTACTCCTCTTTCGCCTGATAAAAAGAAATTATTCACAACAAACATTATGAGCTCCAAGACAGAATTATTATCATTTCACATGAAACAATCTAAAGTGCATACAGTCATTATTACAAGACAAAATAATAAATAAAAACCTTTTGGTCCCTGTGGGCCCATGTCCCCTTTCTCTCCTTGTTGACCTGGCATTCCTAAAAGCCCTTTCTCTCCTGGAAGGCCTGTTTGACCAGGATCTCCTGACATTCCTTGGAAACCTGTCATGCCTGGAGAGCCTTTTATACCTGCAAAAGTATATATGAGAAATACAAGTAAATATTGAGACAAAATATTTTTGGGTCGGATCATGTGATCATGGAGTTGTAGAATTGGTGCAGATGTGACATCTTTTATGACTTTTTTTTTCTAAGCTACTAGAGAAAGTTTCGTGCATGGTGTTCATTTCTGGAGAGTTCCGAAGATGTGAATACACATTAAAGCTGTTCTGGTAGATTGTGGTGAACCTACACTTTATTAAGACATTTCATTTTAAATTGTACTTACATGTGACCCATCTATAGATTGTACTGTATAACTTCCAAATAGTGATTTATGTTCTTTAAATGAGACATGACTCTGTCCTTATGTGTTCGACAACTCATTATAAAAGGGATCATGTGAATCATTTAGGGTAAATATGGTGTGAAGATCCTGGATTTTGTTGCTCTCTTCTGTGAATTTTACGAAGGATATCGGAGTAATAGTCATCTTAATAATTTTAGCAATAACAATATTAATTCGTTTCTTTCTTACTCAGTACCTTTCAAAACAAAGTTACTCTCATCATCTTCTATTTATTACTCTTTCATTAAAACACAAAATGCTCTTTTATTTAAACTCAGATTCTTTTTTCTTGCACTTCTGTCTGCAATCTGTAAATCCTGGTTTAGTTGATTTGACACTGTTCAGTAGCGGAGACACTGTATGTGTAAGTATGAATACAAGTGGGCATTTATCATTTATAAACTGCCTTGATATACTCATAAGTACAAGTGCAGAAATATAAATTAGCCTTGTGCAGTGTCCAATATGATAATTTTTATGGACGACTCATCTATGAGAGATCAATTGGAAAGTTAGGTGGTTAATGATTTGGAATTGTGTTGTAAAGAAATCAATAACCATGTTCACGTCCAGTTAAAAAAGCACTCAACTGAAGAACGAGGAATATGAAAAGATGGAAAGTCTGGATGCTTGTGCTTTTTTGTGACATCTAAACAAAATTGCAATAACAAAAGAGGATCTGTTACGTTTTTTTAATCCACCCCTCTGTTTAACCACATACAGTATAGTGCTTATTCTGTATAGGGTTATTAGGGGCCTGAGGCAGGGTATACCTTGAATAGGGTGTCATCCAATTGCAGGACAGAAACACACACACACACACACACACACACACACACACACACACAAAACGAATCATACACTTTAGGTGATTTAGAAACACCAGTCAGCCTGCAACACATGTCTTTGGACTGTGCGGGAAACTAGAGTATCTAAAGAGTATCTAAGAGCACAGGGAGAATATGCAAACTCCACACAGACCCTGGTGGTGTGAGGTAACAGTGCTAACCACTAAGCCAGCATATGTCTATGTTATTTGTAAAATGTGAAATTTTGTAATGCAGTGTAAAGCATCATAAGAAATGTACATTGTGTATGACTGCAATTTGCACATTGTTCTGCAGATAAGATTTACTATGTTTGTCATCTGAAAATTTTTAAGGTGAAAAATCTTCTGACCTTTAAGTCCAGGGACACCAGTCCGCCCAACATGTCCTGAGAGTCCTGGATCCCCTTGTGTTCCATAACCTCCTGGCCTACCATCACTTCCTGCTTCTCCCTGAAAACCCTTCACTCCTGGGGGCCCTGGGGGGCCACCATCTCCTCGATGGCCTGTCTCTCCCGTAGGCCCTTTGAGGAACAGCAGAAAAGATAACATTATTATGAGAATAAGATAATCTGTTTTTGTCCTCCAGTTGTATTGAAGGTCACGCTCTAATGAGATAGAGATTTTGATTATCCAAATAATTTACCTGGCAGTCCAATTTGGCCTGGAGGTCCAGGGGGCCCTGCTTGACCAGGATTCCCAGGGAAGCCAAATATTCCTGCTGGTCCAGGTCTTCCTATTTCCCCCTGTAAACCTGGATGTCCTGATTCACCTTTGGTGCCAATCATTCCAGGCATTCCTTCCATGCCTGTATTGTACAGCAGTTAAATAAATTATTGTATGTACAGTATATGATTAAATCCAGAATTTCACGAATCCCAATCTACAATTAGAAATAAACACTATTATTGAAAGGTATATTAATCCTTACAGGGTATTTCTCACCTGGGTATCCAATTGTGCCAGGATTTCCAGATGGACCTTTTATGCCTTGCAGTCCTGATGGTCCACGTTCACCTGGGGGCCCTGGAGATGCTCCTAGAGCTTCACCATTAGGACCCTTTTGTCCAGCATCACCAGCAAGCCCTAGATTACCCGGAGTGCCAGGAAATCCTTTGAGACCTTTTGGTCCAGCACTGCCTGCGTCTCCACGAGGTCCAATAAAACCTGCATGGTAAACCATTAGATCAGCAAGATGGCAGACAAAATACTGAATGTATGGTAATTTTCAACAGTGACCTGAACATCTGAGCGTATGTAAGGACAAGACTTGTATACTCAGCTCACCTTTTTCTCCAGGTGGTCCTCCGATGCCCTGGTCTCCTTGATCCCCTTTAGCTCCTATCTTGCCTCTATCTCCTGGTAATCCTTTGGGACCAGGTAGACCTAGAATACACCGACATTGCCAGGTCTGTCTAAATGAGGATTATGTGATCATTAATATTAACATACGTATCACTAATACTATAAGTAAATATTACCTGGCATTCCTTCCATTCCAGGAGGTCCTGGAGGTCCCATATGTCCTGGAGGTCCCCCTTTACAATCCCCTGGGGGACATACCAAAGCCATAGGATATTTAGTGACAAAGAGATAATTTTATAATCTTAACTAAAGGCACCACACTCGTTTCTGAGTGCCTGCTTTGCAAACACTATAAGAAATTACATGTTATAGCAGGGGCTCCCAAACTGGTGTTCACTGTTTCTATTTCTTTCTACAATGTAAAAAAATGCAACAATTTCCTTTAACAGTTGCTATCGAGATGTGTCAACTACTCATGATCTGTAAAGCATTCATAATTGCTCTAATCGGAGGTGCTGATGTTTGAGGCTGGTAGCTCTAAATGAACGTATGCTTTGCAGCAGAGGTAAGTTTTGGTCTTGTCATCTTGGGATGGTCTTCAGTTTCATCATGGTGCTTGATGGGTTTCGCAAATGCACTTGACAATAGTTTTCTTGCTAGAACCATTCCAGAACAGCTGACCTTCATGTGTTAAAATAACAATTACTGCACCTAGTGTCATATGTGTTAATAATTGTGAAATCTCCAGTATTCAATTCAATCCAATAATAAATGCAAACTTGGGTCCAAACTTTTGACTGGTGCTGTATGTATGCATGTCCTGTTTTAGTCTTTTTTTTTTCTTTTATGCAATACTGACATACTGTACTAGCACAGCTGTTCATCAATAAAATATTATATGGATAAATCTAATAGAATTCTATTATATGGTTAAATCTTATACCACTGGTTCCTTGATGACACAGAGTGACTAAACAGACTTAAAAAGAACACACATTTACTGAAGCACTAAATTATAAATTTTGGAACCAAATGTGGGTGGGTTTTCAAAAAAATCCATAAGGTCTACTTGGCATCATTTGCTCAAAGTTTGGGAACCCCTGTGTTATGCCATGCCCAAATCACATGTGACTCATTACTAAGTGAAAAACAAAGCACATACCAACATGGTGTAAATGACAATATTTGTGGGTGAATAAAATCAAACAAGGAGAAAAGTTAATAATGCCCAAAGCAATAATAGTGACTGTGAACAAAAAAATGATTGCAATGCAGCAAAGCATTTAGAGAGAAAAGTTATAATGGTGATTTGACTTGTCACCGATCAAGCTACCTGCTGTAATCCACTCGCCTCCTTCTCCTTGTAGACTACAGTCTCCTTTAAATGGCAAGCAAGAGATGATGACCGACAGAAACAGATAACACCAGAGGAGATACAGATAGATAGACAGAAGCTGATTGCGATTGAAACAGTTGCAGAGATCATATCATTAAGTGATTATTCTCTAAATTTTCAGAGAAAATTCTTCATGGAATCCTTTTTTTAATGAAAACCTTAAAGCATAAAACAAAATGCCAGATGGTAAGGTTAAATGCTTGATTTCATTATAATGTTTCCATGACTTTAAGCATTCCATGACTTTAAGCATAATGAATCCAAAAGTAAAATATATATATATATATAAAGCAGAGGCTGCAGAACCAATTAGAGAATAAGAACTTGGTATTAAAGAATCAGAATGATAGAAGAATGAAAGGAAGAAGAATAGATAACAGAATTCATACCTGAAGTACCCTGTGGGCCTGGGTATCCATCAAAACCATTTATTCCTGGATCACCAACAATACCATTTGCACCCTTTAGAGCTTTGATTCCTGGACCTTCTTCCCCTCGAACTCCAGGAAACCCTGGTGGACCTGGCCTGCCTGGGTAACCCTTCTCTCCAGGCTCACCAACTGGCCCTTCTCCCTGCAAACAGCACATCAGCATAACACAGCAATCACAATGGCACACTTATATCTGAATTATCATACTCATAGGGTTTGAAAACATGATCATATGGTTTGATACACAATGTTTACAGCTTGTGTTTAGTAATCAGGTTGTATCCTGGCAGCAGTATTTGGTAGTAATCTGAAAATAAAAACAGTGCATTCAGATCAAGTGCACATTATTGCTAGTGAGATGCTCACAGGAGGGCCATGAGGTCCAGGGCTACCATCTATTCCTTTAGGCCCAGGGTGACCCTGGTTTCCTCGTTCACCTGATCTCCCTGGGTCTCCTGGTTCTCCAGGTGATCCTGTTAAATTTACAAGTAATACAAACACATCAACATAATTTATTCATCTTTCAAATTATAAACTGTTATAATAAAAAGATGTACCTTTCTCTGTAACCTCTATTCTGTCTCCCTTAGAGCCTTTAGATCCAGGGAGGCCTTGTGGACCAGGAAAGCCCTGAAAAAAAGTTATGATATTACAATATGGCAATTTTTTGACTACCTATGCAACATATTTTCTGCCATAAATAATTGCCGTAATTCTGATAACTAACATGCAGACCACCCAAGCCTCTGGGTCCCTGCTCTCCATGATCACCCTTTTGACCCCACTCGCCCACTATCCCAGGGTCACCCTGATTTCCAGCTAGGCCTGGGAGTCCAGGAGGGGAGGTTTGTGATGTGCACTCACAGTTACCATGGTCACCTAAAAATAAAATAGTACATTCAATTTGAGTACAAAACTTATGATGAATGTACTGTATATTCATCATAAATCTATACATCATAATGTTTCATAAACAGTTTAACTGGAATCAATTAGTTAATATCAATGGCCAACAGTCTTACCTTTTTGTCCTTTTATGCCAGCATTTCCTGGACGTCCACTTGGCCCTTCAGACCCTTTGAAAAACTCACCCCCTGTGGACAAACAAATTCATAGTGACAACACGTTTCAATCTTTTAATAATGATGACAGACTGTAACTTTGTGTTCAATGTCCTATATGTAAGTATATATGACTTGTGATATGAAAGTGTTTCTCTTTTATAGAATTTATAAAACTATAATAGTTTGTAGTTATACCTTAGTGAAAATGTGAGTGTTGTTCAAGTAAAATTGGGACTTTTGATTGTGTAGAACACCTTTCGCCCTTTCCTTAAAAAAAGGGTTGATCACCTAAGGCGTGCTGTTTTTGCAGGACAGTGCACAAGCTTATACTGCCCACATGCACTATACAGGAACTAGTGGGCGGTGGGAGTTATTGCCACATCTCTGTACAGTCCTGACCTCGCTCCAAGTGACTTCCACATGTTTTGGCCAGTAAAGGAGTTCCCAGAAGGCCAGCACTTTGAAGCAGGGAGTCCGATAATGGATCCGGTGTACAGAGAAAACTTTCTACTTTGATAGTATCCAAACATTACAGTGAATTATATAGAGAAATATAAGTAGTACTTACTGTCATAACTGACTTCTGTTATTCTGCACAGTCAAAAGTACCGGTTTTATCTGAACACGCTTTGTAAATTCATTAATTATGCAAACAACCGGTGCAAAATTCCATATATAGAGATAGAGTTATAGATTTACATGATCCCCTTGGTCCAGGTGGCCCAGGTGGTCCTTGTTCTCCCTTAATGCCTGGAGGCCCAGGCTCTGAGGCTGGAATGCCAGGTTCCCCAGTGTCACCTTTTCTTCCTTTTTCCCCTTTTGGTCCAAATGGACCAAACAAGACTGTGGAAAAACAAACACATAGCTTTGTTCTTACGATTGGTACATTCATTAAAAATGTCCAAAAAACTTTTTTATTTTTGTTTTAGAGACCTTAAAAATTCAAAATACCTATGCTTTGTTCCTGAGCATCTGGCCCAGGGGGACCCTGTAATCCTCTCATTCCTCTAGGACCATCTTCCCCAGGTGGCCCACGTTCTCCTTTCGGGCCAACTTCAGAAACAAGAAAAGACATGCAACATGCAATTAACCTATGGCAGCATGTAGAAGATATAACCCATAATAATGATGTTTTACTTAACTACATTTTGAGTAAAAAGATATATTGTTACCTTCGCTATTTCCGTTTGAATAGATCAGCTCTCCTGGCTCTCCTGGCTCCCCCTTATGAAGCAGTCACATGTTAGAAACATTCATCATATTAATCCTGTGCATTCTTCAATGTACTGCAGTTCACACACAGCCAGCCATCACTAATTTCCAGAAATAAAATTATAATAAAATATACCTTGTTTCCTGACAGCCCAGGAAAGCCTGTATCTCCAGCATCACCCTGGGAAAATATCAATACATCAATATCAAAATATCTAGAGCATTTCACTGTAATAGTTGAAGCCCTAGTGATAACCTAAAGTATAACATACCTTTCTTCCTGGCAATCCATTTCTTCCTGGAGGGCCCTATTAGCAATAATGAAATATATCTTGTTATGCAAGAAGTTAAACAGAATCATGCTCTTAAAAATGTAAAGAAAAGAGCTGATAACATAAATGCATAACAAGTATATACCCGTTCCCCAATAAATCCAGGAACTCCGGTTTCTCCTTTGGAATGACCCCCCTTTAAAAAACAAACAAACAAACATATATTTCATATATATCCGCAAGATGAGCAAAGATTTGTAATACATTTTTACTTGGAAAACGAATAAGTATTGGTTTACGAGTACCAAGTATCATGTATCACGCATGCGCTTCTTGTTTTCTAGGGAGAGGTCCCTTATATCATAAAAAAATCAACTCAAATTCAACAGATGGCACTGTACATGAGTGTGCATAACAAAGTCGTGGGCACATCTAGTTTAAAAGTAACTACTTGTGATTTTAGTTTTTTATATATATATATATATATATATATATTATATGTAGTTTTAATCAATTTACATAGATTTCATTCCATTTTTGAATAGATAAACTAGTGTTAAAGGCTTTACTACCCAAAGCTATTCAGCTATTACTCCATTTACATCAGTCAGCCATATTACTAGTGCCAGGTCAATTGAATAACATTTCTTAATAATTATATACCACTCAACTGGTGACAGGATTACAATTACAATCTGCTGTGTATGGGGTTTAGAACAAAGAGCTCAGGTTTGTTGATCTGGACTCCAAATTCTCCAGATTCAATCCAATTGAGCATCCATATGCTCTGTCTTGAAACTTATAGCATTTACAAGATGTGCGGCTAATGTTGTAGTGCAAGATACCACCGCACACCTTCACCGCACACCTTCTTGTGGAGCCATGTCCCAAGGAGTCAGAGCTGTTTTGGTGACATAAAGGGGAACCTAAAACCTGGGTGGTTTTAATAGTACTGCTTATAAGGTCATGGCTAATCATTGTATGTATATAAATTCTTTTGAAGCTGATAATTAATAAGCTTGCTTTAAAACTACTGATATTTGAAACACTAAAGACACTTGGTGATACTGAATAATACTGTATTTAGTAAAAATGCACAATAGAATATACCAATATGTTATTTTTTGGTATTTATATAAATCTATGAACTGATTATCATACACTTAAACCTATTCAATTGCTTATAACTGTAACTACAATGTGGCAGCTAAACTGAAAGGAAAGCATTCACAGTATATTGATTATGGAAATTCTACTAAACACAATAATTATATACACATACTAAATACATAATTACTTTATGTGCATAAATCCACATATGACCAATTCTTGTAAAATTATATTTTCTACAAAAGCACAGGACAATGAGTGCAAAACAAAAAAATATTTTAGCTCAGATGATATTACAAGTACAAATTTATAGAAATACAGAAATGTAATGATGGTTATGCAAAATGTGAAAATTAAAAACTATGTTTTAAGTTTGTGAAAGGTATTATTTTAATGATAATGGATAGTAATTGAGACTACACTAAATAAAACTGTTAGAAACAAAGGCAGGGTGATAGGTGATAGGCTGGCGATCATGTGAAGGAGCTAAGGGGTGAGGATCATAGTGGTTCGGGAGTACCAGACATAAGCATGACAAGTGAGACCACTGCATGACTTTTTGGGTTTTGTTTCAGTTTAGAGAACTAGAGAAAAGGAATGTTCAAGTGAGCTCATTAATAATGAAACACTGATGTGACTTACCAAATCTCCTGGTAAACCTTTCTCCCCTTTCTCACCATTAGGACCCTTTGAATGAACAAATGAGTAATTATTCAACACACAATTATATAACACACAATAAACCACAGGTTTTAGTAGTAATAAACGCTATTTTTTAAATTATTTTTATACACATGACTGACCGGAATGAGGTCTTTTAACTCGTCAGTTAACTTTCCTGATGGCCCTGGAGCTCCAACATCCCCCTGTGGTCAAAATAAGTATTGCAGTTCCAGTGGTTAAAATAATCATTTAACTACCTGATCCACATCATACCCTTAGGGTCTAGAAGGCAGTGGTGATATATTCATATTACCCGCTGTCCTTTTTCTCCTTTGTAGACTGTAGTTGGATTGCCCTGCATAAATATAACCAAGAATCAGTACTGATATCTTACAGAAGTTAAAGCAAGTTATAAATCAGAATCTTTCAGTGTCTATAGGCTACCTTTGGTCCTGGAGGTCCTCTATAACCCTTTTCACCCTAGAGTAGAGAGGAGTATAAGAAATGGACAGCTTGGTTACAATACATGTACAGTATCTGAGAGTGTAAATGAAATAATTAATACTACAAACTCACCTGGGCACCAGTGACACCTGGTCGGCCTGGATACCCTCTGCTTCCAGGGGGGCCCTTAGTTAAAAAAAAAAAAAAAAAAAAAAAAAAAAAAAATTATATATATATATATACGAAGAAGCATTAACAATAACTCTGAACAGCACATCTGAATATAACCTTTAGAAAAGGTTAGGTGATGTTGAACTTACCACAGGTCCTATAAATCCTGAAACTCCTCGATCACCCTAAATTATAAAGAAGGAAGATAACAGAATAACAAAACATTTTATTGCAAATACTAATATCGCAGTATTAAGAGCAGCTTGTCGAATCAATTAATTTCAGTATGTACAGCAGTGATATATATTAATGCTCTTTATTCCCAAACATTTCTTCTATCTTTGACTGAATCCAAAAATCATATCATACTGCCGTATACAGATAACTCTCACCCGAAATCTCTCCATGTAAATGCTAATCTCCAGAGGATCCCCTTTCTCACCCTTTCTGCCTGGCCATCCCTGTGGAGGAATTGAAAAGAGAAATAGGGATAGAAACAGAGACGATTATATAAGGTTGTCAAATACAAAATAAAATGTAGTCATGATTAATTGACATCTGACACTGTTCATTCTAGCCAAAATGAATGCAATCTGTGTACATTTTCTCCAGGAGAACCACTAAATCCATCGAGGCCAGGGTTTCCAGGATCTCCCCGAGTTCCATTACAGCCATCAGCACCAGGTTTTCCTCGAGAACCTTGCTGCCCTGGGTGACCCTGCATAGATGAGAGGTTAGAAGGTCAAAATGTGATACACATCTGTAATGTAAGACATATTGTTTAGAATGAAACATGTGGTAAAGTAATCGGGGATGGTTTAAATGTGACAATCACCCAAAAATGTGTGTGTGTGTGTGTGTGTGTGTATGACTTACTGGAATACCATCTGCTCCTGAAAAACCTGGACTTCCTATCATTCCCTTCAAAAACAAAAAATAAGCAGTGGGATAAACTTATTTGTTAGCTAACACAATTTTACTTCACCAACAACATTAATATTTAAAAAAATTATTAAAGGTTTGAATAATTTTAGAATAATATTATATTAAGCAGGCTAAAGTTATACCCACCTGAGATCCTTTAGGGCCTGTAATGCCTTTTCTCCCCGAGTCACCCTTCTCTCCCTTAAAACCTTGCAGACCAGGTTCACCTGCACGTCCTAGGGGCCCAGAAGGGCCCTGAGGGCCAAGAGAACCAGGCTGGCCCTATAATTGAGACAAAGAAGGACATTACACTAAGGTTTAAGTACTTATGGTGCAGACATAAAAAAAAGAAAAATATATAAACACAGCAAGCCGGGATAAAAATATAAATCAGTCATGTGAAGGAAAATAAGATACATTCAAAGGCAGTGCAGTTATAAATTATACTGGTAACTGTTATGGATAAAAAAAGGCTCACCTTATCAGTAGAAAGAGAAATAGGCTATAAACCTGTATCCTGAATTTTCGGAGGAAAATGAAATAAATATTACAACACCACAAAAGTGATTATGTATATAATTTTATAGGTGCGTGTTTTGGTAAAATGAAGGAAAATGTTTTTTTGTTGTAATCTATAAACTTTTACACAACACTGACAAAGTTCTCGAGAATTCCAAAAAAAAATATTACTTTTTAAATAGATAGATAAATAGATACACAGTGTATGTATGTGTGCATAAAGTAACACTGAATATTGTCATTATTGTCATCTGTTACAAAGAGGTGAGGTATTGTACAGTGCCATGGCGAATGATAGGAATGATTTCCTGAACCATTCTTTGTGCTGCCTCTCTATGGGATCATGTAGTAGGTAGGATGGATTTTCCATTATTTACAGGAGTTTGTTCAGTGATCTGTTGTCTCTCACTGTGTCCAACCTGTCAAGTTTGTGTCCAATTATGTGTTTAGCCTTGCAGATGATTTTATTTATCTTGCCTGCATCCCTGGCACTCATTCTGCTGCCCCAGCAGACCACAGCACTATATTTTAGAGCGTTTGTAACCCAGTCTGTGAAAACCCAGCTCAAGTCATTTTTTGTGAGTCATTCTTTTGTACATAAAAAGATATTGTATGATATGATGCGTACACATGAATAAAAAATGACTTTAGCTGAGTTTTCACAGACTGAGTCACAGTTATCGTGCATACCACAAAGAAAGCAAGTTTTAGTGGAATGACCCTGATTTTCAGAGTATTTAGTGGAATGACCCTGATTTACACTCACAGCATGCTCTCCACCCGTCTTGCACATTGCTGTTGGATAACTTAGGGCAAAAATTCAAGTCACTCAGTTTTATTTGATGGCTTGTGACTATCTTTCTTGATTGCATTACAAAGGTTTTCAGTAGGGTTTAGATCTGGAAATTGGGCTGGCCATTACAGGGTTTTTATCTGACCGTCCTCCATCCACACTTTCATTGACCTGGCTGAGTGGTAAAGAGCATTGTCCTGTTGGAAAAAACAATCCTCAGACTTGAGGAACATAGTCAGAACAGAAAGCAGCAAATGTTCTTCCAGGTTATCTTTGTATGTGACTTCATCCATGCATCCTTCACATTACAAATCTGCCCCAGTCAACCTTTACTGAAGTACCCCAGATATTTATTTATCCTCCTCCACGTTTACTCATCAGAAAAGATAACTTTCCTCCAGTTATCTACAGTCCAATTCCTGTGATTTCCTTAGACAAATCCTAGCCCTCAAACATTCACCCTCTGCCAGTACGTAGCTTTGTGGCCCTAATGTCTGCTGCTTGTCCTTGTCCTTGTGTACTGCAGTCTTTGAAAGTTTAAGGACATAAACAACCTGATGCTCACTGTATCCCAGTGCCAGTAAAGGCAGAATGTCTCTTCTTTTCCTCACTTAAAACTTTTCTTTTCAACTCTTTTGGCAATGGCTATTTTTTAAATCCAGCTGGTCACACTGCAAGAAGAGAGTGATAATTACAGCAGTGTTTTTAATATCCTCCTCATTAAATGATTAAAAATATTTGCTTTAAGTAATCATCTAATCAGTGGCTTGTAAAGCAGAATGAGGTGTGCTTGTATTGGAATTCGACACACACTGGAATGGAATGGCTGTGATAATTAATAGTTGTACTTAAATATACTAAACATTTTGCAGTATATATAAATTACATAATTATGCTTTTTGTAATTTTAATTATAATTAATTATTTTAATTTAAATATAATTTCTAAATATCTATCTTATTGATAATCACTATTGGCACATGGCTATATTACTGTTATTATATATGTATTCTGATTTAATACATATGAACACTAGATGGCAATATTCACATACACGGCTTATGCTCTGTGTGGCCATGCAACGCCTTCCAAGAGTAAACCACATGGAAAGTTGCTATTTCTAAGCTCTAATCATATTGTAGGTGGTTGAGCTTTATTCACACTAGCATATTGTCTAGTATTGTCTAGAAGCTGTGCCATTACCCTTTTCTTGTTGTGACTTGCAAAAAAGTGACCTTAGTATTACCTCATATATATGTAAAAAGTTTTAGCGTATCCACTTTATGCTGCAGCTTATCATCAGCAACCAACTTAGTCACAGGACAAACTAATGTCCGCTTACTTTGGTGAGATAGCTAAACACAAGTCACTGTTATGACCAATGAAATGATTTTGAACAAAACACAATGAAACCTTTTATCACTTTTTGTCATTTAAACTAGTGCTAAGTGTTGGCAAGTATTATCTCAATGCAAGTCTTTAGTAATACCATTTAATTTATTCTTTCATTCATGCTTTTTTGTCTAGGTTATGGTAGATCCGGACACACTCCCAGGAATACTCTGTGTAAGGCAATACTTTGTGTAGTACACCCTTGGGATTTTAGTTCCTTGGAGCACACTATGCACACACATTAATACCTAAAGCCATTTAGAATCACCAATACACTATATGTTTTTAGCAGGTGGAAGGAAACCAGATAACCCAAAGACACCCTACTAGACACATACTGTAGTTGTACCCTGAAGTCAGTACTGAAATGGGAACCAAGGAGCTGTGCGAAAGCAATGTTACTTGCTGTGCCACCATGTTGCCCTCTACTGACAGTAATTTTTTTTTAAGAATGAATGCATCTGATTTGGGGCGTAGTCTGTGTCTTACCACTGCTGTATGCTAAATCCCAGTGATTATTCCAATAAAACTCCTGAGTGATAAGAGATATAAAGTAGAACATCTGTCAGAGCATAACTAAGAATACTGAAGAAGTGAAGGTGCTGCAACTCATTATAGTCTAAAACCACAGGGGAAAGCTGATTTTTGTTAAATACATATGAAGAATTGTTAGTGTACCCAGGTCTGTAGTGGATCCTATGTGTTGAGACTTGCACTGTACTCTGTGATGGAGCTGAAATAGCCCACTTCACTGACATCTGCACTGATAGCCAGAGTTGCTATCTCAAATGCACACTTGAAACACAGTCTGTCTACATCTGCTCCTGCCAGAATATGGGCACATAGAGAAAGATTAGAGGTGTAATTAGAGCCAAAGGAAAAAAAAAAAAAGCTATGTTTGATGAAAGGCATGGGGTTTTAAAGAAAAGCTCTAGGGGTAGCAAAGGTTTGTTTCAACAATAAAACAAATATACCCTTCCTTTAATCCATACTGACTAAATGATTGCATTTAATCCTCATTATATAATAATAAGTCCTCAATTAAAGTTTTAGTTGAATTACAGCTTTTGCTTTTTTTTGTTTTTTGCTTTGTATATGAAATAGGATAATCGTTTTACTCAAGTTCAGGGGTAGCTCAGCGGGTAAGGCATTGGACTACAGCTCAGAAGGTCCCAGGTTCAAACTCCATGACCACCAAATTACTGATTTAGTAAAAAAATTGTTAGAATCTACGAGAACTCAGGTTCAGATCAATCCCACTGTCGCTCAAAAAGCAGTACACAAAGCAAATGTCAGTATAAAGTCAGGATATAAATGAAGAATATTGATCATAGTATGCTTTAATTCTGAAGGATTGTTAAACATAAATTTAATGATAAAGCATAAATAAGCTGAAAGCCATTTGGAGTGATGAATAACAGGATCCTTGGGAGCGCATTTTGCCACTCTAGGGTTCTGACCAGGAGGTCTGGATCATGTCCAAACAAAAGACGCTGTTCCCCCTGGGGCAAAAATCTACTGAAACAACCATAAATATATTTTTTTCCCAAGGAAAAGCTGTTTAATATATTACAACCATTTCATCATA
>JAOVVA010000051.1:9850638-9863706 GCA_028565275.1 Leiocassis micropogon
AATGACTTACCTGAGGTCTCTTTTAATATATGCCAGTAATAACTGTGATAACTGATCTGATGTCAGTGTGTGAATAAGAGACAGAAATTTAAGGACAACCTGCCCTGCTCATTTTAGTGTTTTCTCAGCCATGTCAGACATAATTCAATTCAGAAAAGGCTATTAATTAGACACACAACCCCCACACCCACTCACACACACAATAATCTCTCTCCTTGTAAACACATCAACTTCCTTAGTGTGTACACTTCCCCAATAACAAACACAAAATTAATATAAAAATAAATCAGCAATAAAATTCAGTGTTTTAGGCCTTCATGGTGTTTTTAAATTAAGATTAAAGATTAATTTAGATTAAATATACATGAGAGTGAGTCTAGTATAGACATTGGCTGTATAAAAAGAGGGAATCTGGTTATTGTGTCTCTCATGTTCAGGCCCTCAGTATTGATTCCATGTTAAGTTTCTATCTGCTTTCTTTTAGTTACAGTTGGAGCCCAGACCATGTGGCCTAGTTGCAACACCATCAGATGCAGGAAACTTCAAACCCTCAACTAAGTAAAGAAAACAACTCAGATTTACAAAGTACAACACACGCACACATTCAGGTGAAAGATCTATGATGTATATAAATCACAGACATTTCTGGATCTGAAACCTGATAGATTTACAATATGTTAACCCAAACTAACTAGAACACAGACTAAGAGGATGCAGGGAAAAAGAGTATGATGAAAGTTACACATCGATATACAGTAAAAGGAACATCCCGCAATCAGCAGGGAAGCAAAAACGGCGCCAAACCTAATAACAAACGTAACGGAAGGGAGTGGGCTACTGTGTGCCAATTAATCCTCTAGAAAATGCAGACGAAATGCTTATAGAGGGTGTGGGATAGGGTGATTACTCAAGTCATAGCTGGTGAAAGGCTGTAAGTATACAACATATATCATCATGCTAAGGGTGAACTCTCAGCGCTCTCAAATTCAGAGAAAACAATCACAGGCCATTTCCTGTTTCTCTTACTCTCTTTCAGTCACATGCCATTATTTTCTTTTCACATAAATCTTTTGTCTTTCACTATCTCACCCCATGATCTCATCATGTTTCTCATTCAGGTTTCTCTTTTAAGACATTATTGTAACAGTATTGTCTTGCTCTTACAACCAGGTCACCTTTTCGCTGTATACTACCAGAAATCAACTCTTATTCTGTTGGATAATCCAACAGGAATTAATCTAAGGGGTAAAATAAAAACTGCATGGGAGGTCTCAGGAAGGAATCTGGAGCATATAAGATGAGGCAAGTAGTAAAGAATAGTAATTACACAATAATAAAATATTTAAACAACCCAAAACTAAATAAAACACACTTAAATTAGGTTCTATAATCTGCACTTTTGTGTAATTTGCTTTTATATTTTGCTCCAAAGGCATTTTGAGTAATAATTCATATTCATACGAAGTCAATCGCTCCTTGTGCATCTTCACAAACATTGAAAAACTATTTGTCTGTATAATCACCTGACACGTCTTGCAGGAACCTGTAGTCTGAGCTAGAAAGAAATCAGCCTTGCTTCTTCATATCATTCTTTGTAATTTATCTTTTCTGTATGTTAGTGCCATCTTTGCACTTGACTCCACAAAAAACAAACAAAAAAAAATGCCATTTGGTAACTGCAAATAATGTAGTATGAATGTCAAAAAGGAAATTAAGTTTGGTTTTTAAATTTACTAATGCAAATCTAGTTTTAGTTAAAGAGTATAAATATTTGATAATACATTTGAACTATACAATTTGATTAATATGTGAAAGGTTATCTCCAGTCCTAGTATCCACTGCTTTGCAAAGATCCAAATGTTCTTCCCCCCAGCACACCTGATCCAGGTAATGAAGCCTCCTCTTTCATTACCAAGATGGTAAGGAGTGTTTAGAGCAAAGAAAGTGTGCAACTGCTACTTTAATACTATTATTTGAGTTATTGCTCTCTAAAATTGAAATCTTCATAAAAAAAGAATCTTATTATTAAATAAGTCAAACTTTCATTATAAATGCTTTAATCTTACTGAACCTAAGCAAGAGACACTGTTTTTCAGGAGTTCTGCATGTTCTCTACATGTCCACATAGGTTTCCTTTACTTTTTTTAATGCTTTACGCAATAATTATTCTTGAATTCATTGATACCTAATAGACAATTAATACCTCAAAGATTTTTTTTTAAGTAGTACCGTAAATGCACAGCAGCATGCCACTGACCTGTGCTAAACCGGTGTTACAGTTTTTTAATTTGTTTTAATTAAGTTTAAAGAATTAATCTCTATTTAGTTTTCCTATGTACAATTTATTCCAGTGCAACAGATGTAACATGTCAATGTGCATTCCAGAAACGTGAAGAACAGGCTATTCTACTCGGAATCCAGGCAAATTCTAGGTTTCTCTGTCACACATGTGTGAGAGCTGTAGTCTGTTCCAGGGCGGAGATCCAAGCGGTAGTGTTGTATGCCTTAGTCCCGGATCTTATTAGTCATAGGAGCTGCTTTAAAACCCCAAAGCTAGTCTGTATGTTCCTTACGCCCCCACCCAGATACACATGCTGTCCCAGAGCACCACAGCACTGGCGTGGGAAACTGAAGGGAAAAAACAGAGAAGGAAAGAAAGAGAACGAAAATGAGACAACAGCAAAAACAGAAATGGGGCTACTCGTTCCTTTAGCATCTGGACTGTAAATGGACTGTGAATGTAGTGCAGGTAGTGTGCGTTAAGATAATGAAATGATGACGGACATGCTGGCACCTTCCAGCTTCTATCCAAGTAAAACATCAAACATAACAATCTAGAGCATTCTAAGATTTTTACATCCACAAAACCACAGATATGTGTATGTCCGAATGCTTTTTCATGAGATACTGTAGACTTATATAGGTAACATTTCTAGCTTTCCAAACTTTTTAAGCTAGTACATTTAATGCATTAAAAAGGCATTACATTTATAAATTGTATATAATATTTAATGTATTTTTTTAAATATAAAAATGTAATGTCAAATACAAATGGAACTAATTTATAACTACCGTATAATGAAATCTGATTTTCAAGCTGATTTTAATAATAAAAACTAGAAACTTTCTGAAGCTACTACGAGGTGTATGTAGCTTTAGAAAGCTTTCTGAAGCTGTCCACGAGGTGGATTCAAAATTTTATGTAGTTTATGTATAAAAAAATAAAGTAAAATCCAAGATTTCATACATAAAATATAAAAAGGTTCAGAAATGCTATCAATAGAAAGGCAATGAACTACAAAAATATGGGAGTGTATAGACTCAGTCTGTGAATGAGGATGAAATGTCTAGTAAGATAATTTAAATAATGATACAAAATCAATTAGAAAAGAAAATAAACAAATTATGTAATTATATTCATAAATACATAAATATTACTCGGCTATATATAGACTTAATTCCAATTGTTACATACATTTTTAATGCAGTGAAAGTTCTTCTCATTTAGAGTTTAAATTTGATGCCCTTTAATAAAATACATATATTGATGTAGATACATGGTGGCCTAAAAAGTCTGGATTTACAGCGAATGATGGCTTCTGACTTCTCTTGTGGATGACGAGTAACGAATAATAACTATAAACAAAACATTACAATTATTTCTTAAAGTTGATGTGTTGGAAGCAGGTAAAATGAGCCAGCAAAAGAATCTGATCGACAAGAGCTAAATTGTGATGGCTAGATGACTGGGTCAAAGCATCTTTATAACCATGTTTTGTTTGTAAAAGTAAATGTTCAATAACTTTAATTTAATATTTAATTATATAATTCTAAACATCAATATTTAATATTTAATATCATGCATTATTCCATGGTCCATATATAAATGTGGTCGTATAAGCGGTTGTACAAGCCGTATAAGCATTTCACTGCATATTGTACTGTGTATGACTTTGAACGACATTGTTGCTTGTTGAATTTGAAATGTAAGCAAATTGGTGATATTGACCATGCTAACTGCTTTGTACAAACGATACAACATACAGATTTTTCCCCATGTGCAATCTCATCATATAACACACTACTTTTACTCTATTTGTTGTCAGTAATGTCATGTGTAATGAAACATGTACAAAATTAGCAAAGAATACAAAATAAAAACATTTTCACAAGTGGTCACAGACTTTGTGACCCCACTGCATTTACACTGTCTGCTACTTAAATGTTATAGTGGTTATAACAACAGTCAGGCGGTAGCACTGGACCAACTCAAGTTGCTGTGAAAAAAATCGCTTATGTTTGAATGGTAAATAAGTGATTTTTGTCAAATATGCAAATAATGTCTGATGGTCCGAGCAGTTCTTAAGTTCTCTGTCTATTTTGTTTGAAATGTCCTTACAGGTATGAACTCCTTACTACTCATTAACTTAACTTTACACATGGCTCATTTTACCATTTCATGAGAATTAATAAACTAATACAACACCTTTGGAAGACTTGTATAAACTACAGGTTTACAACTCTGGTCCTAGATTACTGACTTTCAGCTCCCTGCTCCCAACATACTTGATTCAATTAACCAGCCAAATCACTGGGATTAAAGTATTGAGAGCAAGGAAACAGTACTCCAGGACCAGGGTTGGGAACCTATGCTTTAAAGAACTGAAAAACAGACTATGGATACAGGGAGTTGATTTTTTTTAAGAGGCAGTAATGGGCAATACACATAAAGGAACTGTTAGATTACCACTGCATGGTAATTAAGTAATTAGCTACTGTATTTCACTAATTATGGTATTTAAATGATTACAAAATTGTGCAATAAACAAAAGAAATATGTGACATTTCTATCTAAAGGTATCAAATAGGCTGACATTTGGTTGACCCTAAGGTGGCCTTTACATTCTTCAGATAAAATTTCTCCTGTCAAGAGGTCAAGAGCCACGTGAAGTAAACAACAAGCAACAATGTCATTCAATGTAAGAACTGTGTACTGTCATGACTGAGACAGTAGATAACAATAAAAGGTACTATATTTATACTGTACACAGTATACCAATACTATACTACTATAATACTATACTACTTTAAGTACTATAATTTAAGTACTCCAATTTTTTCCTTCCTACAGTAAATTAGTTATAAATGAAATTTTTGATTTCAACTGTATTTTGGGTCAGAAAATATCCTGAGTGTGGCACACACATACAGAAGGTACCACAAATAGCAGAACCAGACATCCTGTGCTCATTTGCCTATAATGAGTTTTGGCACTGAGAACGCCCTGAGAGCTGTCCAGCTCCTCGTCTTTGTCTTTAAATGGTAAACTACAGCTTCGGTTTGTTCAGAGCCCCACTGGGTGCCAATAAACACAGAGCCACAGAGACAAAAAGCAAGACAGCAATAGAAGAAGAAGGAGAAATGGTGTGTGAGGAAGTCCAGAGCCACATGCATGTGTGAAGAGAATGTTAGTGCCCATGCTAACAGACAAGCAGAGACTCAGGCGCACACAAAAACCCATATACAGTCACATTCAACCCTGTTCAGGTCATCACAGTTTCCAAAGCAATTTAAAACAAGCAGGATATCCATATCAGGAGTTGACTAATGCTATACATTTTGAGAGGACACGTTAAAAAAAAGGCATCTACTGCTCAAACTACAGCTACTTCATTTTTGCAAGTTTTTTTTGCAGACCGTATGAACTACAGTAAATTGCTTTTAGACAGAAATCTTTAAATAAACAATGTCAGGTGTAGAACATACAGTATGAATCTAAATCTAGTTTGAGTATGTGACCTCTCATGGGTAACATAAGGAAAGACTTCAGAACACAAAATTATGGGAAACTCCATGACCTTATCATCTAAAATCAAACATACTGTGTACAAAAACATTTTGGGCCCAGGGGTCAGCATGTCAGAGTATATGTTTAAAAAGTCCTCTTGGTTCAGATTCAATACGAGTCTCAACAGACAGCTGGTTCCCATATCTCTACATGGATGTTGTGTAAAATTTATCTTGAATATGGGAATGTCTGGATGTGAGAAACGTGACTCATCCTTATCTTATTCTGTCTGTCTGTCTGTCTGTCAATCTGTCTATCTATCTATCTATCTATCTATCTATCTATCTATCAGTTTTTGCCACACAGAAATACAGTATATTATAGAAAAGAAGAAATGTATGTCTAAGTTTTCCAATAAATTATTCATTTAATACATATCTGGGAATTTTGTACCTGTGTGCAAAGCCTTTGAAGTATGGCCATATTTACATTGATCCTAAAGATGACTATTTCATAAGCACCATGGGATCACATGGTGCAATAAAATCTTTCACATCTGCATGTGGTATTTTTAAAGGAAAACCCAGTTGGGGAACTGAAGTTGGTTTTACCATCCTTTCACAGGCGCTCTTAATTTAGCCTATGACTTACTTTGACCATAACATATCTGCTCTTTGAGAAATGTGACAATCCAAATAATTTTGTGGTGGTGGTGGGAGTTTCTCTCACACAGTTGCACCGAATACCCCCACCATTTTCTCCCTCTACATGCTGTTTATTCCCTATGACCTGTTTATAGGGTACAGGATAGGCAGGGGTTGGGTGGGGGGGAGTAACAGCCATGGTTTGGTTTGCTAATTCAGTAACGGATATCTCTCATTTGGGAAGTCCTGAGTCTAAACAGGAAAAATGAGGAGAGAGAAGAGAATGACAGGCAACATGTGGGTGTCTTTTGACCTTCTGAGTCAGAGACTCTTCTGTTGTGTTCAATCCAATTTCTCCTCTCTGTTTCTCTTTATTATATGATAACTATAAATCTCTTATAAATAAGAGATTATTTCTCTTGATTACATGATAAATATGAACTTAATCGATAAGAAAGTGATGAAGAAAGTTTGGAAAAATAATTCAGTCTATATAATAATAATTCAGTCTCAAAATAATACGGTCTTTATACAAGAACTGTACTTGGATACATAGACAATTTATTTGAGAGAATATGTCATGTCTTCATATGAGGACATTCAGCTCCCAAAAGGTTAATGTCTTTCTTCATAGAATTGTGTAGCGCTTAGATCACTGGACCTTTTTAAAATACAAATTAGCCCATGAGAACTGGTGAAATGAAACTTCGTTTGTAGCACGGGCACTATATTTCTTGGACCTGATACTTTTAAATCAAAATCGTCATGGGAGAATGCCATGGGTAATTCCACTGAGGGTGGCAAATGTGCAGTTGTTTCAGAGAGCTCCAAAATCTTTGCAAGGTCAACATTCATCATTCATAAAATGTGATGTGACTAAACCTCAATGGATCTTCTCAAAAACTATTCACAGGAGGCCTTTATAAAAGGCTGTGTATGACTTTTGTACAATATCTAAAAGTACTAACAATCCTATGAGCTAAGAGTTGGATGAGACATATGTACATGTACTTTCTGTAGTGATTTTGTGGAGTTAAAACCAGCAACCCAAACAAAACCACAAATATTTTCTTACTAAAACATAGCTTTTTATCGTCAGGTTAAAACAATATAAATAAAGCTTAAGATTTCTAATACAGTCTTCTGCAAATCATTATGTATTCATTCATCAATCCATTCATCTTCAGTAGTAGCTTTAGCCATAGCTGTGGTGGATATGGAGCCACTCCACAGAGAATGTGGCATAATTTCAAATGCATTAAATGCTGTTTTAAAATGATTTGGTTTTAAAATATGGCAGTTAAAATCTTGTAACTGAATATAGTTATGGTAGTGAAGAGGTTTTGAAATAAACGGTTGCGCAGAGATTTTTTTTCAGTCCTGCACCGGCTTTTTGCTTTGAGGCTGAATTCTTTTCTCTCCAGGGCATGTATTCTCTACACTGTGAACCAGTGTTTATGCTCCTCTCATTATGTTTAGACTTCACCATAATTAGGCCACCACACGTGCAAAACCATGTGCCTCAGTCTGCTGACAAGGATGAGCATGCTCAGACCAACAGAATAAGAGCTAAGAAGCTTTTTCTATACACAAGCATTAAAAAACAACCATTGGTGTCATTAATTAAACATTATTATCTAAATGTCCTGTAAAAGAATAAGAAATAAGGTAAAGCTGATCTTTTGTCTTGAAGTGTTGAAGTCTTCAAAATCTTTGCAAGATCAACACTCATCATTCATAAAATGTGATGTGACTAAACCTATATGGATCTATGCAAAAACTATTAATAAAGGGATACTTCATAAAAGGGTGTGTATAATTTTTGTAACATCTCTGGATGTTATGTGTACACGTGCATACTGTACGTGTGAATCTGAATGCATGCGTACTGGCTAGGGCCTCCTGTATCCCAGAGGTCTTTGAGGCCAGCCACCTGTGCAGTTGCCTCAGAATTCAGGAATGGACTGTTTGTGGTCCTGCACAGAGAGTGGACAGGGCCCAGCTGCAGTGTAAATGAACTTCACACTACAATATGAGGATGAAAAACTACACAAACTAACGAGTCAATAAGTGGTTTTGGCATTATCTCATATCATAATCCAAATTGACAGAACTGCCTATTATTGTTATTACTGTTGCATAAGGAATCTACATCATCAAACACATAAACTTTGATTTTTTTATTTTTTATGAAACTTCCACAGGTTTTGGAATGAAATGCAGGACTTTATTGGAAACATTAAGCATATTCATGAAAAAAGCGGAAGTGCAATTGTGATTCTATGAAAGTAAAAGGCAACAACATGAGCCAAGCAAAGCGCTATTTAAAGTAATCAAACTAACAGACATCAAACTTTAAAAGCTATCCTATAAACAGCAGGCTAGAAATCTCAATAGAGCATATTATACTAATAGTGAATTAACATTCTATGTTCCATGTCATCAATCATGGACATATCTGTTGTTCATTACCTGGATGCCGGTTCTGGAAAATAGAGTTTATGGACTCTAATGTCAGTGACAACATTGCATTCTGGGAATTTGAGTTTAATAAGATGAGCGTCAATTTTATAGAATACCAGTTAACTACTGTACGTTAAGAATAGGTTTTTAATGAATATTATATACAATATTAAAATCAATACTAAAATCTAGTTGACGGTTAAATCTAAGTGACAGTATATTAAAGATTATAGATCCTAGGAATAGTTAGCTAGCTAAAAGAAAACTTGAAAACAAGATCATTGCAATTTAAAACACGCAAAATCCATGGTCTGTAACCAATGCAGTGAGCGACTGTGTGCAGAAACTCTCACTTTCTCATGAACAAACATGACTTCTCTCAGTCCAGCTGTTCGAAAGTCACTATGCATTAGCAGAATAAATCAGCAATCTGGGCTTAGATCCAAATGTGGGCAAGCTAATGCCTGCCAGGATGTGCTTTCTGTTTTAAATCACTCAAGCTTGCACACTTGGACTGAGATCAAATGTTCTCCTGTCTATCACCAATCTGGTCAAACTCACTATTTCAAATCAGGAACAGCAGCACACCAATTACCTTGTCGCTTAAATTGTTCCTCCAGAAAATTTGCGTTTATCAGAAAAGGGATGCTCCACCAAGGACCCAGCATGAATGTGTTTTGCGTGAAACTAGCTCAGGGCTAGCCCCAGGGAGCACAGAAAGGATGTAATGAGAAGCATATGGTTTAATGATGGTGAACCAGATGTTGTGTTTAAGTTTCCCATGTACAGTTTTTAAGAGTGCATTTTAACTATTTAACTGGACAAAAAAAAGTTAACACACTAGGAGGGTGCGTGTAATATGAAATAAAATCAAGAGTGAATAAGGTTTATATTGTATTATATTGTATTGAAATTATGGTGTGTACTGTATGCAATAATGAATGTGACAATAATGAATGGCTTTTTAGCACTAAACTGGTTTACCAGGATCTACAAACTCTCCATGCTTGATTGCTGCTGAAATGATTCCTAGAAATATAAGTAACATTTGTACTATGTCCTTTGAGGAAATACATGAAATAAGGCTGTCAGTGATCTTGAGTGAAGTCATATGGGTGCCCTGGATGAATTGTGAAACTGAATAGAGCTGTCAGGAAGCCCGGAAAAATGTCCGTTGTCACTATGGTGTGACAAAAAGACACGTATCCACATTTTCTGTCCAGATATGACTACTAAAGCAAGAAAGAAAATGAAAGAAATAGGATGTGGATGTGCAAGAAATGATGTGTAGAAATTCTCCTTTGATTACATTTCACAGTTCTTGACTCTCTTTAAAATATCCCCTTCAACAAAATTATTTTTTTCATCTCTGTCGACGAAGAAGCAATCTATAGAGTACTATTAATCCACTGACAACACTTTCCTCCATGTGTTCTCCAACCAATCCCACCTTACATGTTACCTTTTATGCAAAAGGGGTAGAATAAAGCAGCTCAGGTTTGGCTGGGAGTACAGCTAATTTCAAGGCCATAAAAATGTATCCTTTATTGCAAAACAAATAAACTAAAAATACCTATTTGACTCATTATAGGTCACTTAATAAAATACAAAAGACTGCAACTCCAGGCTCAAACTGTGTGGAACAAGACCATGCAAGATAACAATGCACGGACGTTTAAAGACAGAACAAACAGATGACAGTGGTGCCATAAATGTGTTAGTTATTAGGCTAACACATGTTTAAAAACCTCATCTGCACCAAATAAATGGCATTAATCAAGTAGAACGCCGAATGTTTCTGACTGTTATGCTTCTGGATGATTACACTAAACTGTACAGAGAACGGTGACTCACATTTTCCTCTTCATCACTGAAGTCAGTATTACTCATGCTCTGACGTTTATTTACTGAAGTCATTCTTACTTGCTCACACTGCACTGGAAACCAGTGACCAATAATAATGACTACATTGCCTGATAGATAATTTAATTAAAGGATTTAAAGTAACTCTCAGTCAGGTGTAATACACTTAATTGAACAGATTTTGTATGATGCAAATTACATAAAAATACTAAAAAGACATCAAAAATTGGCAAATTATCATTCAAACTGTTCTCCTAAAGTCACAATTTTGTGTTTGGCATAAAAACATTTGCTAAATCTACTTGATAGTGTAGAATACATGGCAGAAACAATTCATGATGATAAACATTGCCCCCACAATATGATTTAAAAAACAGAACGTCACTTTGGGAACTGGTATTGAGTGCACTGTTCAATTGGAGTGGAGTCTATTTATTGCATTTCCCTGCCTGCTAGTTGTTCCCAATTATGCCAAGTCTTAATTATATGAATATTTATCTGTATACCGTAGTATACCTTAGTAAAATAATAATAATTAAAAAAAAGATATCTTATCTATAAAAAAATATTTTATTGGAAAAGTTAGTGTTCCTATTTGCGCAACAGCATTTAAATATATGCCTTTACATTCACTTTATTAACTTCATATATAACATTTGCTGCCATGTTCTTTTATTCATATTGCATTTTGTACAGTTTTTTGGCATTACAGCCTGTGTTGTCTTTGGATTTCTAGTTCACTTTTCTGAAAGTCTCTTTGATAGCTAGAGGTCATGTGGCTACCAGGAAAATTTAGCCAATGCAGTTACTTTAGCGCAATTTATGCAGTTTATTAATCACTGGGCAAGCGCCCTCTATCTGAGCACATAATCTGTCAGTGTCCCGAAAGGCTCCATACATGGGGAAAATTTTTAATACTTAGTTGGTATCATATATTTATTTTTCAGATAGCCTTTAAGAATGCATTTGACAAAACAAGAAAACATTGGAATCATTCCTGTTGCTGGTTTGGGAAACTTTTACAAGGTTTCACAGACTTTTACAGAAAACATGGCGATGAACTGTACATGACAATATTGCCAAATATTCTGGCAAAAGTCCACGAACAACCACTGCCAAAGACCTTTGTAAAAGGTGAAATTAGAGAATTAGAGAATTGTGAAGCCCTATTTTGGCTCATAAACATTACATTACAAATAACATGTTTAACACGTTCAACAATCTCAAATTGTCACTAGTTATGATGGCTCTTAGCAAATTAAGGGCATAATGCTTTAAATGCATTAAATGTAGAAAAAAGTCAACATTCTATATCCAACAGCATGACTGAATTATTCCTTTCTAACATATTTTATTGATGAGAATCAGTTTGTTGATTTTATGGGGTTATTTATGCCAGTGCAATTCTTTTGAATGAACTGCCATTTCGCACATAATTGTTCTGTTAACATGACATGTCCCCAGTCAAACATTATGGCGCATGATAAAAGTCTCATGTCTCTGAGACCATCTGTCTTCAACCCAAAAGCAGAATTAGAGCTGTTTATAGCACCATAAATGTCCAAGGGGAAATGTTCTTATTTTATTTCTATTTATCTTTAATCACATCTTGTGTCCTGTGGTTCTCTCACACAAAGCTTCTCTTGTCCCTTAAACCTAAAAATGTAATGCTGAAAAGACTTACTGTATAAGCACTGTAAAGGATGCAGTAGCTGCATAGTTACAAAAACAGATTGAGAAGAATGTCTTGACCAAAACCATACAAGAAATACTTAATATGGCAAGATCATGATATATGAACTGAGTATCTTGGGGAAAAGAAGACAGAAATGTTATAAATTACAAATACCAACAATGTAGACTGATAGGAATTCTTCAAGCTAAGTCCATCAAATTTATATTAAATGTTTATTACATGGTATTAGCTTAAACCATGTTGAAAGTCTCCACTCCTTGTATAAAAAAAAGTTAATGCTGGTATCGTCTGGTGAGCTTTTTATACCTGCCACTTGAGAAATTTCTTATGTTTTTTTGAGGAGCTTTAACAAGCTAGTGATCTTTAAGAATAAACATGACTGCAACAATTGTCTAAACTGGTAGTTAGATGGAGTCTATCTCAAAAAGTTCCTCTTAAATGGAAAATGTAGAGATATATGCAATGTAAAAAAATCTGCATTAAAGATTTTGTTTATCCCTGATATCATAGTTTGGCTACAAATTAACATTTTGAGTAAATAGAATAATGTTTGGGTTTTTAGACGGTGGTTTGATGCCTGCTGTTTTTTTGCAGATCTACTGTAATATAAAATT
>JAOVVA010000051.1:9873420-9884009 GCA_028565275.1 Leiocassis micropogon
TCGTTCATTAATCGTAATCGAGTTAAAATGTTCAATTAATCGAGATTTTGATTTTAGGCCAAATCGCCCAGCCCTAACGTTGAGTGCCTGGAATTGCATCTCTGATTTACCAGTACTCTGTTGTGCAAGGTTTTTAAGTTCTTGTAGAGTTTATGTCTTTGCCGTAAGAACCTTCTATGTATGTTTAGATGAACAAGCCTGATGACAGTGTGATGACTCAGTGAAGTTACTCTAAACGCTACATGTTTACACAGCTCAATGGAGACGCTGTGAGATACAGGATATTCCTCGTCTAGTCACAAATCAGATAGTTCAGACCGAGCAGAAAGTTCATAGTCAAATAGGTTTGCCATGCAATGATGTGGCTATTGACTAACCGCAAGGACACAACCTCTTTAGACACTTTCACAATATTGTCCCAGCTCTGAGAGCACAGCCTTAGCTAAGCCAGATGACAGGTGTCTGGCAAATACTAAGCTCCAGATGCTACGTTTTTGCGTGAGAGCTGGAGAAAAACAGTCACTTTCTTTATACTGAAGCTTTTGATTTGAGTGATTCAACAAAAAAAGAGATTGATAACAGCAGATGGCTCCTGTGCTCAAATGCCATGTACATTCACAAGCTTTTTCCAAGAGACAGTAACTGTAAATGAGCTAAATGAAGTGGAGAATGACTGAAAATGACTCATAAGTCACAACTTGCTAGCTTGGGAACTGAAGTGATTTAGGAAGGTGTTAAATGGAAGGGCTTTATTTTAAAAAGCATTAGTCATTACTCAGTTCTATTAACACTGTGCAATACTGTGGGACAATTTCAAGTGCCACTGGGAATGTTGTTACTACTTATGACCTCTTTGTGGGGAAAAGGGCATCCTGAAAAATTCAGAATGCTTCTTCCAGCTACCAAATATGGACATGTTGCTTTTTCTGATATCTTACCATAGATTCCAAACATTTTTCGACTTGTCCTCTGACATTTTAATGTCCACCCAGGCTATTCGCTGATGGATGAGAAAAATTGGAGTGAGACCCACATTATATGTTATATATTATAAGTGTTTGTAGACACCTGACTTTCACATCCATATGTCCTTTTTGAACCATCCCATTCCAGATTTAGCTGCTGTGATAATAACCTTGGCTGTGGGAATTTCGCCATTTAGTCACGAGAGTATTAGTGAGAACAGACTCTCTTACTGAATGAGTTGGAAGTCCCAGAAATGCACAGCGGGAAGCTATTTTACTCCAGCTTTGTCAAACCTTATATTTATGGATCATGATATGCGCACAGAAGCATTGTTCTCTTGGAACATCTTAGTTACAGTAAAGGCAAATAGTTGTATAACTATAGTATATCGGACATAAATGTTTTCCCACATGGAAGGAGAATAAACAGAACAACCAGCAGAGCTTCAAGACCTTTAAGTATAAAGTCATTCATAATAATAAAATAGTTTTGTCTCATTTTTATATTTTTTCCCCTTCCTGACTCATTGAATTTATGTGTTGCACTAACTCAGAAATGCAAGTTTACATGAGATAAGTCCTTTATTCTATCAATCAGATTCAGTTGAAATGAAAAAGACCAGTGTTCAAACTGATTGCCTAATTAGCTATCTCATGTGTAACTCAAGGCAGGTCATGCTACAAAATTGCTTATTTGGATCGGGATAAGGTCCTGGGGTCTCATAATTTGAATCATTTAAACCTTTTTGAACCCTGACCTCCTGCTCTTTGTCTCCTGACCCCTGACCTTAGCTGTGATCCTATCTGCATAACAGGTTGACCCTAAGGGGGCTTTCCTGCATTCCCAAACTTTTTGCTAGAGTGCGCCGAATTGTCCTGAACCTAAATTCTTGACGATTCTTGGTTGTTCGACTCATGTGGTTGCTCATGCCGTAATAACCTACAAATTGAGTACATCATAGATGTGAAATGTTAATACCTACTTATAAATCACATTGGACAAACCATGCACAAAAGCATGCCGACCAGTTATAACCTGTCTATAAACTACTTACAGACAAACTACGTACTTCACTATGAATTATCAATGCAAGAACTGCTATGTTTTCTCACTTGTTATGACTGACCTCGATACCTGTGTTTTGGATAAGTGCCACACACTTCCATAATAAATGTCATCATACATTGTGTAGTACAAGGTTTAGTAGTTTAGTGCACAGGGTTGGGTGTGCAAAAAGTCAGTCCATCAATGGACCGCATGAACACTGGCCCATGCAAACACACACATACACACACACACACACACACATTCACATTTTAAGAGAATTAGCTAAAAATCAAGCCAGGGAACCTGGACTTTTTTACTTTTGTTATTACTCTCATTTGAAGAACAAAAAGACACTACCTGATTGCACAGACAATAAATGTTGTTATGAGGGAGGAATGTGCCTTGTGTGGGTTTTGTCATGCAAACCGGTGTTCTGCTCTGCTTCATACATATAAGGGAGTATGAGGTGTCTGTTAAACACTAAAAATGCTAGCAATGCAAGCACACTCCATATGGTTGTCCTGAACATCTCTTGACCGCTTCCTGCAACTGTCTTGATGCATGATAATGTGTGATGAGAAACAGTGACAGGTTCAGTGCAAATGCTTTCCATATGGCTTTTCAGTGGAGCGAAACATCTGTACAACTGCCCTGTACAGCGGGGGGAAATACAGTGCATATACATACTGTATATTTTTATGTTTTTCTGTGGGATATTAAGCTAATTTCCCTTAATAGGCTAGAACTGATGTTCTCTGGCTGTGTATTCCAGAGAAAGAATTATATAATTCAGAGACAGAGACCCCTCACTATTGTAGAATCAAACACAGAACTGATATCAAAGTATTCTTAAATCCTAATGACACACTGCCAGCCAGTACTTTGTACTACCACTATTAATGTTTGGTTTTCAGTCCGTCCACATGCCATCTGACACATCAAGTGACAGATACTTCCTAGTCTTTAGATATATCCGTCATTTCTATGGCAGTTACTTAAGGGGTCAGGTTGCCAGCTCAACATCAGGTTATCATTCACATGCAACAAACAAGGATGGGGAGAACATATCACTATCAATATCATATGTAATGTCAAGACCAAACTCAAAACCCTTAGTCTTTCCAGTGTGTCTTGAATATGGTATACCCTCTCCTTAAGCATCTCATTCATGATGCACACTGATAAACCTTTCTTTATCAGGCATTTTGCTTACACAAGGGAACACTACCATCCCAGACTCAGAGAAACAAAGAGAACAGACAGGAGGTGTGGAAATGCCCTTGTTCAGAGGGAACAGTGCCCAAAAGGCCCCTATGTAGGCACAATGTGAACCAGAGGGAAAAATAAAAAAAGAGAAAAATGTCACAAGAGGAAATCTGCCATGAAGAGGCACATTAAGGGCATGTTATGGCTGGGATGAGTGACTCATCCCAGCCGAAGTTCTGTTCTGCTCTAAAGCTAAAGAACAAGTAAGGTAACAACTAGGCTGACCTTAGATATGCAGACCCAAAAAGATAAAAAATCAGCTTGAAAAGCAGAAGTCTGAACACTCATCCAGACATCATATACTTCATTTGTAATGCAGAAAACAAACATTTACTTTGAGTTAAACTGTCATGAGGGATTCCGGTGAATTACAGTGAAACCTCGAATTGCGAGTATTGTAGTTTTCGAGTGTTCCGCAAGACGAGCAAAGATTTTTAATACATTTTGACTTGGAAAACGAACGAGTCTTGGAGTATCATGTATCACCCATGCGCTTCTTGTTTTGACACCGTGCGTCACGTGATCACAACTGAGCCAATGGTTTTTCTCTCTCTTGCGCTGCGGAATTGTGGGTAATCGTCTCCCCTGCTAAGTCTTAGTGTTTTTTACTGGTATAATAACATCCGTGCACGCGTGTACTGTTTACTATAACACTGTGACCACATGTGTGCGCGTAAAAGATATTTTATTTTGTGTCTGTATGTGTGCGTGTACAGCGCATGTGTAAAGCAAAACCAAGTCTCATTAGAGAGCTTAAAAATCCATTTTCTCTCTCTGCTCAAGGCTGCTCTTTGTGTCTGTGTGCGCGTCATTGGACACCGTGCCACACCCACACACACAGACCCCTCCTACTTTTGCCTTCACAGACACACAGACACACACACACTCTTTCTCTCTGCTCTACACAGAAACACTGCTCTGTCGCGATTCTTTTTAAAGGTAAAGTGCAGGTTAATTTGTTTTATTTTTACTTTATAGCAGTGATTCCGTTAGTGTGTCGCTCAATCGAGTTTCATTTGAGAGATTTCTTGTTTATTTTTCTGATAAAACAGTGTTTCCGTTGTGTGCGCGCGTGTGTGTGAAAAGAGTGGAGGAAGGGTAACTGTGTAACACCAGAAGGGGGAGAGGGGAGCTTACTTTAGATTTACACACACACACATACACAGCACCTGCATGTACAAATGGAAACACTTATCTGTCGGGATTTATTTTTACTTTTTTACTTTTAAAGGTAAAGTGCAGGTTAATTTGTTTTATTTTTACTTTATATTTTGTGTTAATTATTTTTATGTATTTATTTTTTTGGGCTGTGGAACAAATAATTTAAGTTTCTATTATTTCTTATGGGAAAATTCGATTTGGTTTATGAGTGTTTTGGAATACGAGCCTGGTTCCGGAATTGATTATGCTCGGAATCCAAGGTTCCACTGTACTCCTCTAGCAAGACAAGACTGGTTTGCATTCTACATGCTTGATTAATAAAGTTCACACACACACACACGCACACACACACACACACACACACACAAATACTGTACATGTGTGTATACAAAATTCACACGCAACAGTACTTTGTTAATGGGAACTTTGAAGACTTTGTAATGCTGCCATTACCTCGAGCATTCCCACAGTGTAGTAACAGTTAACAGATGCATGCTAAACATAAACATGCACTTTTATATCATTTATATTCAAGCACAGAATAAAATAAAAACACATGCATATAAAATGGGTTTGAGTTTCTGTTTTGATTTTAGTACACCAAAAGAGTAAATCATCCCAATGAAAACAGAAATTCCAAATTCTTCAGAGCTCGTTTTTATCTCAGTCAACAATTTTATTCCCCTCTTACCTACCATCCTATCTGCCTTTACTGCAGCTCTTGGAGTCTGTCCATGCTTCCTCTACCACTTGCTTTCTTCAGAGCTCTACAATATGCCTGATTATCCTAGCTGATTCTGATTTATATCTAGTAGGAAATTTCAACCATCAAAGATTTTTTTGGCCAAAAATGACCAAAAATAACACTTAAAATTAGTCAATAAAGTACAAGTTCACAAAATGAGACAACAAACTGTTCCAGTTACAAAAGCTATTCCCATATCTGTGCCAGTGTAGGAAAACATATTAGCCACAAAAACCAAACAAAAAACTTGGCATCTGTACAATTTATCTGTAAAATTCTTCACAAATGCATGTGAGTACACAGGACTGAACGGTCATGGTGGAAATTAACTGGTTGCATATTCGGATGGAACCAATCATTGAAATGTTTTTAATATTCATTAAAAAACAAACAAAAAAAAGCAGCAGAAACACTTGATTTGGGTTAAAAGAAAGTTCTAGGATGCAGGAACTCCATATCTGAGAGGTACCAAATCCCGCTCCATATAATCCTGGCAAAATTTAAGTACGATACAGTATTTCACTACCTACTATCTTTAAAATATTTAACTATTTGCTTTCATTTAAAATCCAACTATTTTTTTCAGTGTGACAAAATGGTACTTTATTTTATACATTTTTTATATATGAACAAACAAATTTTCATTTTAAAAAGTTTTTTTAACATATTTATGGAACAATTATTTCTTAAAAGCACTGACTTCAGTAATTAAATGTTCCTTACCGTGTACTGATTTACTTTCTAAGAGTGGACAACAAACATGCAATTTTAACAAGAAAACCACATCACTATGGTCTTTACTTAGTTTGGTCTAAACATTTTTATGCCTTACTGTAAAAAATAATTAATTGAGATTAAGCGATATGTATGACTGATACGAGACGGGTATATTCAATTCAATTCAATTCAATTGTATTTTAGCGCTTTTAACAATGGTCATTGTCGCAAAGCAGCTTTACAGAATTAAAAGGAGGTATATAGGAGAAATATTCCTCTGGCCCCTTTCCATGAGCAGCTGTAGGTCAAAAGTGACTGTTTTACTCCCATCTCCCATGGGGAAGTTTCTGGAAGCGTCCAGACTCCACTTCGTTCCATCTTAAAAGCATGAGAACTGTTTTCGAACAAATTGTGTACATGAATGCACGTGCAACAAGCACAGGATGAAAATAATGACAAAAACCATTGGAGTAGCGACAAAAATGCAATGCAATTGTAAAGAATCCTGTGCAAACATAAATCATTAATATCAATATTGTCCATATTAGGGGAACAATGGGGAAAATACTTTCTCTGCCAATTTTGTGAATATAATACAATTCAATGAGTGTAAACCAAAACAAAGATAGCTGAAACCAATGAGGAACAGAAAATGAGTAAGCACTATCTCAGTTTGATACTCTGGCTCTAGTCCTATGTCAACAATAAATCCTCATATCGCCATGAGCAGCCAAGCACAGCTGGACCTCTCCACACCAAACTGGTTCTCAGTCAAGGAAAACTCAACTTCAGCTCCCAGGGGACCCCAGCTCTAATCAGTGCTTCCTGTTCTTGACATAGCTAAATGCACCAGGAGGTTTAGCAAGAGCTGTATTGCGTAGAAAAAGTTTCTCTGTTCTAGAAACATTCTAACTTTTTTTTTTTCAAAGTTGTCTCTGATCTCAGTGGAAAAGCTTATCTTGTTAATAATTCTCTGCTAAAATTGAAATGCATATGATCATGAAAAGGTAACTAAGGTGGAACTGAGTGTGAGTCTTTTCACCTTTCAAGGTCATGATGAATTGAGTTTGGGTTAGGAGTGATGACTGTAAGGAACTGTATAAGCATCTCTTTCGAGGAAATTGAGGAGGTCTTGGGGAAGGGAGAAAAAGAATGAGAGAGTGTTAAGGTTAACAGGGAGGGAAGACATGAGACTGGCCTTGGATTTCCCAGGAAGCGGAGGATACCAGCTTACGTTAAGTCATTACTTCATGGTTGAGATGAACATGTTTTGTGTGGTGATTGTTTTTATTTCTAGATTTCAATACACTAAGTGTATATCATATTTCCATGTTAATTTTTATAGTGTACTCTGTGCATTACACATAACACATGCTAATCAAGGTGTGTACTCGTGTACTTCACCTTTGTATGCTTCACTTTTACACACGCAATAATAATAATAAAAATAATAATAATATATTTCCCAGGGAAGTGTATGGATGGGAATGCATGAGGTGAGGACAGAAATATATAAAATATAAAATAAAGAAATGTCAGTGGTTGCATAACAGGGTTTGGAAATCCAGATTGTTGAACGAGACACAGTCAGACATAGCAGACACAACAGCTTCCCACACACAACATGTGTAACTCATTTCTTTTGTATAGAAAGCAATCATACATCCCACAAGAGTTGTAGCCTTATCTTTCTGATAAACTTTCTTTCCTAAATATTACTATAAAATGCATAATGGCTTCCAAATGGGAAAAAAAATCAGCACTATTGATAGTTCAATGCTTCTAAAAGAAGAATTTTTTAACAAAAATGTTTTGGTATAACCAACTTTGTGTTTAATTTCCAAAATGATAACAAAAATCTAAAAAGGCAATTTATCATGTTTTGCATACAGTATGGTCCTTGGTCAATTTACTTTTATTCCTAGAGATTTGGCAGCCAAAACACACAAACAAAAAATGAATAAAAAAATTATACTTTCCCAAAGCACTTTTAAAAAAAATTTGATCTGTAACTATCTCACCTCAATTTTGTAACTACAAAGTGTAAATGCCACCCAGGCTGTACTACACACAATGAGGAGCGATCTGCCTAACTACAGACCATTTGTTACTGGTGTGTATATTTATGAGCTAATTTTTATCTGAAACAAAAATACACAGTGATGTGGAAATACTGACAAAACACTCTTACCCAACACCTCTTCATTTCATAGCTAAACAGGTCACAATGAAATAAAGACGTTATCTAGAGTAATAATATATCTTCCTTGTGTATATGGACAGAACACCATAGACCATAGTACAAACAAAATGTTCTATCTGTTCATATAGGTGATAGGTTTGTTTCCCTTATATTTGATAAGGCCATTAACTAAATATCTTGAGCTATTATTTATATATTATGTAATGCTACCACTTTTTAGCATTGTCAATCAAGCAACCAAAACACAGGCCTGGGCAGTACGCTGAGGTTTTCACTCGCCTGGTGAATTAGCTAATGAATTTATGACCTGTCTACTTCTTTGTATCAAACAGGTTTATAATCATTATTGTCTAACTGCTTATAAAGAATATATAAATTATAATAATTAACTGCCTTGCTTTTACTCATACACCAGGATGTGTTTAGTAAAATTAGGGCACCTGTACTCCAAGGTGGTCTGTTACTGTTTCTAATGCACAATGCACAAACACAGCTGATACTTAGCTCATTGCCACATACCAACATCTAAAAGCCATTATCCATCGTCCCCTCAGGACAAGCACTGCATGTGGAGAGTGAGAGAAAGAGCGAGAGATGACATGGGAATGTTGTTTCCTTGACTACCACTGCCAAAACTGGACCACCACCCTCTGTAACTTCACAAAGACAAATAGAGAAAGAAATCTTACACTACAAGGGGTAGCTAACAGCCTATAAAAGGAAGCAAGGAAAGCCATGGAATCCATGTGAGTCATCTCATGCTTGTCTAAGCTGAGACACAACAGTAAGACCAGACTGTCTCATGTATAAGTGAGACCCGATAATTTCAAATGTGTTGTATTTCACATCATGGTTTGGATTTAGTGTTTATAGTCTGTACCACATTACCAACTGACATCAACCTGTCGAAAATATATTTAAAAAATAATCTATGGGATTGATGTTTGGTAAAGATTAATACAGTTTCCAAAACTATTTACAAATAAAGAATGTAAAAGTTGTGCTTGCATAGGTTTCCATCTCCTTAGTGTAAACCCCCTAACTTAGTTCTAGTGTAATCAGTTAACATTAAAAATAACATTATTATTTTAGTGGATTCCACTTTTCACCTGTTCCTGGAAAGATCCATAGTTTGTCAGAGATTATACATTAACAAATGGAAGAATGAACACCAAGGAGCTCTTCGAACAAGTCGAGAACAAAAATAGTTTTTTAATTAAATTTTTCAATCAGGAATTGTTTATAAAAAATACCCAAAATTTGATCTTCCCACATCTGTAAATCTGCCTAGAGCAATCCACCCACAAACTAACATCCTACTTGTACAAATTCACCAAAAGTTGTGGCCATTAATTATTGTGGGCATTAATTAATGAAGTCAACAATAAGGCCAGGGGGGAATTTCAACATCATGCTAACACTACCATGCTTCAAAGCGTGGATGGTGTTCTCAGGGTGTTGAGCAATGGCTGTATAACTTTAAGACATGTAATCCCAGTTCTGTCAATTTCAGTTCCATGTAACACCTCACAACCTGGACAAGTTCAGGGGGAATAATGCTTGCCAATTCCAATAAATACAACACACAGCTTATATTTGGATGCCCTGTATAGGAGTTATCACTTTACATTGGACCACATATTATATGGACCTGGCATTATATTGGCTCATTTATCATTTATTCTGTTAACATGTTATCTGCTTTAAAAAAAAAGAAGAAATAATTTAATTAATAAAGGAATCAATTAATTGATTAATAAAAAAATAAAAAGCAACTAGAATCCCCAATGCCCTCCTCATACACCTTATTCCATACAAAAAATTTACAGCACTAATGCAGAGCTTGGCAGCCATAAGGTGTGATGTGATAAAGACCAATATGCCATGGGATTACTTCAAGAGTGATCAGGTGACCGGTTGAAGTGTGTCTTATTGCACTATTAACCACACATCACCCATTAAAAACCCAACTATATGACGTGGAAACCACAACATACCCTCCTGCTTTATAATCTCCTAAAATTTGTTGATAAAAAAGTTTTTTGAAAAAAAAAAAAGGAAATATGAAAAAAAAATTTGCTAAAAAAAAAAAAAACTTCACTCAATTATTTTTCCCCCTCTAACACATAATACATTTCTCTGTGTCAAAAATATTTACAGTATACTGTCCAATGTTGCACTGAACATAAATGGAAAAATAGAGTAAGAGGACTCTTTTTCTGAAGATATTTTGGCATGTAAACAGGAACCCTTCCTGTTCCTGACTTTTTCAGCTAAATGATCTGGTAAAGACATTGGTTTACAATTCACAGGACTATTTTAAAATCAGGATGTTTATCACATTGTCTGTAAACAGATGCACATCCTCTTTATGAAATGGACAAAAAATTAGAGACCGGAAGTGAGAGAGACAGTAGCACAAGCAAAAAAGTGAGGGGATTATAAACATATAAAAACAATATAATAATAATAGTTTTATAATAC
>JAOVVA010000051.1:9884109-9921677 GCA_028565275.1 Leiocassis micropogon
CTGTAACATTTTAGTTGCTATTACTTAATCCATAAAGAGTGCACTTTATGGCAAACAAGGTGCGGTTTTAAGCATAGCAAAAAAATTTGACATTTGACTTACAGTGCTAGATTGTGTTAAAAAGTCCTAAGGTAAATTAACTTTTCTGTTTCATACAAAACTCTGCATTTCCTCTGGGCGCTTACTGATTTTCAGGTACATGTGACCTTTGGTCCCCCATGACCCCATCATATTAACTGAACACATTTAGTGTTTTTGAGGCTTGTTTGTGCAGCTGGTCCTGTGGATCTCAAAACATGTGGTAATGGACATGCAGTCCATCATTGCTGTAGGCCCTATAAACTACCCAGGAGGGATATCACACTTTTTGACCTTGCATTTGGCCTTGTTTTTTTTTGTCTCTTTTTTTGTTGTTGTATTTGTGTGCAATTTGTTATTAGCCGTGTTGTCACATGTACCGCTTACTGATGCGACAGAGGAGTTGACACTAACACAGAGCAGTGTTTTCTGTTATAAAGACTGCAACACCAAGAGGCAGAATTACAAATTTTGAATATACACATATCTGGTTCAAGAAAAATCCATCCATCCATCTTCCGTGCCAATTAGACTGCTTAAGGTCGTTGGCGCTTGGAGCCTATCCTAGGGCTTTAATGACAACTTGGGTAAGGTGCCAACCCATTGCAGTGAACATGCACACACACCAACAATCTACGGGGAATTTGCTTAAAAAGCATTTCTTTGAATGTTGGAAGAAACCAGACTATACAGCGGAAACCTTCAAAGCACATGGGGATTCCAACCCACATCCCTGGAGGTGTGTGGTCACAGTGCTAACCACTGAGTCACTGTACCATTCATAATGAATATACAATTCATAACTATAACTTAACATAACTTTTTTCTGTGTTGCATTTAGGGTCACCAGTCAAACACTCTCATTGCCTTGGCTCTTATTTACATGATGAGAAGATAGGATGGATTTTATCTAAAGGTTTTTTTAATGACCTATGCCAATTAAGTACAGAAAATCATTCTATTGTGATCCTTATTTTGAATCTCCTCATTGAAAAAAAAAAAGAGCAAATGCTCATGTATAAGTAGGCTTTCCAGGCCTCCATGCAACATGTAATAGAACAGTTTGCCATTGTTGCAAACAACACCACTTTGAATGCCGTGTTTCATATGGGGGCTGATCCTGTTATTGTTTAAAGGGCCAGGAAGGTTAGTTCCTACAAAGGTCCCTGTGAAACGCAGATGAAACCATGGGCTCTGGCCTTCTTTCCTCTGATAATGTATGCATATTTTTACTGATGACGTTTAAAAATATATTTTTTTCAAACTGCTAAATTATAGTTTCAATATATTTTGAGAATTAACTGACTTACTGGCTAACTAAAGCAATCGTGAAACGTTTTCTCTGAGACCATATCAGTGCAAAAAAATCATTGGTTCACAGGATAGAGGATTGAAGAAATGGATAAACCCAATTGGATGAACTGGATGTACACTGAACAAATGGAATATGTGGTTGGTCAGATTTGTACAGTTGCATAACCCATTAGGCTTCTTGTCAAAATGTGATTGCATTGTTTGTACTAAATGTAAACAACTACTATATTTATTAGACTGCATTACACCGAGTAAACATTATCCATTCAGGTAGCATTAACTTCTTGTTTGACTTAGGAATGAGTTCCGTTCTAGTAGCACGTTTGTAAGTGGAATTCATCCGTAAGTCAGACAAAGTGAGTCTTATAAACCTTTGACATAAATATACAATGTAAAGCATTTTGCCAGTGTAGCTAGATGATCTGCAGACCAACCTGAAACTGAAATGAAAGGCATTGTTTTAATAGCTTTTACTGTACATTATAATGTACCAGGGGCGCTCCAGTCAAATCAGGACATTTGATTGCGCAGAATAAAAGAACACAGTTATAAGAGTAAAAGCTGTCCCTATATAATCCCCTGCTACATTAATGCACTTATCCCAGCGTTTCACTAGTGCTTGGATATTATCTAGGAAGAACACTGGCCTCCTAGGAACTCCTTTAATGAACCAAAAATCACTTGTATCAAGATCAGAACTGTATGGGGGATGTGGAAATAAAACTCCTAGCTAGTTCTTGTAATGTGCAAGTGGGGTTTGTCAATGATTGCAGTTCCCACAGATACGTCTCTTCTGCAAATTTGCAACAAGTTGTTCGTCGATTTTCAAGCATCCAGGCTTCTTTAAAAGGTTGGCACAGGTTAAATGTTTTACTGTGGCTAAAAGTCTCATCACCTTACTGTATTTGAAGACTTCTGTAAATGTAAATTAGTTTTATGCTTTCATTCACAAAAAAAAAAAATCATCAATCAAGTCCTGGTTTGACACAAATGCTCCTCGTATGTTTAAAAGTAACAATCAAGTGGAAATTAAGGCTGTTTCCTCATGAATTGAAAATCTAAAGCATTTCAAAAACATTACAAAGTGAGCAGCTTTGTTATCACAGCGCTTACCTGAATTTTGAATCAGCCAGACTTCTGCCAGACTGAAACCAGACGCAGATGCTTAGTCACTTAGACAACTATGTCCAGTAACATAACTGTCTATAAATAGGGTTTGGCAATGATGTCAATTCCAAAAAAAGAAATGCTTCAACTTTCTGTTTGAATCCATCATGTCCTTCTTAAATTTTCGTGGGAAGACATATCATGCCTGATGGCTGGTTTTTTGGTCCCCGCTATATCAAGCGTGATGTCGAGAGAACACCATCACATTTTAATCACCATGCTTAGTATAAATTTATTCCAGTTTTATAGTGCAACGTGTCTTCTGTTGTTTTCTTGTGGAGTCTGTAAAGGAATGTCTTGGGATGTTGCAAAGAACAAATCTCTTCAGTATCCATAAGAATGAAATGGGAAAATAGGGCCAGACAGATGAATAGAAAGAGTTTTTATGGGTGGTTCATAAGCTGACCTCATGTAGTGTCCATGCCATATAACAGAAACATTAAGGAGCTTTAATTAAATGCATGTATAAATTTATTTGTAATGCATCCGAGGACATATGCATTTGGCTTATCCCTGGGTTCTTTGGCTTATCTTTATTATGTTAAAACATGTTTTAGAGTTTTGCAAAGGGTTTGTTGTAAAAACCAGCCAGTGCCTCATTTTTCTCTTCCTCCTCCTCTGTTGTTCTTCTAAATGCCGTACTTGTTCAAAAGAGAAACTGGAGAGTTGCAGAATCTCCCTGCTGTTGTTTTGAAGACAGCTCTATTTTAAGTGCTTCCAAATATGACCTTGGGTTTTACCATAACACTACAATCCCAACATTTAAATCTTTTGTTTAAGGCCTTTTTTTCTCCCTTTATTAATGCTTATCGTGTTCAGAGCCAAGTACTGTAGGTGTTGGATTTTTTTCCTCCATGTGCTAAAATTGTTTTTCATCTGTTTGCCATGTGCTGAAAATCATCAGTTTTACTGGCTTTTTGCATGTTACTGCCTGTGGAGAGAAGAGTTGATGAATGCATCAGAGCTCCTGAACTGTGAAATACTATATATAATCTGGTTATTTTTACCTTTTGAATAAAAAAGAAATTACCTCCAAACACACATTTTAAGCTTTGCAAACAGGTGAGAATACAACATCTCTCTGGTCTTCACAATAGATAGATGGATTTTTCTGTAGACATAATTTGAATGTTAATAGAGTATTATTTGTATGTATTATATTCTAAATATTTCCCAAAGCTATTATGTAATTCCAATGCAAAAATCAGAGGAATATGAAATCTCCGACTGCATTTTTAAACATGAAAATCCTCTTTGTAAACCTTATATCATGCCTGTGAACTGAGCTTTTTTGGATTGGAGCACGTGGTGGAAAGTTTTTCAGCTGTTTCTTGAATGATGTAGGTCAGTTCTCAGTGATTAGGTGTACTGTAGCTGGAAGGGTATACGTGCACACGGTCACAGGTGAGACAAAAAAATCACTTTATGACTAAGGCTGTCTCTTATCCTATACAACAGTAAGGAATCTGAAGGGCTGATATGACCTTTGGGTGCTTGAGCAGCTGACTGTGGGTAGGTCAGTGAGGTATGAGATAAACAAGGCTTTAGCAGCACTAAGTGACTGTTCTGTTCTGTTACCAGAGGGAAAGGTTTTTTTAAATACGGTTGAGGCTCCAAATGCTTAAAGGTAGCCGATTTATCACAATCAGCTTTATTGTATGTCTGGGTCATTGTCCTGTTGAAATGCTAGGTTTTGTCCAAGAACTTGGCAAAGTGGTTATACCTTCTAATAACTTGTACTTGCAAACAGTTGTTTGAACTGACCTTGGTATTTGCAGTTTTAGAAATGGATCCAAGAGACATTCTTGACTTGTGTAAATCTATCATTGTTTATCCCAGATCTGCACTGAACGTCTAGGACGTTGGATGTTTTTTTTCCTCCATCCAATTGGATTGGTAAATTAATCCAGATTTGTGCAAGGAGATTTGAATGTTTTTGTATGGCTACTTATGTTCAAACAAGTGTGTGTACCAAGTTTGTCTGTGCTGCTTAGAAACCAGCTCGTTCTCATCTTCCATTTATGGCAAAGGAACAGAAAAGTTTCTGCTTCCTTTGTACATGTGTTGGTCAATCCAATCAGTGTTGCCAAACAAACCCATTTATGTTGGTATAGCTGTATTCTACCATGATCAGGTTGAGAGGGCTTGGGCTTGGCAAATTGACAGACATATTGTGATTTTCAGCATCACTAAATTATTAATCTGTATTGTATGTGCCTTGGGCAGTGTGCTTTAAATTCCTGGCGTTCTTCCCCAGATGTATGTTGTATAATAATTTATTTAGTGATGGGACGTACTGTGCTGATGCTTCGAGGCGTGTATCAAGAAATTCAGGAACTATTTAGGGAAGTGCGTTTCGAGGCTTGTATTGTTTACGGTGACTGACGTCATGAATGATGTTTAAAGACTTGCTGCGATTGGCGGTTCAGGAAGTGGTTCAAATCTTGCCGCCATGTATTGACAGATCTTAAACCCAAGCTCTATTTTTACAGTATATTTTCTTCAGTATTATAGGTCTTTATATATATATATATATATATATATATAAGCCCAAGAAATCTCTGCGTGTGTCGCCACAACCCCCCTACACACACACCCCACAACCACCAGTTGCACAAGCACATGCACTGCCCTCCTCTTCTTTCCTCTTTTCAGTAACAGTGTGAAAAGAGTTAATCACATCCTGCCAGTTTAATGAAAATCATGTACAATTCCAATGCTCAACCTACAGTAGGGCAAGACAGCTTTGAGAGGCTCACATACTGTACAGTACTGGTAAAATGACTACGAACACATCTGCTCGTCTTACATTCTTTGACCAGTAGGGGGGGTTTGTGTGTTTCCTCGAGAAACGAACCCTTTTGTGAACCAATTGGCTGGAAGGCTTCAGGAAGGGCCCCTCTATGAAGCTTTATCTCGCCATCACTAAATTTATTCCCACAAAAAAAAAAAAAACCAGTTTAAATAAATAATTGAAAGCCTATTTCATTCAGTCACCTTTGAACTCCGTTGATGCGATAATCTGGGCATTCAGTACATTCAGGTCATCAGCTTGTAACGACGCGGGTCGCGCGAGGGGCAGAGCCGCGTATAAACTTTTATAAGCCTTATAAGAGGCGCGGCCACTTATACACGCGGTTGCCAGGCAACGCCGGCGTCAGTCAATCAGCCTGAACGAGCCGCACCTGGCAGCATGTTTATATAAAGGGTCCTGATACCTCCGCACTTCGTGTGATCATTAGGTAGCATGTGTGATCGGTAAGGTATCAGGGCCAAAGACCAAAAAAGAAAGTGAAAGAGAGAGCGGCACGCATCAGTTTAGCGTGCGCTCTATGTTTATAGTGCAAAGCACACACAAACTCTCTTTGATCTTTAGTTTTTTGTTTCAGTTTCCAGAACCCCGCGTAGACGGCGGACCTCTGTTCATTTTGTGTTATCAGTTTACTTTATTTTCTTTTAAGTTCTCTTAATTAATAATCCCACGCTATCCCCAAACGGAAAGTTCTTCCTGTGCGTGTCATAAGCACTCTCACAACCTCCTATTTCACTGATTATTTCTAAAGGCCTGCGTCAGGGCTCTCATCATTACAACATCTCGTGGTGCGGCTCTCCATACCGCGCCACTGTAACACAGCTGACTTCATTTTACTGTCACATAAGTTTAGACCTCATCATAACACAGGCTTGTACAGTGTGCATTATGCATGATGGGTGTATCGCTTCATTTCTCACCCTGATGCACCGATACCTCAGGAATAAGGTAAATCCGAACTCATCAGACCTTTAGGCACCCTAGCAAACTGAAGCCTTTTTTTTTGTAATTGTGTTTTGTAAGTGGTTTTCTTATGTGTGTTTGGAAATACTCTTACTTTCACTATTAAAAATTGCTTTGGTTTTTACTGTTGTTGTTTTTTTACCCTTCAACTTCACCAAGTGCTTATGCGATGTCCATACTTGAATGTTTTTCTGACCATGTTCCATCCACAAAGTTTGACGTTTCAAGCACGATCCTTCCAGGTGTGGATAATGTGTTGAAGTGCTGTTAACCCAGTTCCAGTAATATAAAATCTCCTTAGTTGTTTTCTTTGCTTGATTTGACCCTTCTGAAATGCCAATGTTCATAATTAGTGTATATTAACTTTTGTCCTCCTGGGGCCCTTTCACTTCTTTACTGACCTGGATGCCCTAACGGGGCCCATCACAAGATTCATTTGAATTTCCATTTGTTTTGTCAGTGACAGTGGTTGTTTCTTGTCATCATAAACCATTCAGAATAAGGACCTGATGAATCGTTTTACTTAGACGTCAGCATGGCTACTGCATGACAGTCTAAGAGCTTTGGAGTTCCTTTTCTCTTTTTTCCCTATACAGTATAAACTTTCTCAAGTACATTTCTCAGAATTTCCGGTTTAAGTTTCCCATTTTCACAGAGGTCTAAACACCCCTCATGTCTGTCAGTGATTTTTCTTAGTGAGCTTTTCTGGCCTATGTTTTATGACATCTAAAATGTTAAACACAGCTTGTGTGTGTGTGTGTGTGTGTGTGTGTCTAAGCATGTGTGTAAGTGGGTGCACATGTTGTCCTATGTTTTTTCCCATCCCATTGGTAAATTTATCCAGAATTGTGCAAGGACATTTGAATGTTTTTGTATGGCTACTTATGTTCAAACAAGTGTGTGTACCAAGTTTGTCTGTGCTGCTTAGAAACCAGCTCGTTCTCATCTTCCATCTATGGCAAAGGAACAGAAAGGCTTCTGCTTCCTTCAGACCAAACAACACACACACACACACACACACACACACACACCTTCCGTGAGGGAGGTGTTAAGTGAGTAATCCCTCAGTCATTACTCTTTATTACTGTTAGTAATAAATATTTAAAGCTGATTGCAAATTAGCTTCCAACAAGTCTCCTAGCCTTAACCTAGGAGTAAAAAAATATCAATCCTGGCCTTTCAAAAGTGCTTAGTTAACGTCATGGGAAATATTCATAATGTATGATAATTGATGAGGTTGGGGTAGATGAAGTCAGAAGAAGCGTGTTAAAATAAAACCACAAAAAACATAGGAACTATGATGACATCCTGCACACAAGGGAAACAGCTGTAAAATTGATACAAACAAAGGATGTATATCATTAATACTACCTTTCATTCAATGCATAATATAATTTTGCTTTTATAGATGTATCATTACTGTGCTAAGACTGAAGCATTTTGGCATTGTGATATGATCAGCTTGTTCTATTTTTTTTTCACAAGCACAGAGACACTAGAATTTTGTATATGCATTCATAAAAGATGTGGGCTGGTGCATTTCAGATTAGGAATGCATTGCTGATGGCCTCAGATGTACCCACCAGCATAGTCTCAATATGTGCATTGTGAGATGACAGAAAAGCCTGATTCCATATCTCTGGCAATGACTGTGAGAATTTTTTTCCCCAACTAGCAAGCTGTGCTACAAAGAGCAGATAACACCCCAGCTGTCTCCAGATGTGAGCTAACCATATTAAAATTCATACTATATTGAACAATGACTTCATCCATGTGGTGACGGTCCCCTACAAGTTGGGTTCCCCCTGTTTCCTCCTATTGTCCCAGTTCACTTAGCTTAACTGTTCCACTTGGCTCGACCTTAGAAATTCCATTCCACGTTCTTTAAGACAATGGTGTTCGTAGAATTTATTCAGGATTGCCTAAGATAGGAAACTTATGTTTCCTGCATAAAGGATGTCAGATGTCCTACAGCAGAACATAAGGAGCTGCATGGATACCATCAGTACAACTAAAGACTTAAGAGATTTGCACACTCACACCCTTACCTATGTCATGCTCGTTTTGACTTAGTTGTGGTACGCATAATTCAACATACACAATCCACTAGTGCCATTGCTCAGCATGGAATCTCATTACAGATGTTTAACTTTCCAAATTAGTAACATTAATAGCAAGTTTTTTCAAGCAGTATAATTTTGAACTCCTTTCCTATTTATTTGGCATACTTTATTGGTCAATATAATGCAAATAGGGTCATAAAATGCTGTAGTTACTATGTGTGGGCTAATTAGCCTGACTTTATGAAGCAAAACCTATCCAAACCCCTCCCCATATGACAGCCAGCTGTAAGTGGAGGTTTACAGACACAAATAAGTAAACATTAGCTGTTCACCTCCATAGTTCGATGGAATTATAGTTTCTAAGTTATCACTATTTAAAATGCTTTTCATAGTGAATTGTTTGTTATCTGAACGTATTTATATGAGAATGTCGTGAGCTGCAGTATTAGAAGACAGAGTTTAACCAGGTCAGGGTTATCCAGAAGACCTTTAACAAATGATCTCATGCCCTGTTTGTGCACACCTTTAATATTAATATTTAATATTAGATTTTTGGACATTATGGTAGGTGTTAGGCTTCAAGAGACTCTTTATCTTTGTCTTTAAACTGAACTATAAAAGGAGGCCAATTTTCAATTAAGTTCATTCATTTTGTCATAAAAGTATGGGTATCTATTGACATCTGGGTATATACCATAACATGACGGTGGTGTAGTGGTTAGCACTGTCGCCAGGGTCGGGGTTTGATTTCCGGCCAGGCTCAATTCTCCTGTGCATGAGTGAATGAGTGTGAGTGTGTGTGCCCTGCGACTGATTGGCACCCTGTCCTGGGTGTACCCCGCATCGTGCCCTAAGTCTCCTGGGATAGGCTCCAGAACACCCGCGACCCTGAATATAGGATAAAGCGGTATAGGAGATGAGTGAGTGAGAGTGAGTGAGTGAGTATACAGTATGCTATAAGAATAATAATGCTTCATTGTTACTGTTCGTATTTAAAAATGCTTCGTAGTGAAATAAATGTTCATAAGTTCAAAAGTTTATGTAGGACCTATACGTCTGACTATCCAGCAGCTTCATGCTGTTACATTTCTTCCTGTAATGGCTTTTGCTTTTTTTTGCAATATAGACAGCAGCAGTATAGACAAATATGCAGTGTCTTAGTGTTGTGTAAGATCACCATAAGCCATGAGAACTCTCCAAGTCCCTGATTTTATGCTGAAGAGATCGCCATTTTTTCAGTTATTCTTAATTACTGTTGTGACGATAGGTGTACTTCGCCAAATCCAAATCACTCACAGATGTCAACTTGGTTGAAATCTGGCGGCTATCATAAAAATAAAAAAAATTATTGCCAAAGTATCCTGTAATCTCTCGTCCTAAGTAAATGGGTTTTGTTGTTATCCTGGAAAATGTTACTCCCATTATGATAGACGTGTTTCATTTTGGAATGAAACAGATCATTTAGAAGAACATTGTTTTGATTTGCAGGTAGCCTTTCCATTAAGTGGATACATACTGTAAAGCCAAACTACACCAGGAAAATGCTACTGGCAAAACACCTACTTTTTTTCTATAATTTGTCACCTGTCTGTGGTCATTATAAGGTAAAGAACACCATGTCCATAGAGCAGAAGAGATATTTAGGGAGACACAAAGAAAGAGAAAAGGTGACAAATAACTACGGTGGAAAGGGGTGTCTTTTAGCTGTTTGACAAACAAAAACAACAACTTACATTCTTTCTGGTTAAGAGTAGGACACTTTAACTCAGCATTTCCTGGCATCTCATTAAGCTGTATTAGTATTGTTTAGAACGTTTTTACAAATGTTTAAATTGAATTTAAATAGTTTATAAAACTTCCTGTCAAGCAAGCTGCATAGTGGTGTAGTGTTTAGCACTGTAGCCTCACATTATCCAGACTTGAGTGTTCAGGTCCCGTCTTCGGGTCCGTGTGAGTTGGCATGTTATCCCCGTGCTTGGCAGGTTTCCTCTGGGTAGTCCAGTATACCTCCACTGTCCAAAGACATGCCGATTAGGGTAATTGGCATTTGTCAATAGCACGTCCTGGGAATGCACTGGCCAGTGGTGGCTACTGGTGTATAGCGTTCCAGGCTATGTCCCGCCTTGTGCCCTGAGTCCCCTGAGATAGGCTCCAGGCGTCCCGCAACCCTACCCAGAGGATAAGCGGTATAGAGAATGAGTGAGTGAGTGGGTGAATTTCCTATCAATTTAAATATTAAATATTTGGGTATCATGGCCACTGTCCACACATCACTAATCTGTATTGGATTTCTAGGAAAATCAGATGAGAATCCTTGATTGCCTTATAATCAGTCTGTTTAGAATGTCCTGAAATTTTAACACATTAGGCCAATTATTACCATCCAGGGAGACATTACTAAACAGCAATTTCACACATCAGTTTGATTCATGAGTTCCTTGCAGGGTCCAACAAGCAGATGTGCTGGCTGTAGGGGCTGGTTTCACCTAAATGCTGCCCTATTACACTATGAAGCTATTCAAACTGATCCATCACAAGTTCCTTGTTGAGCAATCACACAGTGGTTAATGCATGGAGAAATGTCCATAACCAAAGATAACGATTTATGGCCCAGAATGAATGAATGTATTCGTGAATTATTTAGTTGGGCACAAATATATCATTTGGATTAGTCGTAGATTTCTTTAAGTTTGTATGTGGGTTATCTAATATCCTTATTTTTATTATTTGAAAATTAAAGTGTAAGTTGCTCAATGTTGCCCAAAGACCATGAGGTATAATTTACAGTATATGTACTGTATATGTATTTAATTAGAAAATGTAATCTTTAATTCAAGACCATTGCTGTATTGTGTAGGACAAATAGTACTTATGGACATAGACAGATATATAGAGTCAAATAATGTTTAAGCTCAGATTGATGAATCCTCCATTAAAAAAAAACTGAGCTTAATTCGGATTCATAACAGTTTTTCTCAACACAGTTACCTAGCCAAGTAATAGTTTGTGAGAGATATGACATGAAACAGACATCTTCTTGTTTCAGAAACGAAATGATCGGAATGATGATAGTATATCTGTATAATAAGCTATTTCCCTTAACTGTTGATTTTAGCAGATATCTATTATCAGTCTTTTCCCACTTCATAGCTTTGCTGTGTTGTATGATATCAGCATGTTGTCTTACGTAGATATCAGCATGCTGTCTTACATAGATGCAGTCTGAGTTGAGTTGAGGGCTACACTGTCCGAAAAATGGCCATGCCAGAGTTGTGCTGGTTCTGGGCTTCACAATGCTCATTCCACGTTTCTTCACATGAAAGTATGATTGATTGTTCATCAATCACCTGTAGGTACATACTGTACTGTACATATACCAACTATGTACTTTTAAAACTGTTAACACAGAGATCGCACATGGAAGAAGAGCTTTAATGTTGGAATATACTGTAGTTTTGTGAGTCACAGAATGAAATACTACAATACTGCATACTGCAGGTTGCTTGTATGTTGATGTTTTGATATTTTCTTACCTGAAAACTTGGCTTCAGATTAGTGGGAAAAACAGAAAAGGTTCTGATTCATTTTCTCCTTTCCCCCCTCCCATTTCGATCCTTTCTTTTATCACTTCTTTTTTTTTTTTTCCCTGTATAGGCACAGTTGTTTATCGTGAGACAGGACTGAATGTTTAAAACGTCCTCCAAAGCGTTAGTTTATGTATCCGTGGCTTCATGTTATTGCTCAAACTCACGACAGTTACAAAGCACGCAATGCACATACATCCAAACTCTTTTTTTCATTTTCCCCATCTATAGAAATGGTATTGGGACCATATTGAGATAATTATCTTTAAATCGTTCTTCTTTGGTTCGTGTTTTTTTCTGCTCATAACATATTTGGGTTTGTGGAAATGCAAGACTGACATAGGAAGGAAAATAAGATGCATGTGTCAGTGTGTATGTAATCCTGATCTGAGATAATGTTGGGAGTGTGAGATTGGAAGATGGCCATTATAACAGTACTGATGTGATAAAAGGATAAATAAACGTGTAGAGATAAGACTCTACACACATGTTAGGGTTTATGAGGATTGCAGGGCAACTACGTTACCTCTTAGCCATGCATTAAGGAACACCATCATAGATCTCAACGTGTGAATGGTGAGACATGTAGTGGTGAGAGAATTGGCATTAATATAATATATACTATTTACTACGTGTATTAGATTGTTTAAAGGTATTGATGCTAAGATCAAGCAAGGCAAAATCTGATGAACAGTCCTTGAAATGACAGTCCTTTAACTCCGTGCCTGGACAGGCACTGATGGTCAGAATAGCCTGACCTAGAGGCAGTGCTCAGATAGTTTTGGGAGACCAGCGGTTCTCATGGTCGTGCACAGACCCACACACTGATCCAATTACCCAAAACACAAAAGGAGGAGGTGGGGTTGTGAGGGCAGGAGTGGGTTGAATCCCAGGCCTGTTTTTTCACTGCAAATGTTTGGCAAAGTGCCTCACGTGCAAGCAAAAGAATGACTGCCTCTGAGGGAAAGCGAGATGGAGGAAAGAAGCAAAAGTTATGTGCATCTTCATTCCCAGGATAGACTGCCAAGACACTGAAGAGGATTGTGCAGGAAGTGATGAAGCAATGAACATTTGGTCTTGCTGGCTCTAAAACTTGTTTATTAGGGAGTTAACGCCAGCACGCAGACATTTTCAAGTAAAGTCAATTGTGCCTTGTTGTTATTCCTCCAAATAACTTCAATTCACTCAAACGACAAATTGTTTCTTCAGGAAGATGGTGTGACACAATACAGTGGGGCAGTACACGGCACGTCATAAAGCAAAATATACAATAGATACAGTACACAGGACTTGCTAACTAGACACAACAACAGAACCGCACATGAAAGAAACCAGTGCAAACTATTCTCTGTAAATTATAGACTCCACTCTCATGTGAAGGAAAATGAGGAAAACTGTCCCAGTAACAGCAGGATGGACAAGCATGTAATAGCAAGATTGTTGGTACAAAAGTGCCTTACACTTACATTGCAGTCAGAGATTTTTTTTCACATACCTTTTCATATATTTTAAACTCTTACTTCAATATTCATCAATTTAAAAAAATTTTAATATCCAAGAAATTTTTATTCCCATATTTTTCAGTAATTACTGGACTTATAAATATACTATTTGATGTATAAAGTTTTCAGTGTGTATTTAAAAAAAAACAACTTGTATTACATTATGTGCACTTGCTGCCACCTAGTGGTGGACCTTAATAATAAAACTTCTTTTTTTTCTTTACCCCCAGGGGTGTTCAGGTTCATCATGTGGGAAGTGTGACTGCAGTGGTGTAAAGGGGGCAAAGGTGTGTACATCTCAGTGTTTTAATTCTTACTCTGCCAGTGCATTATTTTTTCTTTCCCTCTCATAATCATTGATAATGTGTATTATTTGAAAAGGGTTAAAGGATATGTAATGGTGATGTAAACACACAAATGTAGAGTTTTAAAGTTGTTTAGATAGTACTGCATGTGAAATATTAATTTATTGTTTTATTTGTTTGTTTTCTCAGCATATGCTAAAATCCCAGTCACAAAACATCTACCACATGATACATTGTGTGATAATTGCCATTGTGACAATCTCATGATGACACAATAAATAATAATATGCAGATTTGTAAAAAAAAAAAAAGAAAAAAAAGAGAGGATGTATATGTACATTGTAATTTGCCTTCTTAATTTGCCTCTTCCTTTATTTAAGCTTTTAAACATTTACAACACCTTCATATGTATAAAATATTTAATTTTTTAGAAAAGTTTGTTAATATAGTGCAAAACATTTTCGTACTTTTTGTTAAACCCATTTTTGAAATTGTATATGGTTAAAGTTTTCTTTAAAAATGTAAAAATATATATTATTTAGTTTTTTTAATTAACTTTTATTATTATTACTTTTAAAAATGCATGGTTATAAAAATCATTTTATGATACGTAGCATGTACTGTACACATATAATTTACAGTACCTAAACAGCGTTGCCTTGGAAACAAAACAAAACAGAAAAAAGAAAAACCTTAGGTTCATGATAGAAAAGGGAATGGAAGTTTGAAAAGAAAGCTCTGTTGCTCCATCTAATGGTCTCCACAGGGTACCTCTTTAAAAATCTGATAAAACAACAGAAAAAAACTTTGTATTTTAGAGACTTTTAGAGACCAATTTAGTACACTCTCCTATGAATTACATTAAGGCTTTATATACATACCTTCCAGTATGTCACAAAAATGATAATCTTTTTCATTTATCTTTTCTTGGAACAGGGTGAGAGGGGTTTACCTGGCTTACAAGGCAATATGGGATTTCCTGGTGTGCAAGGTCATGAGGGCCCCCAAGGGCCAATGGGACCAACGGTATGCAATAACCAATGCTCAGATAAATCACACAAATCATTTATGCAGCCTAATGCATGACAGTGTACAAAATGCCTTGTTATCTATATTAATTTATATTAAACTGTAGTGCCTGGAATAATGTAGCATTATTCTTCAGATAAATAACCAGAGGCTTTTAACTTGAGAATGCTTTCCAGTACTAGGGAAAAAAAACTATTGTAACATAACTTCTGTGTTCTTATAGGGAGATCTTGGTGAGCCAGGGGCTCAAGGAATGAAAGGAATAAGGGTAAGTGATATTTCTTTTGGCACACTTACTGTATTTTATTTATTTTTTAGATTCGTATAGGAATTTCAGATAAATTTCATTATTTGACCTTCATACTGTATACAATTGCTGTTAAAGACACTAAATTATAATCAAAGTTGAAATTAAACAGTGGAAGAGGAACTAATTTTAATTATGAACTCGAATATAATAAATTGAATTCATCCCTATTTATGAAAAAAAAATACATCAGACGATATCACTGTATGATAGATCGGAGTATAAAACAGAATTATAGAAACCTACAGTATCTACTGTATTATTGTCACTTTTGATCATAGGAGTATAGTCACAGTTACTCTAAAATTTATTTTCTTCTATAACGGTATATTGTCTATATTATGTATTTACATTGAATCATTTCAGGCTGTGTATGGCCATGTATACTATATACCTAAATATGTGATTTGTTGCTTTTTTCATATATTTAAGGACACTTGCTGTTGAAATTAACTGACACTCAATCATAGCTCATCTCCCAAAATCAACAGCTCTTATATTTTCAATACATAATGAAGCAAGAAGTAGTATAAGCAGTAGTAACAATAATATTCATGGGTTGATGTTTGGCTCAATATATTGAGTAGAATTTGTAATATATCACAAAGCATTTTAATCATGTAAGGGGATCTTTTTTTATATGAGATCCTAAAATGAAGCCATGCTCTTTCATCCACATTCTTTTTTTATTGTAAATGATCATATTTGTATTTGTTTTTTTAAAATAATGATGAATAGTGAAAAAAACATATAATGCCAAATATCAATGTCTTCGTTTTAGGGCCCTTCTGGTTTACCTGGTATTCCGGGAATTCCTGGGCACCCGGTAAGTTCTAGAAATTTACTCTGCTTATGAACTGAGTATTTCTTCCAGACATTGGTAGATGTCATTCATTTTCATGATTCAGTACTACATTTTGTTTGGTAAACATCTGAATGTTGCTCGAATCTTACTAAATAACAACTTTGATTGACGTTTTAGATGTCTTTAATTAAAACACACAAGCTTTGACATCATTACTAATTCCTTCTTTATACTCAGTACATGCTACCATGGATGTTTTCTACTTGATTTCAACTAGCCGTTATAACGTTTATGATAATTTAGCAACTTTAACATCAAAATAATATCAGATAGAATTAAGTTGAGGAGTCATCAAATACAGTATAAACCTATATGCAGTCCTCTATGCTCAATTACCCGAAAGGCACCAATCTGATTTTCAGTATACTGTAGGTACATTAGTACACGAGTACCTGCTGACCTGATCTCACAATAAATTATGCATTCTGTACCATCAGGCACAGCACAGCAGATGGCAGCATAATAAATACCCTCAGTGAGCCTACTATAGGCCTTTTTTTTTTTTTATTCCTAAATGGTTTTGATCTATTATTTACCTGATTTGTATTTCTTTCTATATTGTAAAATTATACTGAAGGTATCCAATAATATGTAGTAATGTCCTGTGAACAGTAAAATTATATCCATCCACCATATTATTGATATTAATTATATTAAGTGTAATACATTTCCTGATTGTAAAACAAAACAAAACTGTGGTAGGTGGATTTATAGTATTTTGGCAAAAAATCCCACTGATATGACCACAACAATTTTGACATAATATTTTGCCATTTGTGCATTAATTTTTGTAAATCACCATACTGGCAGTGGTTCTCCCTGTTTATTTTACATAGTTTTTATGGACTAAAATGTTCCTGCAATCTAGATCCTTTCAGGGCCACTCATGTTTAGAACAAATGATAATGTTATGTGACATTATCGAGCAGTGCAAGACCACTCATCATAGAATTATTTACATTATTATTTATTAGTTTCAGTATTATAGGTAGGTATAGGTATTATCAGCATCTTCAGAATGCTTTATCATAGCAGCTGCTGCTCTGTGGTGAACACAGCTGAACCATCAACTTTATATATATTGAATATAGCAACATAAAACAACAAAATATCCAAAATTATTTGTACAATGTATATAGAGATTAATTGTATATATATTATTAAGAGAATCTTGAAATATACTGTATTTCTGTTATATATCTACAATTTTATATGTGTGTGTTTGTGTGCAGATAATAGGGGGAAAAAAAGCACAGAATAGTATATTTGTGAGATCTATTACAAGTAAAAGGTCTATCAGGATGATTTAGCTTGATTTGCAGTGAAAACGATCAATATATCCCCATTCTCATATATTACCTGTTTATTTGTTTAGATGTAACTTGATTGTGTCTAACATTTCCACTGCAGGGTATTCCAGGTCAAGATGGCCCGCAGGGACCCCCCGGTATCCCAGGCTGCAACGGAACAAAGGCATACACTACAAATTAATCTCTTTGTTACTTTTAAAAGAGAATATGTGTTTCGCATCGAAAATTTAATAAAAATCTGTGTATTTGACCACAGTTTGACAAGTTCAAACTTAAAGTTGATGGAAGTGTTTTTATATTGCAGGGGGACCGAGGTAGAGATGGAATTCCAGGCATACCAGGATTGCAAGGACCACCAGTAAGGAACAGACAACTTATATTTTACACAAGTAGAAGCTTTTTTTGACTGATTGGCTATGGACAGGCTATAGATTCTATAATTATCTGAATTAATTCCCCCAATTCAGCTGCATCTGGTTGTTTAATTGATTACAGCTTCCTTTTTTCCCCCTTTTTTTTTAGGGTTTTCCTGGTGATCCAGGAGCAAAGGTAGGGAAAGAGGCTTGATGTTGACTAAATGTTTAGACTTTTTTTAATTGTAATGTCTGATGCTTTTATCTCTTAAATACCTTTCAATGATTATATAGTGTAAACCAGCTATTAACCTTGTGCCTTTCTATCACAGGGTGACCCAGGCGGTATTATTGGTGGGTTTATTCCTCAGAAAGGAGATAGAGGTTTTCCAGGAACTCCAGGATTGCCAGTAAGTATGGCTTTCATGCAGTTTTATATGTTCTTATGTTTTATATCCGTTATGAATGTATATCTGCATAAGTGGTCATAACAGGGTAGTATTGAAATTTCTTGCCTCTTTTCTAAGGGACAGGCAGGAAACCCTGGACTACCAGGACCAGTTGGTCCACCAGGACTAGATGGGCTTCGAGTGAGTGACTGCATAATCAGAGACAACACATGCTTCTAAAGACATATATAGCTTTATTTTATTATAATGTGTGCTTCAGTGAATCAGTGCCTGATTAAAAATCTTATCATTTCAAAACGTCATCAAATGACAACATTTTTTCTGGCCCCCTTTTCAGGGACCACCCGGTGAATCTGGACCTCCCGGCCCTCCTGTAGGTTTTAATTGGAATGTTCATTTATTAACACGTAGTGTGTAGATAAAATTAAACTCATGCGTAACTGTTTCATTTATGTTGCAGGGAGATAGACTTACATTTGTTGGTCAAAAAGGTGAAAAGGTGAGTAAGAACACACAAACATTTACCTGCTCTTCATGACACTAAAGTAAATACCACTTAGACCTGTCAACATATCAACATATCTATGAACATATTAACATACATATACATTTCTGGCCAAGGATGATACACTTATCTGATTTAACCCTGACATATTGTTCATTTTCTTACTATCAGTCATTGACTACCCAGAATAGGTTCTTTTTGACCTTACCCAAATTTCCCTTTACAATTAGTCACTATACTAAATTTTGAACTACTTCAACAGATTAATATTTAATTGATGTTTAATTTATTGGATTCAGTTGGTGACTGATAGACAAGTTCAGATTGTTGCATTGCCCTACAAAGTGCTGCTGTGGATGGTGTGCATGGAAAATGGTGCTGTCTTTGCAAAGCAAATTGCAGATCAGGCTTGTTTGTCCCCATAGTATCAACTATGGTGAGATTCCAAGTTCCTGCCCAAATTCATCAGATGTAACGTTATCATAGCTATCATGATTCCAACACATCAGCTACACACAGACCCCAGCCACACATGGAAACCCAGATTCACACACATACTGTACCAAAATGTATGAAAATACAAAATAAATAATATAGCTCTTTTTGCACATGAATTTAAAAGGCTGAATTTAAGTTTGCATGTAGTCAACATTCCTTCTTTTTTTCCTGGAACTAGCCATACATAGAAAAAAAAGTGTTAAATGTGTTAATAGTGTCTAAATAGACTGTAACTTTTAAAGATACGAACTGGATTTAGTTCAGTGGGACTGCAGAAGAGTGATATGTGTCTCAGCTGAACTTTGCACTTTTTAAATGGAACGAGGGTTGTGGAATATAACACTGGATACGTACATTGTCGGTGTGCAGGGCAGGAAAATTTATAACAACCATGACCTATGGTAATACACTTATATGCACCTCAATTTTTAAAATCTCTTTAATATAACTCAATTTGCTGTTCCATTATCAGGGTGAAAAAGGCCTCACGGGCCCGCCCGGGCCTCCTGCAGAACCCAGACCTCAAGAAAGACCAGACGAAATCCATACTATCGTTGGACCACGTGTATGGCTTTTATCATTTTTAAAATTATTTTATTGATAATCCATATTTATATAAATTCACTCGTAGCTAGGTTCATTAACTAATAGATCAGACTGCATACTTCTTGTCCTGCATTACTTACTTATTTAAATCTCAGAAACCCATAGCTACTGAATGGAAAATTATGCACTTTATCTGTTTATAGGGTGAAAAAGGAGCCCCTGGAGAAAAGGGTGAAATGGTGAGTAATTTAAATGCCAAGCCATAATACAAATTTCACTAAAGGTACAGTTCAACAAAGTGCACATGTACAGTGGAAGAGCAAACATTCTTATTGTTCCTAAGGGTAAAACATACAGTATATAAACATTGAATATTCAACTGTTATTTCAAATTAAAGGTAAGATGGAATTAACCATTTCATGTTATGGTAATGGTTCACCTTTCTGTATTTGAGCAGTGTTCACCATATCAAGCAGGAATCAAAGGTGAACCAGGACCTCCTGGCCCGATAGTAAGTTGCCATGTTTAAGCTCTCTCTTACGATATGCTGTTTGCAAGTTCATAATCCTAATTCTCTTTAGGCTTTTAAACTTAAAATATATACAACTATTTCTATCAACTATTTCTATCAACTATTTTTTCTTTGCTATTAGGGAAAAGTAGGAAAGGATGGAGAAAGTGGAGCTAAGGTATAATGCATATTTTTTATATGTGTTGCCTGATTTGAATACAAGGTCAACTATACTTAAACAAAAGAAGACATATGTTTAATATTGTACAATATTTTTTTCTTTCTGAAAGGGGGAAAAGGGACAATATGGTTTCCCTGGCTTTTCTGGCTCGAAGGTGCCTCCATTTTTCTGTTACCAATATGCCACAGCAACAGGTAAATTAATCTTGTTTTTTTGTTTTTGCATGGAATATAATGGTGGTCTTTTTTATAGGGGCAAAAGGGAGAGAAGGGACCTCCAGGACATGTAAGGAGCCAATCATTAAAAAAATTTTTATTTGTACATCTTTTTTGCTCTGTACATGTACAACATACATATACAGTGGAACCTTGAATTGCAAGCATAATTTCAAGGTTTTGGAAGCATGCTTGTATATCAAAACACTCATATATCAAAGCGAATTTTCCTTGTAAGAAGTAATAGAAACTCAGATGATTTGTTCCACAGCCCAGAAATATTAATATAAAAATTATGAATAAAAAATATAAAATAAAAATAATCTGGTAGAGACTCTCACTCACACAAGCGCACACACACACACACACACACACGCACACACATACACACACACACACAAAGACTAGCTTGCAAACAGAACCAGAGAGAGGAGAGGAGGAGGAAATAGGCTGCTGTGTAAAACGACTTTCAAACCAAATAGAGACTCTCACTCACACAAGCGTGCACACACACACACACACACACACACACACAAATACAAACACAAAATAAAAAAAATGCTTTACACATACACACACACACACACACACACACACGGTCACAGTGTTATGGTAAACAATACATGTGTGTACGGATGTTGACTATACAAGTGACGAGATACCCACAATTCCGCAGCGCAATAAAGAAAAGAACCATTGGCTCAGTTGTGATCACGTGACACTCGCCGTCGAAATAGGAAGCGCGTGCATGCCACATCATGCTTGATGATACTTATATATACGTATATAAGTCAAAATTCATTTAAAAATTTTGTTCGTCTTGCGGAACGCTCGCAATCCGGTTTACTCGCAATCTGAGGTTCCACAATAGTAGCTTATAGTAGCAATTTTATCACAACCTTGTTAGTTTATACACTGGATTAAATTCTGTTGAATGTCTAAATATGTACACGTCAAAATATTTTTATAAGGGTGATGGTGTGCCTGGCCCTCCTGGTCCTCCAGGCTCAGATGGACCAGTAGGAGAGATGGGTAAGCCAAAATGATGCATAGCAATTGTATTCCTCACTGCTGAACTACATACTAAAAATAGCCATTTTGAATTTAACATTCTTATTGACCATTATACATCAAGGCTGAATAAGATTGTATGGCAAGCATATGCACATTCCACCTCCAATCTTTCAGTAAAATTATTGCAAGACATTTTGTACCATATTTTATATTGCCTGGCAAAAAAAGGTTGCACTCTCTAAGAATACATTCAATTCCTTTTGCATTTGATTACATCACACAGTGTTGTGGCGAGTTCATGTGTGAAAATAATTCCTCATGCTCCCAGGACCACTCTTTCACAATTTGAGTCCTGGAATATGGCCATGTCATCTGGGAAGAGAAATTCCATTGATGTGATAACTTGGTCATTCAGTATCTTCAGATCATCACCTGACTTCATTTATTGTCATATAACGTTGCTGAGCCTTCGACCTGACCAACTGAAGCAATTCCAGGTCATAACACCACATCCAGTAGCTGGCATAGTAGGCACTATGCACAATGGGTGCATCATTCATGTGTTTCCCTTCTTACCCTGATGCACCAATCAGTCTGAAATAGGATTAATCCTCGCATCAGACCACATGACCTTTTTCCATTGCTCCAAAGTCCAATCTTTATGCTCTCTAGCACACAGTAGCCTTTTTTTTCTGATTAGCCTCACTACGAGGTGGTTTTCTTATGGCCACACAGCTGTTTAATCCCAATTCTGTGAGTTCTCATCACACTGTGGGCATATAGAGATTGCATGGTAAGAAAATCAGTGGTAGGAACCACTACCCTTTCAGATTTTGATCATACTGTATGTTAGGTTTTTAACACAATTTCAGTAATTTAAAATCTCCTTAGCTGGTTTCTTTGCTTGATGAAGCCCAGTAATTTGGCTCCTCTGAAATAGCAAGTTTTTTTGCCCAAACTGTCCATAATTGTAATTAATTTTGTTTATTATTATTTATTTATTTAAAGGCTTAGACTCCATCCCCTTTAGAAAAAAATTATACTGCAAACTGCTTGCTGAAGAATATTTTATGACTTGTGTTGTACTTTTTTTTTCATCTGACTTTGTATTGATTTGCAACAACAACAACACAATTATGAACTGCAAATATAATATGGGATCATCGCAACCAAACAACTGGTCATTTTTTGTAGGCCCTCGTGGATACCCTGGAGAGCCTGGCCCCCCAGGTAAGAACATGTATTTCATGTTAATCCCAACTCCATTGTAGACTCTCAGAGTACATGTAATTGTTTCTTGAAAATGTTCATTGCAAGCTTCTTAAATTCCCTTTCTTTTATCATCAAGTTTTTGTACCTCCAGCTATAGTGTTCTTTCTTTGTCTCTTTGTTTGACTGTAGGCAAGAACATTGAGGGTCCACCTGGGGACAGAGGCTTTCCTGGGGAAATTGGACAGAAGGGGGACAAAGGTGCTGATGGAGAGTCTCTCAGAGGACCTAATGGAATTGAAGGAGCTCCTGGTCTGCCTGGACCCCCAGGGGAATTGAGTAAGTATAAAGTTATAGACCACTAATTTTAGCAAAGAAAAAGAAAGATTTTATATTGCATATTGCAATACTATACTTAATTGCAATAGTGCAAGACTTACATAATAATATATATAATAAATAACAATAAAGACTTTATTGTACTTTTACTTGTATCAATACATTAAAGAAACTGTTATGTATTTTACTCTACTGCTGTGTCCAATCCTATTATAGAAATGTATTGATTGTTGTTTTATTTTCCTGTAGGTGAGGAATGTAACATTGATCAGGGAGATCCAGGCCCTCCTGGACCTCCTGGGTTGCAAGGAGAAGTGGGACAGAAAGGTGATTTAAGAATGCATTTAAGCACCTCAAGCTGTTTGATTTAAGAGACTTAAACTGATGTTTAAGTCTCTTAAATCAAATAAAAAAAGTTGAACCACAGTGAAAACCAATTAAAATAGGTTTTGTTCCCTGATTTAAAGTGATATCATAAAATCGGGTTAAATGTGATAATTTTCGCTAATTTTTTAAATTTATTAAATTACACTATACTATTGATTTTACTATACAGCTATACAGCATATTATTATATAATATATATATATTTACAGCAATTATTTCTAGTGCACAAATTTTATTAGACAAGCATCATTCTACATGAGCTGATATTTAGAATAACAGTACATTTCACTTTTTGTATCACTCTTTTTGTATGAATAAATCTATTTTACTACATTCATACCAGTGCAACACTTATTAGATTTCACAGGACATATCAATGAAGCAGAGGCACACTAGTACAATCTTAATTTATAAACTTTTACACATACAGTACCTCTACCCTCACCCTGCCGTTCCCCAACTCCAAGACAGCCTTACGTGAAAAAAACCTTAATAGAAATAGTTTCTGAACAGATGAACTCTAAATTTATGGCTAGACATCAGGTATGCAAAAAGAGAAAAAAACAAAGGAAAAAATTTAATAAAAGGGGAAAATACACGATAAATTTAACTTTAGATCTGTATACCTGTTGAAATTTCAAACATCAATTATGGATTGAGTAATGAATCTTTTCAAGGGACAAACAGGTGGCATTCTTCCATTTAAATTAAAGAGAACACCTGGCGAGGAGCAATGAAAAGGTCAATAATCAACATAGTTGAGGTTAAATGCTTATTGTCTTCTCCAGTGATGTCAAAAAGGACAACCAGGGGTTTGGTTCTAGATTGTAATTCAGTATGTGAGACATGATATGAATGAGGGAAGCTTTGAATGTTTTAGGTTCAATCCCAACCATAATTATATAGAAATTAGTTCAGACTGAGGAATCTGATTGGACAAGAGGCTTCTTTCCATGGAAATAATACATGAAGTGGTGATAATAGAACGTATCACTGGGGCGTTTAACTATATGTATTTATCACTCCGTTCCCAGGTCTTATACAATCGTTAATTGACTGAATGTACTGTACATTGGTATGGTTTGCCATACTGAAGGAGAGAACAGCAGCCAAAACCCATGTCCAAAACTTTTAGCAAGAAAACACATCTCATAACATTATCATTTTAAACCACACATTGTCTACTTAATAATTGCTTTGAAGTTGTTTTGAATTACCCCTGTGTTGTTTTATTTCTGACTATAACTAGCTCCTAATACAAGGCTGAATTCCAAATCCCTCTGTAACCACTACCCGGTGTGTTGGATAAGGGATTGTGCACACCACATAGCGCACTAGTGTTCCATGTAATGCTATTTTGGATTGCTAAACTTGGAAGTTAACGGAGCTGGTATGCTTAAGCAGAATAAGTGGAAATATGAAAAAAAAAAAATTATAAAAAAACTTTTATAGAACTGCATGGCACTTCTATGTTTTATTATCCTCACCTTTTGAATACATTTTGATGGTAAGAATTTTAAACTACGTTCACTCCTGTTAATTACACATCCACCAGTCACATATAGTTAGTTCCACTAGTTGAGGAAGGATATGTGTTGACAAAGCAAAATAACTTGTTAAATAAAGAAATAAATCATAATCTGTTTACTTGTATTCATGGAACTAGTGTAGAAAAGCAGTATCAAACTTGAGTAGTGCTGTTGTGCTGAATATCAGCACAGCTGTGATGCATTCGTATCATAACCATACTGATATTTATCTTACTGTAACAGCACCCCTTCTCATGCACCCCTTCTTGCTTGATTATATATATTTTTGCAATCACAAATAATTAATTGTTTTTTTTCTTTTGTTTTCATTTAGGTGACAAAGGAGACACTTGTACAGCGTGCTCTGCTAGTGGACTGCCAGGTTCACCTGGTGTTCCAGGACCGAAAGGAAATCATGGTAGTGTAACATTACATGTTGACTTTTTTTGACAATAAATGCAATAATTCACCAGTTTCATTCAGTTAGTTATTTTTAGATTATTTACTCGTGTGAGTTATGTGAGATATCTCCTAAAGCTAGGGGTTTTACTAAAACATTAATGGCATCCAGAGCAACTTACATTTAACTAATTTATACTTTAATGATATAAACGCCTTGCTCAAGGGCCCAGAAGTGACAGCTTGCCAGTGCTGGGATTTTAAACTCATAACCTTTCAAACAGACATCCAATGTATCCAATATATACCATTGCTAATATATATAGAGAGTCAGAGTTTTGTAATGTTGGTATACCTAAACATTATTAAAGTCATGTTTTATATTACAAATTTAATACGATGTCATTATCTGTGTCTTTACCTGTTTAGTGTAAAGAATATTTAAAAATAATAATAATAATAATAATTATTAATATTTTGTATTTACTGTAGACCTAAAACATAAGTGGGCATGGAAATGTGTGTGTGTGTGTGTGTGTGTGTGTGTGTGCGTTTCATGTGAACCCTACCATTGGAATGCCATTTTTTTTTGTTTTTCATTAAAGAAAATGAAAAACAAAAAATATTTTGTTTATATTTATTAGTTTATTTGTGAATTATTGTGTTGTCTGCCTGTAAAAGCGTAGGCAACACATAGGGATCAACATCCAGCATCTCGTGTTGGCTTTGTCTGCATTGGTATCATCTACTGTATCTTCCATCAGTGTCACACTTTTTATCTATCCACTTTATCTATCTAACTGTACTGTACCTAAAACATTTGTGGAATTTTGAACGAACTTTTACAGAACCTTTACTAGTACACAAAGGTCTGCAATCTAGCTATTTCATTTTTAGAAGTAGCACATTCAGTGGGCAAGTGACAAATGCCTTCCTTGGAAAAATGTTGTAACTTTAAATTATTTCAATTTATAAATGTATTCACCTCCTGAGCCAAATGCCTTGTGCCAAACTTTCTGATTTCTTCAGTGCTTTGAAACAGTATATTCTACTTCTTGGTTTCATCTATATATTTATTTTACTTTATGGTTTCAGATCTCCAAACCAAATTTAATACAAGAAACCCCCCAAAAAAACAAATTAATTAAAATTATATTTCCATGTTTCAAAGGAAAAGCCATCCATCACCATCTGGCCCTGTTTGAAAAGTAATTGCCCTTTACTTAATTAAACAATTAAAGGGATTGACTTGACAATTGAATTCAATTAAACTAGGCCAACCCAGGCTTGGTTACTGCCAACCCTGCTGAGTCGAAACATCATGTCAATCGAACTTTTCCAGCATTGTGAGGTCACCACAAAAGCTTGTCCTCAGCAAGTGCCAAGGATTTAGAAATAATGTTCTGACCAGACAAAAATGGAGCTTTTTTGGAAGACACAGATCTCATTACATCTATCATTTAAATCATCCTAAAATGGCAAAGATAGGTTGATTAAACAGGTGAAATCAGGTTTGGCTCCTGATAGATTGAAATAAAAACCTGCACACTTTGTGGTGTTGTGAATAGACATTCCTGATCGAGCATCAAGCTAAGACAGTGTGAGGTTTAAGAAGAAGAGTGTCTGAAGTCGTATGTTTTAATATTAATTAATAGAAGAAGAGCACTGTTGTGTAGTGGTTAGCACTGTCGCCTTGCACCTCCAGGGTCCGGTTCAATTCCTGGCCAGGCTCGATTCCTGTCTCTGTGTGCATGGAGTTTGCATGTTCTCCCCGTGTTTGGTGGGTTTCCGCTGGGTACTCTAGTTTCCTCCCACAGTCCAAAGACATGCAGATTAGGCTAACTGGTGTTCCCAAATTGCCCACAGTGTGTGAATGGATGTGTGTATGTGTGTGTGCCCTGCGATGGATTGGCACCCTGTCCAGGGTGTACCGTGCCTTGTGACCTAAACCTCCTAGGATAGGCTCCAGGTCCCTGCGACCCTGAATACAGGATAAAGCTGTATAGAAGATGAGTGAGTAATAGAGAGACAGACAGACAATAGGAAATACATTTGCATTTTCTGGTAAAACTAAAGGATTTCAGCAAACCTAAGCTGTTTGGATGTTTATTGGTCTGGATATAAGCTATATGAAGTGTTACCACATAAGGAGTCAGGAACTGCAATGGGGGTGTTTTATGGGCATAGGAACCTTATAATTACATTATAGTACCTTACAGACAAAATTCAACTGTCAAACATCTTGGTGATATGGAGTGTTTTGAGCCTTCAACCTCTTGATAACTTGCCATAACTGATGAACCCATAAATTTTATTTACTATCATAAAATCCTGTAAGTGAAGGTCTGGTCATCAGTCGATGATTTAAAGCTCTTGCTCAATTTAGTTATGCAGCAAGACAGTGATCTAAAGCACAAGAGCAAGTTCACTCCTTTATGGCTCAGGAGAAAGCCTAGTTAAATGCAGACATGGACCCCATCGAGATGTGACCTCAAATGGGGAATCCAAGCTTAAAACTTGTCTAATATGATTGTATTAGAGCAATTTTACGCACTGAGCCAAAATTCCATAACGCTATCAAATACTGATCTTAATGTATTCAGAGTTTTTGTTGCAGTTGCTGCTGCTAAAGGTGGTACAACTAGTTATTTGTAGATTTACAGGGCAGTTACTTTTTCACATGGGTGATAAAGGTTTAGCATAACTAAACCCTTTTGCTAAGTAAAGCTTTTGCTTAACAAATAAATGATAGTTAACGTTGACAGCAATAGCATATCATCAATTAATAATATACATTGCCTGGGCAAACAAAAAAGTCACACACTCTAGAATTTCATTGAGTCACCTAGATTTGTTAATGCAACGATGTGATGGCCAGTTCATGTACAGTATCAAAATAATTCTCCCAGAACCACTCTTTCACAACTTGAGTCCTGAAATATACATGTGTCATTGATTCCATTAATGTGATATTCTGATCATTCAGTACATTCAGGTCATCAGCTGACTTAACCATTACCACATTTTATTGCCGTTTAGCTGTTTAGTCTCATTCCAGTGAGTTCTCATCACATTGTGTGTGTATGGAAATGCTCCTACCTATGATATTTACTTATTGGTTTAAAAAGATATTTTAATAATGGTGGCAAAAGCATGTGTAACTAGTGTAGTTAATTTTTTATTTAATTAAATGTCAGTGATTAATGCAGCAGAGACAGCATATATATTTATGCATTTTATAGATGTATCCATTAACAAGTTCATATCCAAGTCCTATGTTATTGGACAGAGTCTTTACTCTGTTAACAGTGTTATCAAGTACCACATGTTACAGATAGTGCAAATCAGAAATTTGTACCATCACCTTCTCCCTAGGTTCTCACACTTTAAAATAAACAAAATGCATTTATCATTTTCTATGGCTGAACATTTGAAGCAAATGTCAAATCTTTTTGTGCAGTTTTTGAGTTAAGTTAGGGTTAGAATCGTGCAGCCTTCCCCACGAGTTCTGGCAGAATTTGTCCACTGAAGGGTCACATTAAAGAAAAAAAACTTATGCAACAATTTTTTTTTGTTGCATTGAACAAAAAACACAAACACATTGTCTGTTTAGTATGAATGATGTATTTATATTTGGTTATAATTTTATGTAGGTTTCCCTGGACAAGCAGGTAGTAAAGGAGAAAAGGGTCAGACTGGTCCTGCTGGACCTCCTGGATATCCGGTGGGTGATGAAAAATAAATTTTTATATTTGATTATGGCTTGTACGAATGTATGACTATGGCTATAACCAAACAAGCAAACTAGGGCTAACCCTAGGTACTTTGCAGCTTCTTTGATTTGAAGTGTTTGAATTTTAGGATAATAACTGACAGGTTTGGCACTTGGCAAAGAAAACATAGACAGCTCTTTATGGCATGATTCAGAGGTTAGATGGCATTATTGTATGACAAACTTTCAGTTGCATGTTGAAATTTTGCTGACTGCTAAAAAAATACAACTGGTTACCTTTCCCACATGACAGGACATTCATATAACAGCACAATTTAAGACAATTCATTTTGCCAGTGGATTCACATGGGTGCATTTAACAATTCTGTATATACTGTAACAACTGCATAATAAAAAACATGTCTTGTCTTTGAACAACAGGGAAATGATGGCTCCCCAGGTTTGTTTGGTGCTCCTGGGCCAAAAGGTGAACCTGGTGACATCTATATATCTCCAGAGCTAAAGGGAGAGAAGGGTGCAGCAGGCGTTCCTGGCAGTAGGGGATTACCAGGCGTAGATGGATATCCTGGGAAGGATGGATATCCAGGTCTACCAGGACAGAAAGGAGAGCCAGTAAGTTCTAATGGCTATCATATCTTAAAAAATAACTAAGTAAAATAATGTAACTTCCTCTGGATGCATTCATACTGCTGAAATACAGCTTAATCACTGGTATAGAAATTGATGTCTAAAGACCTACCTGTTTCTTAGGCATTTGAGTTAACACAAAAAATCTGTACAAGCTAAAGGTTTGATCACATCCCCTTGGATGAATGTCACTCCTTTAAAATTATAGTTATCCAATCAAAGAATATCTGGCTAAATGATTTACAAACTGTACTGTATTAATTCAAAGGCTAGAGAGGGTGTTAAAGGTGAACGTGGTCAGGATGGACAGCCTGGTGTAAGAGGACCCATTGGTGAAAGAGGACCCCCGGGTCTTCCTGGAACTGGCCAACATGGAGAGCATGGAGAAAAGGGTAGTCCAGGAATTCCCGGTACTCCAGGGAGGCCAGGAATACCAGGCCAGTACTTTACAAAACTTTACATTTGATATTAAATGTAATGAACTGTCATGTCAATATACATTACAAATTCACAAAATGCATATTTGTAAAAATCAATAGCTAGTAATAATTAAAAATAACACCAATGGTCCCATTGTTACAACAGGACCCAAAGGTGAACCTGGACAGAGTTCACCAGGACCGCCAGGTCCGCCAGGGCCTCGTGGTGAGACAGGTTTCCATGGCCTTCAAGGTAACTAAAATGTTGGTTTTGGTAATAAGATTTATTATCTAATTGTTCTAAAATGGTACAGTACATTGAAGTACAGTAGTAATTATATGGCTATTTGCTCAAATACATTTTGTAAAAAACTTTTTACTTTTCAGTGCTGTAAAGTGCTATGTTTCATTTTATTGCTTCTTAAGGTGAAAGAGGTCCTGCTGGGGATCAAGGATGGCCAGGGGCACTAGGTCAAAAAGGTGAACCTGGTCTACCAGGCATTGGACTTCCAGGTTCACCAGGTCCAAAAGGTACCTTATAGTTCTGCATTAAATAAAAAATGCTGCTTTAAATCATTATGACTGTAAACTATGTTAGTAATGCCAGCATTTTTTTCAGAAATGTCATTTTCTCTCTTCAGGTTACTCTGGTTTACCAGGTGCACCAGGATTCCCTGGAGACCCAGGCAATCAAGGCCATGACGGTTCTCCGGGACGCCCAGGAACACCTGGACAAAAAGTATTATTGTGACAGAAATATTGATTTTGGAAGAGGTTCAGATTAATTTGCTCCTATTTTAATTAACTACTGTTATTTTTTTAAAAGGGTGAACCTGGCATTGGCCTTCGAGGACCCAAAGGCTCAATGGGGCTGAGAGGAGAACAAGGGTTTCAAGGTGAAAAGGGTAATGTAGGAATGCCAGGATTCCCTGGAGTCGAAGGAAAATCTGGACCACCTGGTTCTCAGGGTGTTAAAGGTAAAATATATCAGTATCTTTAGTCTCTTAGTTTAAGGCTCAGCATTAGTTACCACGTACTATATTACCAGAAAGTCAAATGGAACCAAAACATCTGTGATTTACCTTAATCTCGCACTTTCAGGTGATGCTGGCCCTCCTGGATTCCCAGGTTTGTCAGGACCACCTGGCCCCACAGGAGTTGGTGAGCCTGGACTACCTGGACCGATGGGACCCCCTGGAGATCCTGGTCCTTTAGGTAAATTTTATACATTAAGTAAAAATGTTTATCCAGTATATACAGTGAAACCTTGGATTGCGATCATAATTCCTTCCGGAAGTGAGCGTATATCACACTTGTAAATCAAAGCAGATCCAGACAGATAAGTGTTTCCGTTAGGGTTTGTGCGTGCACGGGCTGTGTGTGTGTGTGTGTGTGTGTGTGAAGCTAAAGTAAGAGGAGAGGAGAAATGACTCCCTTCCCTCTAGTGTTAATTTTGTCAGCTATTTTCAATCATAGTCTTAGTCTTAGTCCCTGTTAGTTTTTATCATATTTAGTCAATCTTATCCTATTTTTGTTTAGTCAAGTTTTAGTCGACTAAAAGTCTGGACATTTTAGTTTAGTTTTAGTCAAAGGAACCTTTAAGTTTTCCGTCTTGTTTTGGTCAATGAAAATGTAACCTTTTTGCAATAAGATTATCGGTCAATCTAGTCTAGCCAAAACCCTTTTTTAAAAGGTTTTTACACAAAATAATTATCTTATCATTTTAAAATGTATCTTTTCATCTAATGTTTTCCGCTAATTATATTTATTTTAATGAAACTTCACTCATGCAAATACACATGAATCACTGGCATACACATATATAAAACAGTCACACATATACTACTAACTGCTTAAACAACTACATATGGACACACACACCTAAGAGACGCGCACACACAAACTCTTTTGTGTGTGTGTTTGAGTGAAGTTTGATTTAAGCCGTATACGTTGCCTCATAAAAATGGGCCAAAATATCATCTTTTCTCTTTGGCCCGAGTAATACTGCTGTAATGACGAAGAGTTAAAGATGACTGAGCTTGTAACACGGGATCACTGCGCGCGCAAACACTACTGCTCGCGCCATAATGAACGAACGCCGCAATGCAGCGGATTGGGATGAAAATTAAATGTTGACGAAAAAATAAAGACAGATGTTTTATTAGTTTTTATTTTTTATTCTTATTTGAGGGGGCTACTGTGTGGGACGGCTTTCACACACACACACACACACACACACACACGCTAACAGAAACATTTTTTTATCAGGAAAAATAAACCAGAAACCTCTGACACTCAAGCGCATACACACACACTAAAGAAAGCACTGCCATGAAGTAAAAATAAAACTAATTAACCTGAACTTTACCTTTGAAAAAAATCGTGACAGAGCTGTGTTTTTGTTAGAGAGTGTGTGTGTGTGTGTGTGTGTGTGTGTGTGTGTGTGTGTGTGTGTGTGTGTGTGTGTGTGTGTGTGTGAAGGCGAGAGGAGGAGATGATATTCACCTTGTATACATTGACACCCAAATACACTGATGTCTGCTATATTACTGTGATGTTGTAGGTCGTATTGGTGAAAAGGGAGAGAAAGGTCCCCAAGGTCATCCCGGTCCTCCAATGCCTGGCCCTCAAGGTGAAAAAGGCAACCCTGGTTTACCTGGAGCACCAGGACCTAAGGGGTTGCCAGGAGGACCAGGAAGTCTGGGTAAAGACGGAATGCCTGGGGAGAGAGGTGAGAGCTGCAGGATGCCTTGTACTTTTCTGAAGAATCTGCTGTAAAAAATGTTCAATAATTAAGCTTCTTTATACATTTATAGGTACCAAAGGAGATATTGGAATAATGGGAGTTCCAGGGTCACCTGGATTACCAGGTGATCAAGGAGCCCCCGGAGCTATTGGATCAAGAGGTAAGGAACTACGTAGAACTTATTCAATTCTAAAGTGGATTTATGAAATACTGGTATCTTAGTAGGACTCGCACTAACATATTCAGCCAGTAGTATATATAGTATATATATAGTAATTTAAACAGTTGAAATTAAATTGTATTTTCTGTTGTTTGAGCACTTTATATATACGTATGCTTAAAATTATATTGACGTTTGTAGGTGACCATGGTCTGCCTGGGCTTAGGGGAGAGTTTGGTGAAGAGGGCCCTAAAGGAGAGAGAGGCGATCCAGGTCTTCAAGGACCCCCTGGAAATATAACTGATGTGGAAATGGAGCATATGAAAGGAGAGAAGGGAGACAGTGGAGACAGAGGTTAGAGATTTGAATTTTAACTCTGAAGTTCTAGTGTCTAGTAGTACTAATTCTAGTAGTTCTAGAAGTACTAACTGGTGAGTAAATTATGTGCGTGAAATGCTTTTCCAGGGGATCCAGGTCCTACTGGAGCGAAAGGAGTTAGTGGAACACCTGGAGATCCTGGAATAGCTGGAAAGGATGGAATGCCTGGTTCACCAGGAAAGCCAGGTAAAGTTCAACAATATGTAAATATGAACTAACCAATTTTTCAATTACATAGTTGATCACAGGAACAGAAAAAAAAAATCGATCTGTTTCTTGACCTTAGGTGATAAAGGTGATTCAGGACTCCCAGGACAAACAGGACCAGATGGACAGCCTGGAGTAAAAGGCAGTATAGGAGAAATGGGATTGCCAGGTACAAATGAGAAATAGCACTATGTGTAGCACTAAATATCACATGTTGAGCAATTAATATTTAATTTATAGCACACTATTAGCCATATATATGGAATATTTGCATTGTACTGAGTACAATGACTGATCTGGCTTTTCATTACCAGTTCAAGTCAAACGCACAGTGGAATAGTGCAGAATCTAGTAGGAGCATCACAAGTAATCATATTTTGATAATCAATAAGTTGAAAATTTTCTTCAATCAGTTATCAGGTAGTCAATATATTATGGCTTATTAAATCTATTTATTTAGATTGTTGTTAGTTTGTTTTGTTCTAAATAAATCCTACATACTGTAAATATTATTCATTTTACACTAAAATTTAAGAAAATACCCAATTTTAGGTTATTTTTATAATTATCTAATGATAATAGAAAAAGAAAAAATATATAACAATGTGAAATTGTTTATATCAGAGGTAGTTCTACATTACTTGAGTAAAAGTATCTGTAAATGACCAGGAGAGGGTGGCAGTGGCACACAATGCAGTTTAAATAATTACCTGAATAAGCTGGAAAGGCTGATGAGGAGTAACTTGTATGGTGCGGCACAGTGGCTTAGTGGTTAGCACTGTTGCGTTGCACCTCCAGGGACGTGGGTTTGATTCGGGTCTGTGGAGTCTCCATGTTCTCCTTGTGCTTGATTGGTTTCCTCCCACAGTCCAAAGACATGCAGATTAGGCTAATTGGTGTTCCCAAAAATGGGCCATAGTGTGGGTGTGTGTCTGTGTGTGGCCTGCAATGGATTGGCACCCTGTCCAGGATGAACCCTGCCTTGTGCCCTAAGTCTTCTGGGATAGGCTTCAGGTCCCCGCGACCCTGTACACAAAGATAAAGCAGTATAGATGAGTGACTGAATGAAGGACTTGTAGGGCCATTATGCCTAGTTTAAGAGTAAAAGGAAAAATAATTTAAGAATAAAAATAAATAAATAAATAAAAAAGTGGAGAAAGTGATGAAATGAATAGAGAGAATTAAGGCATGGCCAGGAAAGATAAAGAAATAAGCGGAATAAGTTATGACATTCCTTTTTTTAATGCAGCGTTCTGGCATCTCCCCTATTTCCCAGCACTGTAGCAGTGGCAACCCCAGTTATGGACTCTTACCCTTGTGGTACAATGGTAGTGCAGACACCTCTGAGCATAAAGATTCCTTGTTTGAAAGTGCCCTAAACACATGCTAAATGTTTATCTTGCCCCTATATAAACTCTATATAAACCCTGGTTGCCTATTTATTTAAACCTTTTTCATTGTTTTTTTTCCTTACTGTACTGTGCTATATCAGTACGATTACTGGAAAACTATTTTAGTCTACTTGGGTGAGAAGGTATAAAATTAAACTATTAAAGGTGATATTTGTTACATAGGAAGTGTGACATAATGCTGAATGCAAATAAATGTACATTCACATGTACTGTATTAAGTCTTATTTTATTATGCATACCCTGCCTGGTCAACAAAAAAACTTTAACTAAGATTTTATGGCACATGAATGTGGCCAATTCATGTGTGTAAAACTCTCTCATCCCCCCAGAACTCCTTTACAATTCGAGTCCTGGATATGAAGAAAAAAGTCCATTAATGCTATAACCTGGTCATTTAGTATACAGTGGAACCTTGGATTACAAGCATAATTCGCTCCGGAAGTCGGCTCGTATTTTAAAACACTCGTAAACCAAATTTTCACATAAGGAATAATGGAAACTCAAATTATTCGTTCCACAGCCCAAAAAAAAAAAATACATAAAAATAACCAATACAAAATATAAAGTCAAAATAAAAAACAAATTAACCTGCACTTCCCCTTAAAAAAAAGTAAAAATAACTCCCGACAGATAAGTGTTTCGTGTATGCGCGCAGGCGCTGTGTATGTGTGTGTTTGTGTGTGAAGCTAAAGTAAGAGGAGAGGAGGAATCAGCCCCTCCCCCTTCTCATCTTACACAGTAAACATTTCTCCTCTATTATTTGAGTTTCTCACACACACACATACACACACACACACACACACACGAGTGTGATACATGACACTTGGGTACTCGTAAACCTAGATCACAGACATACGTAGTAGTTTGATGATTATACAATTTATCAAACTTAATTTTTTTTTTCTCTGGTTGCGCTTGTTGCAGTAACAATTTTTGACCACTAAGTGCAATAATAACTGGAGGTGGGGTGGAAAGCCCCGTAATTGTACAATGCATGGAAAGTCAAGCAAATAAATGGAACATCTGTCAAATAACAACCTTTTTTGGTCACTTAATTGTAATTGTTATTTAAAAGTAATTTAAAATTACTTATTAAATTAAACATATTGTATTAATATTTAGATATTATACCTATAAAGATTAACATTTGTTAAATGGCTGCCCCACATGCTCCTGTGGAAGAGCTACCACAGGTAGTGACTTAATGATGTGTGTTTTTGTAGGAGTAACTGGGCCAAAAGGCAGTAAAGGTATTGCTGGTCAGCCTGGCCATCACGGATTTAAGGGTGATCCAGGATACAAAGGTGAAAAGGGAACAGCAGGTCTGCCAGGATTAGGACTTCCTGGCCTTCCTGGTGAGAAGGTACATAAATATATGTTGGTATGGGTTGCATTTTTGTTTAGAAAAGAAAGTTTGATTTAAAATATTAGAAGTGGTAGCTCAGACTACTCATTGTGATTGTGTGTTTATGGTGTATTCTCTGTGTATTTAAAATATATAGGGTGAAATGGGCCCACCTGGTTTTCCTGGGGATTCTGGACAAAAAGGAGTGAAAGGTTCCATGGGAATCCCAGGCATGCCTGGAATAACAGGACAAAAAGGAGACATAGGCGTGACTGGTTACCCAGGCAAGTTCAATTTCTCTCTTTAAAAGGAGTCTTATATTTTATCAATATGATGCTGCACGAGAAGTCATTGTCATAATTATGACTTAAACACTGCAATTATTTAGCTAATTTTAAGCATTTATTTTAAGAAATTAGTAAATGTATCTGCGAATACAATAAAAAATAAAGCTTAAAAAAATGTAAAACGTAAAATATTCAATTTAGTCAAATATATCTAGATGTGGGCATAAAACTGTAATCTTAAATATGATGTTTTAATTATTTTTTAAAATAAAGAATAGTGTGAATAAATGTGACTAGACTTAATATATCACTTGCTGATAGGTGAGTGAAATTACAACAAAATTGGTTTAATATAACAATACTAAAATGCTGTGCACGAAAAATAGACTTAGGTCCAAGGTCATAATCAAGGCCAAGGTCAACCTATATTTAACCCTGCTCTGTTTTCACAACGTAACTTCTGAATAGTGCTCAAGTTTTTTTGGCCTTTCTGATGTCTAATAATGCTGCGATCCATTTTAGTTTGAATTCCTTACAGTGTGCACTTAACTCACCATTCAATATGGCCTAGTTAATGTACTTGCTTTATTCAAATGCAAATATTTTTTGTCTGAACAGGTAGCCCTGGGGTGCCAGGTGAAAAAGGGTTACCTGGGTTACCTGGATCACCAGGACAGCCTGGTCTTGAAGGACGGCCAGGTGAGTAAAAGACCTTCTAACTACGGATGGTTGTGTAACTATATTAAACTTTTCATGCAGTTATTCTGTTCGTTATTCCAGCATATACAGTGGTGTGAAAAACTATTTGCCCCCTTCCTGATTTCTTATTCTTTTGCATGTTTGTCACACTTAAATGTT